>CM053622.1:723121756-723146900 GCA_028646595.1 Phalanger gymnotis | reverse complement strand
CCTTCCTTCCTTCCTTCCTTCTTTCTTTCTTTCTTTCTTTCTTTCTTTCTTTCTTTCTTTCTTTCTTTCTTTCTTTCTTTCTTTCTTTCTTTCCTTTCTCTCTCTCTCTCTCTCTCTCTCTCTCTCTCTCTCTTTTTTAAGCTTAGTTGAATGAGTATATCGAGATCAAATTAGTTATTTATAAAGCACTTAACACAGTGTCTGGCATGTAGTAGATGCTATAGAAATACGATTATTATTGTTAAATCTTCGTGACTTGTTGAATTCTGAAGAATCAGGAATCTGTCTCACCAGTGGTCTCACTAGGGGTCAGAGTTGAATGATGGCAGTATCTCTAGTGGAACAACAATGGCCAATGGCAGTGGAAATGCTTGCACAAGGAGCAGAGGGACACATTGATGACAAATGGTCACAGACTGATAGTCAACAAACTTCCTATCAAATTTTGAAATCTCTAAAGCTTTGGACCTGAGACCTGAATCAAATCCAGCCTCAGACACTTACTAGCTGTGTGATCCTGGGCAAGTCACTTACCTCAGTTTGCTTCAGTTTCCTCATCTGTAAAATGGAGATCATACTAGCACCTACCTTCCAAGGTTGTTGTGAGGATCGAATGAGATAATATTCGTAAAACGCTTTGCAAACCTTAAAACGCTGTCTATATGATAACTGTTGTTATTATTATTTGAAGAGAAATTAGAAAGTTTAACTAAATTCTTGAAAGTCCACAAGGAAACAGGTAAATAAATGGATATGACTATAAGGGAAACATGTGCAGTGACAGGCAGAGTACCATGCTGAGCAAGGATCATTCATCTAGACCTTAATATAGGTTCATTGAACGAAGGAGGTGATGGTATTCTACTTTGGTCAGACCATATCTGAAATATCGCACTCACTTCTGGGACTGACATTTCAGGCAGCCTTATGGATAACTTGGGCCCATCCAGAAGAGGATGACAAGGATGATGAAGTCACTGGAGACCATGTAGTGGAGGCAGCTATTTATATAAGATAGGGATGATGCAAGCTTCCTAACGGTAAGAATCACATTTTAATCGTTCTTTGTATCTCTATCATTTAGCACAGTGCTGGTCACATCGTAAACACTTAATAAGTATTTGTTTATACTCGGTCAACTGATTGAGTTGGCCAGCTGACCAAGAAGGGTTTTGGGGATGGAGGAACAATGAGGCATCTTCAAGTTTCTGAAGGATCATGTGGAAATGGGGGTAGACATACTTCTGGGGCCCTGAAGGCCAAACTAGGAACAATGAACAGGATTTACAAGGAGACAGTTTTAAACTTTACATAAGGAAAATCTTGCTAATAATGAGAACTCTCCAAAAGAAGAATGACATATATGTATATATAATATAAATACACATACATACATATATCTGTGTATATGTATGTGTGTATATGTATACATATAAATAAATATATGCATATGTATGTGTGTATATGTATACACACACATATACACACATATATATAAACAGTGGGATTTTTTTTATTTGGATAACCTCTTGTTGGGGACATTGTCGACAGGTACTGGTTGGCTTAAATGGTCACTGTGGGCCCTTCCAAGGCTGAGACTCCATGATTTTTCTGAAGATGAAAATCTGAAGATTTCTGAAGAATGTAGTTTACAGAATAGTTTGTTAGAGTTAGAATGAATCTTCAAACATAGAGTCCTAGAACAGATCATGGAATAGGAAGACATTTTGACATTACCCACTTATTCGTTCATTGATTTAGAGCTGGAAGGGGCCTCAGAGGTTGTCTAGTCTCTCCTCTTTTCACAGATGACAAAACTGGGTCCCAGAGAACTTAAATGACTGTCCAAAGTCACTTTCTGAGTTATTCAGGTCTCATCCTCAGAGCCTGAGACATTCGTATTCTATTATGCCAGCAAAAAACTAAAGTTTATCTCACAGATGGAGACACTTTGAGGAAAAAAAGGGAGTAGTGAAGTGATTAGTCTGAGCCTAGCCATCTGTCAAAGCCTTTGGTCATAGATTTACTGATCAGGACCCTTAATAGGTCAGCTTTTGTTAATGAATGCAGTCTACACATGACTCTGTTGCAATATGTTTTGCTGCCTGGAAGTTAGTATCAGTAGGAATGGGAAATGAAATGAAACTGAAAATTGATTTTCTCTTTCTAGAGGGATGTATTCCTATATGTCCTACTCCCCATTGGTTCTTGGGCCCTCTGGCAGTTCTTTGCATAGAATAGATGCTTAATAAATGTATTTTGAATGACCGCACCTTCTGGTTTTTTTGTTTTTAAAGACAGGGTTGAATTGTGAGTTATTTCTAGTAGCTAGAATTTATATAGGTTTGCATAGGTTTAAGCTTTGCAAAGCACATTACAAATATTACCTCACCGCAATCTTGGGAGATAGTTGCTATTACTACCTTCACTTTATGGATGAGGAAACCGAGGTAGGTAAGGTTAAGTGACTCACTCAGGTTCGCACAGCCAGTTGGTGTCAGAAGCTATATTTGAACTCGGATCTTCTTGACTACGGGCCTAGTGAACTCTTTACTGAACCATTTAGCTGCCCCATTTTTGGGATATACTTCCCAAAGTGCACCATTTCACTGGAGAGGGGTATCATTGGGTACTGAATATAGTTGGCAACCCTTCCTTGTTCTACTAGAAGGTTGTTTTGAATTGCTGTGGACAAAAGAAAAAAACTTCCTACCCTATTGGTTAACTTTTTGGTAATGAACATCTCTTCATTCAGGTAGGTTGTTCCTCGGATAAAGGCAATTTGTCATTGGGCTTATAAGTAAACACTTTCTCTTCCTAGGGATAGGACGGAATATTAAATGGACTGGATCTGTGATTCATCAGCAGAGGGAACTCCCTGGTGGAGGAGCTTCATATGGGGTAGTTGATAGAGCACTAGATCAGGGCCTACAGTCAGAAAGATGTGAGTTCAGATCTCAGACACTTGCTAGCTCTCTGGGCAAATTCCTTAACTTTTTTTTTAAATTTAATTTATTCTGAACTTAAGAAATAAAACAAGCATTTCTGTAATAGTAGAATAGAAAAAAAGATGATTGCACATGAAACTACAAATCCATTATGTACAACTTGCTATTTCATTTAAATATACAATAAAGTTATCATAACTTTTTCCCTTTTTTTCTTCCCTCTCCCCCCACTCTAAAGACAGCTACCATTAGACACAATGTATGTACACATGTATACATGTATATAGATATACACACACACGCATATATAAATATATATGTTTATATATAAAACCATTCTATACACACTTCTATTTATCAGTTCTTTCTCTGGATGCAGATAGCATCTTCCTTCATAGGTCCTTTGTAGGTAATTTAAGTTTTATAATAGTCAAAATTACTCAGTCACTCAAAGTCATTCTTAAAACAATATTGCTGTTACTGTATACAACCATCTCTTGGTTCTGCTCATTTTTGCTCTTCATTATTTCATTCAAGTCTATCCACATTTTTCTAAGATTGTCAAATTCATCATTTCTTATAGCACAGGAGTATTCCATCACAATCATACACCACAACTTGTTCAGCCATTCTCCAATTGATGGGCATCCCCACAATTTCCAGTTCTTTGCCACCACAAAGAAAGCTGATAGAACTTTTGTCTGCTTTGCTTTCCTCGTGCCTAAAGTGGGTGTAATAATGGCGACTGCTTCCTAGAGTTGTGAGGATAAAATGAGGAACAGCACTTCAGGAATTTGGAAGTGCTTTATATGTGCTATTATTATTTATTAATTATCCAGTGTAGGTTGTAACCTTCTTTGCAACTTTGAGTTTTAGAGAGTTAAGGGTACTGAGAAGTTAATGATTTGCCCAGGGTTATGCAGCCGGTATATATTTATATATATATATATATATATATATATACACACACACACACATATATATACACACACATATACATATATATATATACACATACACACATATATGTATATATAATGTATATATATATATACACACACATATATATACATATATGTACATATATGTATATATAATGTCACAGGTAGGACTTGAACCAATGTTTTCTTGGTTCTGAGGCCAGCTTTTTATGCATTATGTCTCACTGTCTTTTTAAATAGGCATTTAACAACTATTTTTTGAATGTTGAATAATGCATTTTCCTAGCCTTGGCCTCTGTGAACCCAAGGTTATCTCTGTGTCTCTAAGAGGCATTGGATGAAGACTTCAGTCCAAGCATGTTTTCTTATTGAGATCATCCCTATCAGTGTTTTTATTGGTTGTGAATTATTTGGATGTTTTATTTTCTTATGAACTCTGGATTCTCAAAACTTTGCCCCTTTAAGAAGTAGAAGGGAACTAGGCCAGCCTGTGCCAAGACACAGTGGTAGTAAGACACAGTCAGAAGGATATTACATGAGGATTTGTATGAAACGTGGCAAATTATTGTTCAGTTGTGACTTCTTGGGTTGTTCTCATTCTAGTTCCCTGTCTTGAATATCTGATCTCCAGGGTTCTCTCTCTCTCTCTGTCTCTGTCTGTCTCTGTCTCTCTCCCTCTCTCATTTGACCTTAAGCTCAGATTCTAACCACTTTCTAACTAACTTTCTAAAGGCTTCTCTCTGCTCCTGCTCCATACCCCCTCCGAGTGTATAATGACCTCCTATATTCTGGCATCTTGATGGTTAACCCTTACCAATGCTAGCTGGTCAAATGAGACGTATCTTTATTAGCCATGTTACGCAGTATCACCCTATCTATACTTAGCTGAAGCAATGTAAATTTGGTAGCAATTTCATTATTTCGAGGAAGGGGGTAAGCTGCGGGAAATTTTTCTGCGTCCAGCTCTCCGAGTTTATCATTCATTCAGTGAACATTTGTTAAGTGCTAGGCATAGTACTAAGCACTAAGGATACAAAAAGAGACAAAAGACAGTTGCTGCCCTCAAGGAGCTCACAATCTAATGGAGAAGACAACAAGCAAACAAATATGTACAAACAAGCTATATACAAGACACATAGGAAATAATTAAAAGAAGAAGGGAGCCAGAATTGTGAGGGATTGGGGAAGGCTTCCTATGGAAGATGGGATTTTATTTGGGACTTGAAAGAAGCCAGAGAAGGCCACAGGCAGGGATGAAGAGAGGGACTAGAAGCAGGAGGATTCTAGGCAATTTAATCAAAAAGTGATAGGTCTAGAGATGGAAGGGACCTCAGAGGCTACCTGGTCCAATCGCCTTTTACAGATGAGGGAACTAAGGCCTAGGGAGAATTAATGACTTGCCCAGAGTCAAATAAATTGTAAGCATTAGGCATAGGATTAGAATTCAGGCCCAATGACTATAGAGCAGTGCTTTCCCCATTTTTTTATCCTACTTCCCCTAAACTATTGGTTTCTTCCGTGAGATAATCTCAGGTTTACTATGGATTGTTCTACTATTAAAGACTACTGAGTCAGTTGAAACAAGTAGCATTTTTTTTTTTACTAGTTTGATGTTACCATGTGGGACCAAACCCATTTGAATTATTTGGTTAAATTAATTATTATAAAACCATCTGAATTAATTATCACAGAACCATTGAACATTAGAACTGGAAGAGACATTAGAGCATAGGACTGGGAAACACAGAGCTTGGAAGAGCAGAGTTGGAAGGAACCTCAGAATGTAGAGTGTTAGAACACAGAATGTAGAATGTTAGAGCTAGAAGGGCTCTTAGAACATGGAATGCCAGTGACAGAAAGGAGACTGGAAATTGTGTTGGCCAACCTCCTAATTTTATAGATTAGAAAACTGTACTCCATAGTTTCACTTTACAAACAATACAACACCATTTGTCAGTTGTTATATTTTTTTAGGAATATCCGAAAATATCTACCCTTTAAATGGTGTCCCCACTAGAAAGCCACAGGGTATTCAAGCCTGCATCTGCCTTTACCCCCTAGTCCTAAGAAATTGGTATTCTCACAGTTTATTTCAGAAGCTCCAAGGGAGTCAGATTATACAGTATCATAAATGTATTTTACTTTTGCTTTGATAGAATATGTAGCAATATTTCAAGCAGAGAGTTTTATTTTATTTTTTTTTAAATTCAAGGACATCTTGAATTATTTTTGGAGATTGGCTAGCTCAGTAGGCTGTAGTCAACAAATGACTGCTGACACTTAAGCGATTTATTTTTGTATATTTGGCTGGGTTCTGTGTCTTTCCTTTTACTTCAGATAGAGTGGATTTATTTTCAAGTTAAGGCTAGAATTTATGTTCTGGTTCTATAGTGTGGACAGAGAAGTGCATGAAATGGTAGTTGATAAGCATAAATCCTAGGCCAACTTGACAGTAATTATTTCTGTCATTCTTTTCAATTTCTTTCATGTAGGAAGTTTAATCAATAGAAACCTACTTGGTCTGCATGTCGATATGCCTTTAAGGATGTGGCTACATGACATGACAGTCCTGGATTGGGACTCATTAGCTGAATGACTCTGGGGAAGTACTTTAATCCCTTTGGATTTCTTCATCTCTAAAATGAGGGGATTGGATTAGATGACCTTTGAGATCCTTTTAGAGTTAAGATTTTATGTTCTATTTTCTGACATTCTATATGTCAAGGTCCTTTCTCATTCTTATATTCTATGCTTTAAGACTCCTTCTAGCTCTAACATTCTATGGGTCCCTCAATCTAAATGTTTTAAGCCATTAACTTGTAGTTCTGATTTTACGTGTTCACCTGGATTTCTGGGGCTGTTTCTGCCAATTTCCAGACTCATCCTCAAGAATGTTAGGATTTCAATCCATGTCTAAATGGCTTCAGGTGCAAACCAAATCAAATGGGAACTTTTGGATTTGGTCAGATCTGATCATCCTACTTAAAAAAAACCCCAAAACTTCAGGATTCTCCCCTGAGCACTCATTTTCTTGAAGGTCAAAGGGAAAGAGGAATTGAAGGGAGCCATGACCTATTTCTGTTTCTTATTACATATAATTCAGTGATTCTTAACATGCGGTTCATGAATATGGTTCCTTTTAAAATATTTTAATAACTTGCTTCAGTGTAATTGTTTCCCTTTGTGATCCTATGAATTTTATTTTAAACATTTGAAAACATGATTGTGAGAAGGGGTTTATAGGCTTCAGCAGACTACCAGAGAGGTCCATGACACAAACAAGACAAAGAACTTTTGATGTAGTGTCTGATTCTCGTTAGGCCTGCCTTTCTTTCTTTTTAGACCTTGGGTCCTTGTAGCAGTGCTTGGTTCTGCTGGTGACAGTGATCACATCTTTATAATAGAGCCTAGGCAGAACAATGGAGTAAGCTAATGGAATGACAGTTTGCACAAACACAAGTCTAATTTTTGCTCAATAAATGGTTGTTTCTTTCTTTTCTTCCTTCCTTCCTTCCTTCTTTCCTTTCTTCCTTCCTTCTTCTTCCCTCCCTCCCTTCTTTCCTTCCTTCCTCCCTCCCTTCTTTCTTTCCTTCCTTCTTTCCTTTCTTCCTCCCTCCTTCCCTTCTGTGTCGGTAAGGCAAAATGGGCTCCTTAGAATGGGCTCCTTAGCACTTCAGGAGTTTGGCTTTTGTTTAATTTGAGTGAAAGTACTTTCAGCTGTTAAGTGCTAAGCCCCAGGCCCAAAGCCCTATCAGGTGTGAAACCTGTGTGGGTGTATATTAATGACTTAAGAGGGGCCAACTTGGGAACCAATGGTCTCTGGTTGTTGGGGCAGGGCTTGAGAACGCCAGGGGCTCGGCTGTGAGGAAAGGTGAGCCAAGAGACAACTACAGTGGAAGCAGGAATCTGCGGAAGCAGAACTGACCCATGTGTAGACCCAGGAGTGCGAGCAAGGACTTGAGGCCAGTAAAAATGATTTGGCTAAATACTATCTTGTTTTTCTGCGGCTTCCTGGTTACTCTTGTGAGGCGGGTTTTCTGGGCCTGGAGTCTTTTTGTCAAGATGTCGGAATGGGGAAGCTGGTTCATGGATCTGCTGCGGTGGGGCCTAAATAAATGTTTTATTGTTTTCTACTTAGAGAATCTCTCATACCTTGCGATTTCGAACCATTCAAACACATACATGACTATATTTGAGATTATAAATTTGGCCTTCCTACTACACCTCCCTTGCTCCCTTGCTCCCTTGCTCCCTTGCTCCCTTGCTCCCTTGCTCCCTTGCTCCCTTGCTCCCTTGCTCCCTTGCTCCCTTGCTCCCTTCCTCCCTTGCTCCCTTCCTCCCTTGCTCCCTTCCTCCCTTGCTCCCTTCTTCCCTTGCTCCCTTCCTCCCTTCCTTTCTCCCTTCCTTCCTTCCACCATTCATTTAATAAGCATTTAGATTATACCAGGCACTATGCTAAACTTCCCAGTTTATTCCTGTAAATCAGCTAGTCAGTCAGATAAATATTTATTAATTGCTTAGTAGGTCTCAGCCACTGTGCTAAGCACCAGGGATATAAAGAGCTCTAATAGAACATTCTAATAGAGAAGACATCATACAATGAACTAAGTATGTATAAATATAAGTGTAAATGGAAGGCCATTCCAAGGGAAGTTGCTTGGTAGTGGTAGGGGGATAACAGGTGGAGGAGGTTGGGAAAAACCTCCTGTAGAAGGTAGGATTTAATCTGAGTCTTGAAAGAAGCCAAAGAAATTGGGAGGCAGAGGTGAGGAGGGCTAGCATCCTGGTACTGGGGCTAGCCAATGGAGAAGCAGATGGGAGCCGGAGTTTCCTGTTAGAGGAGCAGCATGTAGGCCAATATGGCTATATCAAAGAGTGTGTAGAAGGTTGGAAAACACATGAAGACTGGACAAGATGGGACCAAGTCGTGAAAGACTTGAAATGCCAAACAGAGGATTTTATGTATGATTCTAGAGGTATTAAGGAGCCACTGAGTTTACCATGTAGGGAAGGGTGACATGGTTAGATGAGTTTTAAAAGCCAACTTCTCTGTTTTTTAGTAATAGCATTTTTCCCTTTCTTTCTTCTTTTACCATCGTCAAACACCTTGCCTCTATGTCATTTGTATTCTGCTCTCATTTATATATTTTTTTTCTGTGAATAAGGCAGAGAACAGAATTCTGTGGACAAGACCCAGTGGATTGTCCACATTGGGAATAATATTGCATGCCTGTGTGATTGCCTGGCTCACCTCTCTTCCAGGGAATTTTACTCTCATTTCTTATGATGGCACTGCACCTAGAAACACTGGGAAATCTCCCCTCTCAACAAAAGCCTGGGGATATTAGATGATTTTGATTTTTCTTTCATAGAGATAGAAACAGCTGCACCAAACTGACACTCAGAAAACCCCAAATGTGTTGGAACAATGGAGAAAGTTTTTCCAGAACCGTTATGAGTACAAAACTTTTAATGAATCCAAGAGAATTGTTTACCAAGTTAAGACTCTTTCAGATTTCAGGAAATAGATACCTAGATGTCAGTTCATAAAATACAATACTGATGTGATAACAGAAAGAAGAGAGGCCTGGCATCCCTACATGATAACAGATAATGAAGGAAGTCAAAGATAAGTTGGAAGAAACACTGTTAACCAAGAGGGATAGCAATTGTTTTCTGTTAAATCAAATATTTATGAGAATGGGATTTGATTACATGTGGTTTAGCAATTCAAGGGAGAGATAATTTTCAGGAGATGCCTGAAGTGTTAGAGCAATTCAGATAACTGCTCCTTGTATGAAAATAATTAGTCACAAGAAGCTTGGCATGAAAATTGTGATGGAAATAGAAGATAGGTAGAGCCTCTTATAACTTGGAATTTAAATAGTGACATACGTATCTGAGAGGCAGCATGAAAGGCAGCATTCAGTAGCATGAATGCTGGATTTTCATCAGAGAACCTGAGTTTGAATTCCCACAGTAGCATCACACACCCTTGGGCAAGTGGCTTTTGTCTCTGGGCCTCAGTTTCCTCATCTATAAAATTAGATGGTTGGACTAGATGACCTCTAAGGCCCCGACCAGCTCAGGATTTATTATTCTATGACATGTCAAAATCATTCTGTATGATTTTGGACAAGCTCCTTAAGTGGTCTGAGCTTCATTTCCTAGTCTATGGAATGAGAACAAAAATAGCTCTTGTCTCCCTAAAGAAGATTGGATGAGACAATTTAGAGCATAAAATGAGACACTGAAAACATAGCACTTGGTTTGTATGTAAAGTGATATTTTGTCGATGTGAAAACAACAGATAAATGATCTATAACCTAATAGACAAGTCTTAAGGAGTCGCCTGAAGTTCAGAGAGCCTCTTGGATCTATTACTTTAGCCCTTGTCTTTCTCCCAAACTTCAACTGTATTGCATCTTCAACTGCCACCTTGAATCAGATATCCTGTAGACATCCTAAACTCAACATATCCCAAATTGAACTCATTATCTTTCCTCCCAAACCCTGCCCTCTTCCTAACTTCTCTATTACTGTCAGGGGCACCATTTGTTAAGGGCTTTCTGAATGACAAGATCTATGCCTTATAGGTTCCAGACATACACATACAAAAGCAAAGGCAGTACCTGCCCTGTTTCCCCAAACAACAGACATAGGTGAGTGGTAGCCAGGGAGGGGCATTTGGTTTGCAAATTTATCAGGATGATGAGTGGGACCATTTTGACACACATCATCCAGAAACAGTGGCGGGATTGATCTGATTATGGTTCGTAGTTCTAAAACAGGAATTGGAGGGAGGAAGGAAGAGGAAAGGAAGTCATGGAGGACAAAGCCAGAGAGGAAGAAATGAAGTGAAGCATAGCTGGGACTTCCCTGGAATGGGAAAATAAGATAATCCTCCACAATGATCCACTACAGGAAAGTTGTTTATTGCCTTTGGCAGGAAAGTAGATTTTAGCAAGACCTCATTTAATCTCTCTGCCACATGATGGTCTTCAACTGCTTAAGGGCAGCTATCATATCCCCTCCAAATCCTCTTTTCCAGACTCTCTGTCCTCCTTCAATTATCTTTTGTAAGGAATGGTTTCCATACCTCTTACCATCCTTGTTATAATAATAGCTAGCATTTGTATATATATATGTATATATATATGTATATATATATATATGTAGCACTTTAAGTTTTATGAAGCACTTTACAAATATTTTCTCATCTGATCCTCACAACAAACCTGCTAAGTAGGTGCTATTATCTCCATTTTGTAGGTGAAGTAACTGAGGCAAACAGAGGTTAAGTGGCTTGTTCAGGGTCACACAGCTAATAATTGTCTGAAGCTGCATTTGAACTCTGGACTTCCTGACTCCAGGGCCAGTGCTCTATCCATTGTGCCACCTTGTCCTCTTCTGGATGTTCTCTAGTTTGTTTAAAGTTCCAGACAACTTACTCTAAAATGGACTTTTGGAACACTATTCACTCATAAGATGTGAAATAATCAAATGAAAATAATAATTGTGATGATAATATCTTGATATTTCTAGTCTAATTGGTTCACTCTTCTTAGGGTTAGCCAGCGCCCTACTTTGTATATTTGGAGTCAGTTATTGTCAGCTCCTACCTTTCCTTTCACCTCTCTTCACATACATAAGTCCTACTTAGAGAGGGAGTGTAGTGTAATAGAAAGTGCACTCGGTTTGGTGTTAGAGGACTGGGTTTGAACCCTAGCTCTTCTACTTAATAATTGTTCACATTTATAGAGTGCTTTAAAGTCTGTAAAGTATTTTATTTTATTTTTAAATTATTTTATTTTTAGTTTATGACACTTAGTTCCACAAGTTTTTGAGTTCCAAATTTTCTCCCCCTCCCTCTACTCTCCCCTCCCTCAAAGCCAGCATGTAATCCAATATAGGTTCTACATATACCTTTGCATTAAACTTATTTACACAATAGTCAAGTTGTAAAGAAGAATTATGACCAATAGAATGAATCGTGAGAAAGAAGAAACAAAAACAAAAAAGAAGGAAAAAGAGAGAGAGAGCAAATAGTTTGCCTCAATCTGCATTCAGATTCCATAATTCTTTCTCTGGATGTGGATAGATTTTTCCATTATGAGTCTTTTGGAGCTGTCTTAGAACCTTGTATCACTGAGAAGAGCCAAATCTATCAAAGTTAGGCATCACAGATACTGTGTGTCTGTAATCATGTATAATGTTTTCCTGGTTTTGCTCCCCTCACTCAGCATCAGATCATAAAAGTCTTTCCAGGTTTTTCTGAAGTCTACTTGCTCATCATTTCTTATAGGACAATAGTATTCCATCACCTTCATATACCGCAACTTGTTCAGCCATTCCCCAATTGATGAGCATGCCCTCAATTTCCAATTCTTTGACACCAGGAAAAGAGCTGCTATAAATATTTTTGTATATATGGCTCCCTTTCCCACTTATAGGATCTCTTTGGGACCCAGCCCTATGTAAAGTATTTTACATATGCTATCTTGTTTGATTTTTACAACAACTCTGATATGTAGGTACCATTATTATTCCCATTTTACAAATGAGGAAACTGGGACTCAGAGATATTAAGTGGCCTGCATATGGCCACGTAGCTGGTATGTGTCTGTGGTCAGATTCAAATCCAGTTTGTTCCATTCACCAAGTGTGTGATCAGTCAAATCACTTAACCTCTCTGCACCTCAGCTTCCTTATCTATAAAATAATGGAGTTAGATTGGATGATTTCTAAGGTCCTCTAAGGGCAGCTAGGTGGCACAGTGTATAGAGTGCTGGGCCTGAAATTATGAAGATCTGAGTTCAAACCCAGCCTTAGAAACTTACTAGCTATGTGACCTTGGGCAAGTCACTTAACCCCATTTGCCTCAGTTCCTTATCTGAAAAATAAGCTGGAGAAGGAAATGACAAACCACTTGAGTGTCTTTGCCAAGAAAACCCCAAATGCTGTCATGAAGAGTCAGATGTGACATGACTGAACAACAAAAGGTTCTCTATGTCCTATAATCTATGATTTCATTCCCTTGGGTCCAACAATGAAGAGATGGCTTTCACCCACCCCTGATGGCCAGCCTCCAACTGATGACCCTTTTTTGAATCTCCCTAGGTTGACATAAACTGGAAGAATCCAAGGATGAAGTGGAGTAGGGCTTTAGTGAAGGAATAATACCTTTGAGACTATTGTGAGGAAAGCACTTTGCAAACCTTCAAACATTATATACGTGTGATTTATTGCTACTATTCAACACTTTCTTTTCCTCTGAACACTCTACAATCTGGTCACACAGGCTTTCTTGCTATTCCTCTTATGTGATACCCCATTTCTTGTTAAGTGCTTTGCAAGCCTTAAATTGCTATATAAATGTTAGTTATCATCATTATTGTTGTCATTATCCCGGCTCTATGGCTGGAATCTTCTCCTTCCCTTCTCCCCTCTGTTTCCCTGGCTTCCTTCAAGACTCAGCTTAAACCCCATCATCTTCCCTCATGAAGCTTACCATAGAGTAGTGGGACATTTATATACAAAGTTAACTAAACCATAAAATATTACATGCTAAGTGCCCTAGAGAGGTTTAGAACTAAATGCCATATTGGTTCTGAAAGGAAAACATCATTAACTTTGGGGAGGAATAAGGGGACAATTAATCACCTGTGCTCCTGCTTGCCTTTTAAAGGGATGAGGATTTGGGGTCCAGGCAGCTATGTATTGTGATGGTTCTGCTCTCTTGGATTCTGGGATTGATTTTTTTACCAATCGTATGACCTAGGATGTTAACCACTCTGAGCCTCATTTTCTTTATGTCAAAAAGGGATATTAATATTTCACAACTCCTCCTGTTCCTCTTGCTTCGGTTCTCTGGACTGTGGGCAATGTAAATGTTCTGTAAGGGTTACAAACTGACATAAATGGAAGCTATGATGATAATGATGGTTTCCAAAGTATTCAGACTCTAAATCGATGATCTGATAATGAAGATGAGGAAGAGGAAGCAGCAGCAGTGTGATACTCTGGAAAGAGTGGATTAGGTGGCAGAGGACCTTGCTTTGATTCCTAACTCACTACCTGTGTGACCTTAGACGCAGCTAGGTAGATTTCTGGGCCTGGAGTCAGGAAGACATGAGTTCAAATCTAACCTCAGATACATATTAGCTGTGTGACCCTGGACAAGTCTTTTAACCTCTGTCTGCTTCTCTTTCCTCAACTGTAAAATAGGATCATAGCACTTTACTTACTAGGTCATTGTGAGAATTAAAAGAGATAATATCCATAAAACCCTTAGCACAGTGCCTGGCATATAGTAGGTACTTAATAATGCTTCTTCTTTTCCCTTTCTTCTGCTTAGGCAAGTTATTTCAGTTTCTTCTGTAAACTAGGTGGGTTGGGTCAGATGACCTCTAAATCTCTTTCTAGCTTCATATCTATGATATATTGAAAAAGATGAAAATGATGATAGTTACAGCTGGTCTAGTGAGGAGAAGTAGCCAAGATATTGTTGCTTGGATACTGATATGACTTCTGAAATGTTTCCTTTGTACATTTTAATGATTGTTACAAAAAGGACAGGCTTCTGTTGCCAACAGCAAACAGAACTGACGTGATTATCTGTTTCTGTCTGGTCCCCAAAACATTTGAACTAAATTAAAGTAAAAGTAGATTTTTTTTTTTTTGCTTTTTACTTTCGATATGAACACTTGGTCTTTAAGGTAGATTTTCTTTTGGGCATATTTCCTTTCCTCTGGTTCTATGAATAGGCCACATGGACAACCTTGAAAATCTTCCTTCAAGTGAAAAAAATAGAAAAGAAATGGTCACATTTGCTTTAGCAAGGAAGCAATTAACTCTTCAGCAGTGTGGAAAACAGCTTTTGAGCTGCATTTATCGATGCGTGGATTTCACTGCTGTGTGTGATACTTGAAGACAAATGGTTGTGTCTGTAATTAAGACTGCTGAGGAATTGGCAAGTTTGATATGATGATGAAGAACCCATGGAAAAGGCAAGTGAGTTAGATTGGTCAGGATGATACAGTCTGTGTGACCTTGGTGCCCCATTCCTGCTCATTGATTTACCAATTAAATATAACTTTCCATTCAATCAGTTAGAATATGCTCTAAGTTATCGAGCAGAGCTAGCAGGAAAGAGCAAATGAGACAATGGGTAAGCACAACGACACGCTCACATTTTATTAAGTTGATTTGGGTGATGAAGAAAGGGATGTTGATTTATTTTTCTCTTTGTTCTGGTATAGAGGCAGCTTGCTGTATTGGTTAGAGCATTTGACTTGAAGGTAGAAGTACCAGGGTTCAAGTTCTACCTTCCACTTACCACTGTATGACCCTTCACCTCATTGAAGCCCCTCTTTATACAGTCATTGTAGGAGCTTCATGTAGATCTACGGCAATTGATCTCAAATCCCTTTTTGATTTTCCCTCCCATTTGTGGTCTAATTCTTTATAGCAAACGATTGCTTGGAAGGCAACAAAACCAGTTTAACTGTCTAGAGACAAAACTCCTTATTAAAGTACAAATAGTAAATATATATATATACACACACATGTGTGTGTATGTATGTATGCACACATATACTTATATATATCAGGAAACTCTAGTTGGCCAGGTGGTTTTGAAGCAGAGGAAAGTGAAGAGGAGATAACTTCACCATGTTCCACAGTGTAGGAAACAGGCGTATATAAAAAAACAACAAATTTTTATAAAGGCAGGCCACTATTTAAGTGAGCCAGACAAGGATCCATCTGCTCATGCTTATTTTCAGTTCAAGGTAGTATGCTCAGTACTGCTCTGTCTGCCCTGTTTTTTTTTTCCCCATCAGGGATAACTAGACTTCTCCTGTTCCTTCTCATGAACCTCCAGTCCCTTCTAGATGGAAAAACTAGACTTCCTAATAGTGAACTTGCTAATAAATGGTTACTACACAATAGTGTATTAGATCTAGCTCAAACCGACCCATGAGAGTTTGTTAAAATTTCGGTGTGAGTGTATACAGTTCAGAAATTGGCAAATGCTGTATATCAGGGCTTGAATTATTGTTTTGTTGATTATACAAACTTAAGAAAGCAATGGAAAATGTTAATGTATATTAAACTTAAAAGTATGTTGTGAATACTTTTTGGGGGGAGAGCTAGTTGTTAAACACTTACTCAGAACTTCTACATTCCCATGACTTTTATGCTAAGTCAGAGAAAGGTTATTAAGTATTTGTGTATTTTTTTTCTAGTTAGACTGCTTGAGAAAGTCATAGATCTCTCATTTATTGAAGCTCTAGTCACACCTAAACATCACCTGCTAACCCCCCTCCCCAACTTCAGTCAGAAACAGGACTGCAAGTCAGCATATAGGATTTCCTGAGGTTGGGGATGCTGATGCATAGGATCATGGGATTTGAGTGAGAATGGATCTTTAATATCATCCGGTTTAGCTCCATGGTTTTGCACATGAGGAAAATGAAGTCTAGAGAAGTTAAGTAACTTACTCATTGACATACATGTTTTTAGGAAGTAATAGAGCCAAGATACAAACTTAGGGGTTCTGATTTAAAATCCAGTGCTCTTGTAACTATATTGTGTTGCTGGAGAGGCATTAAAGATTGGTACTTGCATGCATGGATAGAGCAGGGAAGCTCATGGTACCCTGAGAAATTCTGTTCTTGTAATTTTCAGTGTACATGGATACAACCTTGTCATTTTATTGTTAATGCTTGTCTCTTGTTTCTGCATTTAAGTACTAGCATCCTCAAGAGAACAGGGATCCTTGGTGAGGTCTATTGGTCAGTGTCTGTGGTTGGAGAGAGGGAGATAAGGAAATGGTCCATACTCTTCAGGTTATCAGGAAGGAGTGATATGATCACTGAAGAGCACTGACCCTAAACTATTATGAGTAGATTCATATTGGAGAATGTAGGTCTGAGGCCCCACTTAAGGACCATGGATAGATAGTGACTTTAAAGGAGTTCTTGAAATGTTTTGGCCCATTAGAGTAAATGTGTCAACTCCCTACTATTTTACACTCATCCGTGTGTATATATATATTGTCAGATAGTTTGATTATACTTTTTCTAATACACATGTCTTGATGATACCTATAAATCTTCATTTTTTTAATATTTTAAGATAAATTTTTATTGATGACAGGTTAAGTTATAACTATTTTTTTTTAGTTTACCCAGTCTAATATAGTCTATAGTATAACTATGGCTTTTGTCTAGTTCACAGTCTAGTGGAAAAAGCCCTCTACTTATAATCAGGAGACACCTGGATTACAATCCAGCCCCCCTACCTTTAGAAGATATGTGATTCTGGGCAAGTCATTACCTCTCTGATACTCAGTTTCCTCCAATGTAAAGTGGGGATAAAAATCATGCCTACCTCACAGAATCATTATGAAGATCAAAGGAGATAATGTATGTAAAACACTTTAAAAGCAGTCCTATAAATATCAATTATTACTACTTTATTAACAAGCACTCTATAAGGCATTATTATTACTTTGCATTTTGAATAGCAAAGGCAGTACTTAAAACCTATATGATGGAATATTCTTACTCATTAGTATAATTATTGATGCACATTAGAAAATTTAAAAGTGGTGATTAAAATGAACCCAGCTACTCGTTCTCATGAATTTGTGATGTATGCACTTCAATTTTGTCTGATTTTCTGAAATGGAAACTGCTTCTTCCCTCTCATTTTTCATTGGCTACAGGGTCACGACCTCTTTCTGAGGACTCAGAGAAGTTCTTCAATGGGTGGGCTTGAAGCAGACTGCAGTAATTTCCTCTATCTGTTTTGTTTTGCCAATGGGGATTTGATTAGATGATATTCCTCCATCACATAAGCCTTCCCACTGCTTTTTATGCAGAGCCTGGACACTCCTGTGATATATTGCCCTACAGACGCTTGAGAAGATTGCCTTGTGACTTTGCTCTCGGCTAACTGACCTTCATAAACCTGAAGCTTCACCTTTGAGAAGGCTGCTTTAGTATTTTCTTTGGGAAAGTAATTTTCTTTCATGAATAACATGCTGCATCATTGTTTATAACAACACGAGGGACTGAAAGCTATCAAACTCAGGAGGCAAGAGCTGCTTTCAGTTTGGTACGTAATAAGGACTGATTTTATTCTGTGTAATAAGATGATGAAAAGGAAAGTTGTAAAAGCTTTTTTAACAGCTTCACTTTTCTTCTAATCATGTTCCGGAATGCACTTGATAAAAGTACATTTTTTTAAATGAAAAAGGAAAATCATTTTTTTAAAAAGGAATTACTTTAGCCATAAAAGATTTTTCTTCCTCTGGAAAAAAGTTAATACTTTTTCTGATGAGGTACGCAAGAAACTTTATTTAGCACATTTGCTGTATGGAAAAATTGGTTTTTCTCCGTAGCTGACTATGAAAGGTAAACCCACTGGTAGGGGCTCCTGAGCTCTAGTTTTACGAGTGTGGACAAATGGAGTAACTTTGAACCTGGGAGTAGTCACTTCTCTGGGAACCCAACCTGCAAATCTGTGAGCACCAGGTTGGGAAGGTACTTCTTCTTTTCATTGCTATAACATTCTCCAATTCAAAAACCTATGGTAGTTCCCCCCTGTTTACCAAAGGGGAGCAAACTCCCGATCCAACCATTTAAAGCCCTCTATGTTCTGTTTCCATTTTACTTTCTACTACTCCTTCATGTTCTCCACATTTCAGCCAAACTCTTCTCCTCGTTCTCATCTTGGGTTCTTGTCCTTGTGTCTTTGTTCATACCATTTCCCTTAGCATCTTTCTTGAAGTCTTTCCCTTCCTTTAAATGCCACTTCTACTAAATTTGCTTTGACTCATCTGGTGAAAGTGATTTCTCCCTCATGGCCTTCTCCCTTCTGCATTCTATCTGGACAGTTGCATTTTACTTATATCACTCTCTTATATCATAGGTATTTGTACATATAGCAGAACCCCCCCCCCCCCGGCTTTATAACCCAGATGTTGGTGCTTCTCTGGTAACTATGAATTGTGATTTGAATCAGACAAGGTCTGTCTCTTGATGCTTGTAGTTTCTGTTTGTATTTGCCCTGAAGTTCACGGAGCTGATCTTTTCCTCATGAACTAAGTGAATGATATATGTATGTTTAATTAAACTAAGATTGTTAACCCTTTAAAGTTGTTGCAATTACTTGATCTTAAAGTGGTGTTATTTAGTCTTGCACTTGCACTAGTAACTTAGTCCTGCACTTGAACAAAAAGCTTCTCCAAAACATTCCTCGCTGGTATCTCTAAGATACCAACTAGTCTTTCCATGAAGACTTCCAATGAGGGGAAGATATTACTTCCTGAGTTGGTTTGTTGCATTTTTTGGATAACTCTACTTGTTAGGAAGTTTTCTTTATATTGAACTAATGTGTGCCATTTTGCAGCTTTCACCAGTTTCTCCCAGGGGCCTGTCTTCTGGGCCCAAGAAGGATAAATCTAGTCTCTCATCCATGTGATAGGCCTTCAAAAACTTAAAGGTAGTGATGCTGTCCTCATGAAGTCTTGAAGTCTTGTTCTCCCTAGCCTAAACACTTGTATTTTCTTCACATGATCCTCATGTGGAATGGTCCACAGTGAAAATTTTACCATAATAGTCACTCTCTTTTGCTCCAGTGGTCAATATCTCTCTTAAATTGTGTCTAGTTGTAATGGTAATCAGGGAAGGATTTTTTCCTGTTTTTCTCTTACGTGCCTTTAATGAGTCTGGCCTTTGTTTGAATGGGGCAGGTAAAGCGGGATCTTTTTTGTCTTGGAATGTTTCTCAGCACTAAGACAATTGAGAATCATTGAACTGTATATGATGTGGTGCCGCTGGTTGGAGCTTTCCCACACTCTGGTGTTAGTGATTTCTCACACCCTAAATGGTGAGCCTCAAGCCCTCGTGGTCCTGGACAGGATATGTACTGGAAGGTTGGTGTTTGACTTTTAGGGGTACACTCATTGAAAGGGTGACAAGACTTTGGGCAAACCATTGAAACAACCCACCTGCCCCGGCTTCATAACCCAGATGTTGGTGCTTCTCTGGTAACTATGAATTGTGATTTGAATCAGAAGAGGTCTGTCTCTTGATGCATGTAATTTCTGCTTGTATTTGCTCTGAAGTTCAGGGGGCTGATCTTTTCACCTGAACTAAGTGAATGATATATGTATGTTTAATTAAACTGAGATTGTTAACCCTTTAAAGTTGCTTTTCTTCAGAGAAGCAGATCAAAGAACCTGTGCTAGCAGTCCTCCTGTGTACTCTTGTTGTTGGTCTTACATAGCCACAGTGGCTGCTAGTAAGATTGTTGTTACACTAGTATTGGACGTAATCTTTTAGATGTGTCAGATGTCTTTTCCCTTTTTTAAATTATAAACTCATCTGACTGCATCAATCCTCTCCAAAGTTACCAATGTTCTCTTAATTGTCAAATTTAATGATATCTTCTCAGTCTTAATCATTATTGAATTCTCTGCAGACTTTATACTAGTAGCCACTCTTTCCTTCTAGATAATTTCTCATCTACATTTTGTTGACATTGTCTTTTTCAGGTTTGCCTCCAACCTTTCTGACCACTTCTTCTTAATCTCCTTTGCAGAATCTTCATTCCAGACATGCTCACTATTTGTGGATGTTTCTCAAGGCTCTGTCCTGGACTATTTTCTCTTTTCCCTCTATACTTTCTCATTTGGTAACCTCATCAGCTTCCACGGGTTCAATGATCATTTTCTGCACTTAATTACCACATTTATATACATCTAATGCTATCCTCTCTCCGAAGCTCCTGTCCTGGATCATCAACTAATTTTTGGACTCCTTAGATTAATTAGATGTCTTGTAGAAATCTCAAACTCAGTGTCTTCAAGACATTTCCTCCAAACTCTATCCTCTTCTAAACTTCTTTATGACTTTCAAGGGCAACATTAATTTTCCAGTCTCCAATGCTTGCAACCTCAGGGTTGCTCTACTCCTCACTTGTACTTACTTCACAGCACAATCTTATGTATACGTTCACAGAATTTCTTGAATAGCTCTCTCCCTCCACAAGTAGTGACAAGTAAAGACACACTGTAGTAAGACCTTCATTTCCTTTGTGATTGGTCTACATGCCTCTTCTCTCCCCATTCAGTTGCCAAAGCAATTTTTCGTAAGGTACAGGTCTGATCATTTCACACTGTTCCTCTCTTCTGTTCAATAAATTCCATTGACTCCCTATTGCCTCCAGGATCAAATATAAAGTCTTCTGGTACTCAAAACACTTCAAAAAACTGACCTCTTTCTACCTTTCCAATGTTGCACTTTCATCCCCTCCAAACATTCTACATTCCAGTTACACTGGTCTATTCACCATCCCTTGCATGTGACAATCCCTTTCTCTTTACTCAGTGCTTTTTTACTCTCTGTGCATTATTTTTGGAATACTTTCCCTCATCTCTACTTTTTGGCCTTTTTGGCTTTCTTTAAGATTTAGATCAAATATCTTTTACAGGAAGTCTTTCTCAGGCAACTCCTCCCCTCCTGCTTTTCTTTCACATTTCTTGCACTATCCTAGTTACCCTGTGAAACAGTAAGGCAATAAATGCAACATCAACGATAATTGTGAATGTGCCTGTGTAGTTCTGCATTGCAAGGTATGAGAGACTCTCCATGAAAAAGGTAAAAGAAGTATAACATTTATTCAGACACCAGAAAATCATATCCCATAACCAAATGTTCAGCTCCCACAGCCAGTCAGCCCACTTTATCACAACAGCAAGGAGCTTAAAATACCATATCACAGCCTGGAGCCAGGCCATCCCAAAACCTCTCTGACCTCCTGTTGGGGTCTCCCCCAAAACAGACTCACAGTGTAGCTAAGTCAGCCTGTTCGGTTCTAACAATCATGAGGGTGGCCATTAGCAGCCATTAGTAGCCATAACGTGTTTCTCTCTCAGCATTTTCTGTGATATAACTTCCTTTTCTTGTCTGGAAGCTCCTCCCACAACATATGTCTTAGGCTTCTTGTGACATAAGCAGATCCCATGGCCTATTAATAGGTGGGAAAGATCTTCAAATCTAATTGCTACTAGACCCTGCTCCCTACCCCTCATTCTATGAGAGTACTGGAAAAAAAGGAAAATGAACCATAAGAAAAGCTCATTTGAGAGTCCACATAACATTCTACATCTCTATTTTTAAAAAATCCACTCTGTATATATCTTTTATGTCCACTGTTGTTTGCATTCTGTCTCCTGGGAACTTCTTGCGGGCAGGGACTCTTTTTGTCCTTTTAAAAATTTTTGGCATCCATAGCAGTTAGCACAGTGCCTGGTATATAATGAGTGCTAAATAAATGTTGACTGAACAGGGCCCATGCCATTTCTCTATCATCCAACACTATGATCAGTGACTGCCTGGTAAATGTTGGTTGAATTGATTTGAATAGATTCACTTGTGTTTTCTTGGTGCTGTGCTTTGCTTTACTCCTCTCTTCCTTTCTTCTTGTTTGGTCTGTGCCTTTGTTCTTGCTATCCTGCTGAGTAAGGCAACCAGCCCTCTCAGCTTCTCAGCTCAGGTTGGCAATTCAAGAACACATTCCAGTTCTTACATTCATGACATTTTCTTCCAAGGCTGGCTATTGTTGTGAAAGCAGCTGCCACAAGGAATGTGTCCTGCAATTCTGCCGGGGAGAGATCCCACATAGGAAAAAACACTTCAGAATTGCAGAAGTCAAAATCCAAGGCTGCACCTATTTCAAGACTGAGTTCTGTCTTTACTGGACAATTCAGTACAATTTAGCTAGTGTTTGCTAAAGTGCCTACTGTGTGCAAGGCACTGTACATAAGCTTGATGAGGGTGCCATGAGAACAAGATATTCCTTATACTCCATCATCCTATCCATCTTTTGATTTTTGTTTAAACCAGCAGCTTCTGCTGCACAGTTCAGATATATTTCAGGGAAAATTGTCTTTTAGGCTAAGAAAAATAAAAAAAAATCTTCTCTTCAGTACAAAAAGTCTTTTATTTTTCATTCAATTTTATTTTCAGGTCCAGATTTTCTCATTCCCCTCATCTCATTGAGAAGACAAGAAATACAAAACCCATTACAAATATGAAAGCATGTAAAACATTTCTGCATCTGCCACATTCTGAAAAAAACAAGCAGAGGAAAGATAAAATTATGCTTTAATATGCACTCTGAGGGAAGGAAGAGCCAAGATGGTGGAGAATAGACCTGAACTCTCCCAAATTCCCCTTCAAACAACTTTAAACAGTACCTCAAAATGAATTCTGGAGCAGCAGAAACCACAGAAGGATGGGGTAAAACAATTTTCCAGCCCAAGGCACTTTAGAAAGTTGGCAAGAAAGGTCTGTCACACCAGGGTAAGAGTGGAGTGTAGCGTAACACAGGCTGCACCAGCAAATTAGCAGCAGGAGCTGGTGACTGAATCAGTTGCAGCAGTGGCAGCTTCCAGTGTTCTCAGTCCATAGCTGATGAGGGGGTCGGACAACAGGTAAGAAGGAAATTACAGGGGTCCTTTTGCTGGCACTGGTGCAGGACTCTGCTGCATTGCCCATACTCTGATCCAGGTTGAAGTCGTGGGACACAGTCCCAGGGTGAGGAGGAGCACTAGAACACCAGAACTTGAGGTTAAAGGGAATCAGGGACCCTGGTCACATTTCCAGGGCTGAAAAGGGTGCTTATAGTCACTCATAGATCAAAGCATAGGCCAAGAAAGTAGTAAACATATCTCTCCTTAGATCATACCATCTTGGAAGAACTGAAAACTTACAAACTCCCAGAACTAGTTCTGAAAACAACTGCACAAAAAACCTGAAACTTGGGACAGTGCCCCCTCCAACCTCAGAGCAGAGCCCAACTTTAACATAAAGTTAAAAGTGAAAGAATAGGCCAGAAAAAGGAATAAACAACAAGAAAAAGAATCTGACTGTAGAAATTTATTATGATGATAGAGAATGTCAAAGCACAAACTCAGAAGACAACAAAGTCAAAACTGCTACATCCAAAGCCTCAAAGAAAATGTGAATTCTCTTTAGACCCAAAAAGAATTCCTGGAAGAGCTCAAAAAAGATTTTTTAAAAACTAAATAAGAGGTAGAGGAAAAATTGGGAAAAGAAATGACACATGCAAGAAAATCATTAAAAAGTGTTAGCGTATGTTTAGTGTATTCTGAGTCATTGGTACCAAGTCCCAGTTCCATGACACTTGTACTATGGAGGTCGGCAATACCTGAATTGCTAGCAAATAGAAAATCATAGCTCTCTGCTTTGGACTGGCAAAGTGACTTTGCTCCACAGGATTAGCTTAGGCAGCTTCCAATTCTGGATGGGAGGAACTGGTCTGTGTAGAGATGTGTTGTGGAGAAGGCTGTGCCTATATTGGAGGGAAGAGCTGTAACGGGGAGGTTGGAGCTGGGGGTGAGAGGAAGGTACAGACTGGGGAGAATGAACTTGATTGTTGAGTAATGAAGGGATGTGCTGTCCCTATGCAAGTATGTTGAAATGTTTCCTCAAACACTATAGTATTAAAGATTTTGGAATCACAGAATCTTAGCTAGAAGGGATGGCAGAGGCCATCAGCCCTTACTTGAACAAGAATTTCCTCTAGTCTACCAAAATCTTGATGAATAACCATCTAACCTTTGCTAGAAGACCTTCAAATATGTGAAATCTACTATCTCCTGAGTAGTTCCCTTCAACTTTTGTTATTAGGGAGTTTCTCTCTTACATCAAGCCTAAATCTGTCTCTCTTCTACTGGTTTTTACTTCTGCTGCCCTTTGGGCTAAGCAGAACAAATTTAATCCTTCTTCCAAGCAACAATTCTTCCAGACCATGAAGGAAACTATCAGGTTCCCCTTGAGTATTCTCTTCTCCAGGTTAGACATACTGAGTTCCAGGGGTGTGCTAGAGGCAGTTTGAACCAGCTTGGGAGAGTTGATTGTTAAATTTTCAATGTGAACATTTGCACTTCAGAAATCAGCAAATGCTACAAGTCAGGGCTTGAATTATTATTTTGTTCATTGTCTAGACTTAAAGTGAGGGAGAAAATGTTAATAATGCAGATTAAACTTAAAAGTGTGCTATGTTATGCCCCCCTCCCCCACAAGAGTCAGTTGTTAAACATTTACCAGCGCACCTTTGTCAAGTTGCTTCATCTAGTTCTTATATGACATTATCTGGAGGCTTTTCTTCATCCTGGTTGCGCCCTTCTGTATGCTTTCCACATTATCATTGTCT
>CM053622.1:723070925-723121656 GCA_028646595.1 Phalanger gymnotis | reverse complement strand
CCTTCCTTTCCTTCCCACCTTCCTTTCCTTCCCACCTTCCTTTCCTTCCCACCTTCCTTTCCTTCCCCCCTTCCTTTCCTTCCCACCTTCCCTCCTTCTTTTCCTTCCCTCCTTCCTTTCCTTCTCTTTCTTTTTTTGGCAAGAACACCCTGATTGCTTATCTTGTAAGAAACAAAACCAAACCAAACTTCTTTCTTTTCACAGCTCAATTGAAATCGTCAAGGTTTATGGAATTTTATAGCACCGGAGAAGACCAACAAATCTGACCTGGATCTGTTACTTTCTACATGTGAGCTTGGGCAAATCTATTAGCATCTCTGCATCCTTATGTTGGCTTCTTTTTCTGTAATATGGGAATAAAAAATGACTCCTACTGTCTACCTCTCCAGTATGTTATGAAGGTTAAATGAAATTAAAGCTAGCATTTATATTGTGCCTTAAGATTTGCTAAGCACTTTATAAATATGATTTCACTTGATCTTCACAACAACCATGGGAAGTGGTTGTCATTACTACTGCCATTTTACAGATGAGGAAATTGAGGTAGACAGAGGTTTTGTGATTTGAACTGAGGTCTTCCTGACCCCAGGCCCATCACTCTAGTAGTTTGGGTGGGCTTTCTGTGGTAGGCTTACAGGAAGAAATGGAGAAGAATTGCACAAGATGGGCAGTTTTGGGTGGACTGGGATCACCAGCATTGGAGAGAACTTTCAAATTAAGATCATACATATCTACCTGAGTTTTGAAAGCCATTCATCTTCAGTTGAAAGTGATTTTAAAAGTTTATTGAATTCTGGAATTTTATATTTTATATTTTGGTGCTGTGATTTTGCTCTGGGAATACACATATGAAACTATGATGCCAGTGAGGAGGAAAATAATGTATTTAATCTGCATAAACTTGGTTTACATACCTTTCCTGCTCTCCTGGAATATAGTTATTCTGTGAAGCAAAGAAATTAAAGAAAATTAAAACACAGCATTAACATACATTTTTGTTCCGGAGGATGAACATGCAGAGCCTTTTTTGTTTCATTGAATTGTTGCAGGAAAAGAGGCGTACCAGGTGATTTGGGGCAAACCCATCAATAAAAATTTTGGCTAATCTGCAAAATTTGATTCATTCCACCTGTTTCTCTCACAGCAGTATGGAAGATATTAAGTGTTTGAATATTCCCACCCATTAAAAAAAAAGAATTCCTGAGTTAGCTGTTTCTACGTTGGAATGTCTCTCTACTTAGAAGTCCTAAAATAGATTGAGCTGCTGCTGTAGGAGACAGGAGGTTCCCTTTCACTGGATGTTCCTTTGTTGGGGATGTTGTACGGGGGATTAATGCTTCAGGTAGGGGTGGAGTAAATAGCCTCCAGCTTCCCTTAAAACTCTGACATGCTCTAATTTTACTTCAATTTAAGAGACTGTCATTGAATCACAGTTTGCTATTTGATCCAGTGTAACTGGAATTTTGATGGCAAATTTTTTTTGAAACACAATCATATTTTGCCTATCCATAGTATTGACAGAGAACTGGGACATGGACAAGTGCCTGGCACATAGTAGGCTTTTAAGAAGTGTTTGCTGAGCTGGATTTAATTTCTAACCCAAACAACAGATGATCCAAAAACTCATTCATGCTACAGTTTGGAATGCATTATGCAATTTGGGGCAGGAATATATTTGCCTTCCTAATTGCATTTTGCCTTGGCTAAGATTAAATTTAATTTGTCTTTCCTGAGCACATGTTTGTTGGCAATCCAAGTGAGATCCAGCTGAGGTGGGTGCTTGGTGGTGGAAGGATGCCTTCTCAGGCTGAAATGTTTACTACAGAGATCTATAAAGTGAAGAAGCAAGAGTTGACTACATGGCTATTATTGATTTATTCATTTGGCTCACACTCACTAAATTCCTGTTCTGTGTAAAGAACTGTGCTGAGCAATGAAAAAGCAAAGAGGAAAAACGGCACAGTTCCTGCCTGAGGTCATGCCCCCTCCTTGGTCACTGGAGAAGGATATTACAATTAGAAAGTTGTATAATGTATTAATTCTTAATGATGTTGTTATAATATCATATAATATGATATAATATGATAATATATAATGTATTATTGTTAATGATCAAGAGCATTATTATACTATTAATGTATTTGTCATTGAGTTTTTTCAGTCATGTCTGACTCTTTGTGACCCCATTTAAGGTTTTCTTGACAAAGATAATGGAGTGGTTTGCCATTTCCTTCTCCAGCTCGTTTTACAGATGGGGAAACTGAGGCAAGCCGTGTTAAGTGATTTTTCCAGAGTCATACAGCTAGTAAGTGTCCGAGGCCAGATTTGAACTCATGTCTTCCTGATTCCACCATGCCACCTAGCTGCCCCATAATAGTTTTATTATGCTATTAATAGAATATTAATAATTATTAATAGTATTATTATAGTAATACTACTCTTACTAATGGCATGCTAGTCATACTAGTACTAATTAATAATAGTACTAGTACTATTAATTGCAATAGTATGCTAATACTATTAATACTACTATTACTAATATTGCTAACACAATTACTACTAATCGTTGGTAATACTATTGGCAGAAGCTGAATGGCAGAGTAAATAGAATTCTGGCCTTGGAATCAGGAAGGCCTGGTTCAAGTTTGGTTTCTGAAACATGCTTACCGGACAAGTCACTGAACTTCTTAATTACTCAGGCAACTTTCTATAACTATTGGTCAGTGGTCTATCTGCCCTGGTGGAAGGAGTTCCCACACCAGAACTCCCTATACCAATTTAATCATAGATCTTCCCCCAATAAAAATTAAAATGAGATTAATTTCTAAATGAGAGAACGTCAGTGTTGTGTAGTCAATCCAGAGATGGCCTTGGAGTTGGGAATAGTTGAGTTCAAGTCTTGCCTCATACTTATCCTGCCTGTGTGATTCTAGGCAAGTAACAACTTCTCAGATACCCAGGCAGCTCTTAATAAATTGTCAAGTAGGTGCTCTACTCGGCACTAGTAGAGAGAATTTTGTCTCTGGGAGTTCCCTATACGAACAAAACCACCATTCTGCTCCCCAAACAAAACTGAATTTTGTGAGCATTGTTCCTAAGGGAAATGTATTGAGCTATACCTTACAATGTCAAGCACGAATTGCTCTTCTACCCAGCAACGGGGAAAAAATAAGGAAGATGCAGAGGGAAGAAAATGTCTTCACTTGCATTGACTCTCTAGGGTCAATTGCTAGGTGTGTGTGTGTGTGTGTGTGTGTGTGTGTGTGTGTGTGTGTGTGTGTGATGAATCAGAGAACAAAGGGAGATTCTGAGAGCAAGAGGATAGGAGCACAGATCTAGAAGTGTTTTGAAAGAACTTCAGAAGCTTGTAGCCCAACTCCCTCATTTGAGGGAACAGGTCCAGGGAGGTAAGTTACTTACACAAGGTCACACAGGCAATAACCGTCAGAGGGATGATTTGAACTAGATTCTTCTGATTCCAAATCTACTGTTCTGTCCTCTGTGCCACACAGCTGCATTTGCCTATATTTTGGAAGTCAGGTGTTTATACGTTGGTGATTTTCCTGCCATTTAGAAAATTGATTTGATGGAGAAATCCCCTGTTCTCTACCATGCATCTTTCTCTTGGATGATGATGGGAGACACACTGTTCTGAAAGCTTGTTTTTAGCCTCTGGATGAAGGAGAGAATAATATTTCAGCTGTTGGTACTTCCTGAGTTTGTTGGAAGAAGGTCGAGGAGAACCATAACAGAGATATTTACCACAAGCACAGCCTTTCCTAAGCAGAGTGAAATCAAAAAGGGGAACCAGTGAACAGATGCCATCCAGTAAACACATGAGGCAGGGATGAGTGGTTAGAAGACAAATGAATAGGCCTGGATCCTCTCCCTCCCATACCATCCACCCACGTTCTCATACTAAGATAACTACATTCCTCGCAAACATCACCCACATTTTTTTACTTCCTGTTTGAGTCCTTCACATTTTCTTTTGTAAAATTATAGAATCCAAGGCTCTTAGAATGGAAAGGGCTAATCATCTAAGAGATTGTAGACCAACTCCTACCCAAGATATAAATTTCATTTATAATTTTCTTAACTAATGGCCCATTTAGCCTCCATTTGAAAATTTAGAGAAGGGAAGACAGGGGATGAAGGGGACTATGACAATCGTATTTAAATATTTGAAGCATTAGGAAAGGAAACACATTTTTTTCTTCTCGACCCCAAAGGGATCAATGCATGGCAGTTGTCAAGAGGCAAATTTTAGATATATTTAAGGAAATACTTTCTAACAACTAGAGCTATCCCAAAGGGGAATTGGCTGGCTCAGGGGACTCAGATCTAGCACCTCCTACTCCTGCCTTCCACATGCCTTCTTTCTTGTTCCTTCTCTCCCTTCCTCTCCATTTCTCTGTCTCTCTGCTTTTATTCTTTCTTTTTCTCTGTCTCTGACTCTCTGTAATTCTTTGATGTCCCAGCCCTTCACTGTTTTTTTTTTAGAGATGTTTGTAGGCTTAGTTGGGGACCTGTTGCTATGAAATCAGGACAGCTGGGAAGTGTTTCAGTAAATCTCGAAGTAGGAAAAGATTCATGTGGGGCTCCTAGGAGGTCCGGGTTGAAAGAGAGAGGAAATCAGAGCTTTGTAAACCCTCAGATTTTAGAGTTGAAGAAACCGATGCCTAGACAGGTGGAATAATTGGCCCTACTAACAGTTGGTAAGTAGTAAAGCTTGGATTTGATCCCAGTTCCTCTAAACCCAGGCCCAGGACTCCTGCTATTACCCCAACTCTGCTCTTATGGTCATCAGCCTGTGTATACACCCAGGCTGGGGCCATGCTGTCTGGCCTGGTGCAATTCATCACCTTGGGTACTTCAGGAACATGGATCACCGACCTAGGGTAGATGTTTGGCACCGATGGACAATTTCTTATCAGTGGTGCTTCTGAGAGCTGAATTTCAGCTAGGTACCCCACTAGGGAATTTTACTTTTATTTTTTATGAATTTAGAAACTGGATTTTATATCCAATGAGGGAAAGATAAGGATGAAGCACAAGTGAATGTTTAAATGATGCAGGCAGAGAGAAAATCAACGTGCAGTAATAAGGGTAGAGGCAGCTAGTTGGCTTAGTGGATAGAGTACAGGGCTTGAAGTCAGGAAGACTCATCTTTCTGAGTTCAAATGTGACCTCAGACAGTTATTAGCTGTGTGATCCTGGGCAAGTCACTTAACCCTATTTGCATCAGTTTCCTCTTCTGTAAAATGAGCTGGATAAGGAAATGGCCAACCATTCCCAGAAGATCTTCCAAGAAGATCCCAAATGGGGTCATGAAGAGTTGGACATGACCGAAGTGACTAAATAATAACCACAACAAAAAATAGTAAAAGTGTTGAATTTGGATTCAGAGGATGCGGGCCTTCAAATTTCAGCTCTGGTCTTTAGTATCTGGGAGCTGCTGGGAAAATCATTTCACTTCTCTGGATGCCTTACATCAACCACAGAATGAAGGGCTGGGATTAGATGACCTTCAAGGTCTCTTCCGGTGCTACATCTAGGATCTCATGAAATACTTCCCCATAAAAACCCCCAGAAGGCTCCCCTTGTCACGAACCACTATTAGACGGCCAGAATCAGTGGTTAAGAGGCAGCAGTGGCTCGCTCTCCTGAATGGTGTTCAGAGCCTGGAGCAGAAGGTAAAAGATGGGAACTGAGGTAAAATAGTGGTCACAGCTGTGTTCTGTACGGGGAGTTGTGGAGGAGAATGTCAAGTCAACATGGAATGGCATCCCAGCTCCCGGCTTTCTGCCTTTGTCCAGACTATCATCTGTATGTCTTATATACACATATAAATGTATACGTATATGCACACACACACACACACACACATGCATACACACATGTTGTTTCCTTGGATAGAACGTAAGCTCCTTGAGGGCAGGAACTATTTTGCTCTTGTCTTTGTATCTTCAGAGCGTAAGGTAGTGTTAGCGTATAGTAGGCATTTAGCAATGATTGGTCATTGGTTAAAGGTAAGTATCTTCTTAAGGAATTTTATTTTTACCTTAAGAATTGAATCCTACATCCAGAGAAGGGGAGGGGTGAAGGTATTTCATTGCATGAATATTCTAAATTATGCAAGCATAGAAAACAGAATAGAGTAGTAGTAAGAGTGTTAAATTTAGATTCAGAAAACCTGTGGCACTTTGAGCAAGTCAGTTTATTTCTCTGGGCCTCAACTATCAAATTAAGGGGTTAGGTTAGATAACTTTTAAGATCCTTTCCAGCTCTAAATCTATGAGCCTACGAAATATTTCCATAAAAGAGGGCAGGAGGCTCCCACCTGTCATGTCCTTCCTGTAGGTGGCAAGAAGTCAATGGTTAGCAGCCAGAAGATGTCCACTCAGGGGGCTGTTGACAGCTGTTCAGAATCCAAGAAAGCAACAAGAGTAGTTGAACTAGGATTGGAGACAAAATAGAAGTTCCAAGTCTTAACTGAGCAGTTATAGAAAAGATACTTAAGCTAGAATGTCATCCCGAATGGAAGTACTGGAAAAGCCCAAAAGAACTGGAACAACTCAGTAGGCAGGCCCAAGAATGAAAACAAAATTTATGTGCCAGGGAGTTGCTGAGTCAGAGGGAGCTTTGGAAGAACTCTTGCTAGGCTGGTAAATATTTAACTACTAGCTCTCTGGGGGAAAATGTATTCATAACACATAATTTTTTTTTTTAGAGACAATCGGTGTTAAGTGACTTACCTGTGGTCTGTGGCTAGATTTAAACTCAGGTCCTCCCAACCTAGCTGCCCTGCACAGCACGCTTTTAAGCTTAATCTGTATTATTAATATTTTCTTCATCACCTTCTTAAATCTAGATAATTCCCCACATATTAAATTAAACCCCGACTTGTAGCATTTGCTGATTTCTGAGGTGTAAATGCTCATATTAAAAATTTAACAATTGGCTTTGCAGAACTGGTTCAAGCTGGCTCCAGCACCCCTCTGGGAATACTGCACCTCTGAAAAACCAGTATGTCAGTGCTAGCTAGAAGTGGGGACTCTAAGTTGCCAAAGTGAGGGGAAAAATGGAAGCTTTGCAAAAGCAGGTTAAGTCAAACCAATGGCAACCTTCCTGGCACACTTTATATTTTGGCTTCCTAAATCTCATATGGACTTCTCTCATCTCAATCTTCATGCTGGCTAATTCTCACCTGTCTCAGTCCTTGGAACTTGAAACCCGATGGTCTGGGTTTTTAGCTTATCTTCCTCTATTTCCTTCTCTGATTTTGCCATCCCAGTTCCGGACAGGGATTATCCTTCCTCCCCATGCTTTTTCAAGGGCTTTCATCTTTCATCTTTGCATCCTTAGAACCTAGCATAGGGCCTGGCACATAGTAGGTGCTTAACAAATTATTGTCAATTGGATTTTTAATTAATGGCACATAGGAAAATGGATTTAGAGCTGAAGAGGTGTCAGAGTCTCTCCAATCCCACTCCCTCTTTTTATGTGTATGTTATGGGGTTGTTTTTGTTTTTTCTTCAAGTACTGTCCATTCACATGAAGCAGTTTGTTGCTGAGTGATTCAGAGCTCTGAGACAGTTGTTCATTTTGAGAGAGACCCCGGAGTTGCATTGTGTGTGGGATAATTAAAATTTATCTGATTATAGACAGATGAGAATTTGGTGTTACTAACCTTAAACTAAGGTGAGCTTGTTCCCAGAGAGGACCAAGAATCTGAACCCAGAAAGACAAGAGGAGAGAGAGAAGAGATAGGACAGATTTCAGAATTGTATCAACTGAACTTGAACCAGAAAATAATGGATAATACAGTCACGTTTGAGCATTAAGCCCAGTGGTGGCTGGAAGCAGAGAATCAGAGAAGTCATCCAGTGGATTATCTGGTTTGTTTGAGACATGCTCAGTAAGGTGTTAGTCAAGAACATTGTGGATTAATTCAGCATGTCCGTGAAAGCTTCTCTTCAACATAGGACTTTGTGCTCATCAAGGGACTTTCATGGACAGTACCTGAGTGGGGAGTGGCACAGTGGATAAGGTACTGAGACTGGAGTCAGGAAGACTTGAATTCAAATTCTGCCTCAGACACTTATTAGCTGTGTAATCTTTGGCAAGTCACACTTAACTTCTATCTGCCTCAGTTTCCTCATCTGTAAAATGGAGATAATAACACCTACGTTACAGGTCATAGTGAGGATCAAATAAGATGGTAATTGTAAAGTGCTTAGTGCACAGTGCCTGGCACACAGTAGGTGCTTAATAAATATTGATTTCTTTTCCTTCCTTTCCTTGTCTCAGGTTATAGAAATAGTAAATGTCTGAGGTAAGACTTGAACCCAGGTCTTCTAGACTCCAAATCTTGCTCTCTATCTACCATGTCATGTTGCCTCTGACAGGTTTTTCTTATTTCTCTTACATTTAGTCCAAGTCATGAAATACATTTTTAGTTAATGATAATAACAACTAATATTTACATAGTGCTTTATATTACAAGTATATGGCACAGTTTGATATAGTGGAGAGCATATTCCCATTAGGAGGCCAAGTTTCAAATCTTGGCTTTAGAAGTGACTCTACATGTAACCCTGGGCAAGTCACTCATATTCTTGAGGCTGAGTTTTACTATCTATCTATCTATCTATCTATAGATGATACAACCATTATTATCTCTGTTACATATATATCTATATATCTATAGATATGTATCTATAGATATATAGATATATATGTAACAGAGATAATAATGGTTGTATCATCTACATGAAAGGGATATAGTGAGGCTCACCTGAAAGTATACAAATGAAAGGGCTCTTCTAACCACAAAATGAGCTGTTATTAAGGATAATAGTTAATATTCTTAGAGTTCTTTAAGGTTTGTGAAGTGTCTTTACATATATTTTCATACATTATAGTTGATCTGGCAACCCTGTGATGTAGGTGTTATTGTTCTCCCCATTTCACAGATGAGGAAACAGGATCAGAGAGGTTAAATGAGGTGCTTGCATATAGATAGGAAAAGTCTCAGGCAGGATCTGAACTCAAATCTTCCCAACTCCAAGTCTGGTGCTCTATCTATTACATTACCTAGTTGCTTTGCTCTGGAGATATGACATATAATCTATGCATATGATAACAGCTAGCATTTATGTAGTGCTTTAAGGTTTGCAAAGTATTTTACAGGTTATTGCATTTGATATTTACAACTTCTCCATGAAGTAGGTGCTCTTATCATCTCTCTTTTACAGATGAGGAAACTGATTTACTTGCCTAGGATCACACAGCTCATAAGTGTCTGAGGCCAGATTTGAATTCAAGTCTTCCTGACTCCATGTCTAGCACCCTATCCATTGTACCATCTAGCTTCTGTTGTTGTTGGTAAGTTGCTTACAGTTGTGTCCAACTCTTTGTGACTCCATTTGGGGTTTTCTTGGTAAAGATTGTGGAGTGCTTTGCCATTTCCTTTACCAGCTCATTTTACAGATGAGAAAACTGAGGCAAACAGTGACTTGCCCAGGGTCACACAACTAGTAAGTGTCTAAGGCTGGATTTGAGCTCAAGAAGATGAGTCTCTGATTCCAGTACTCTATCTCTTGTACCACCTAACTGCCCCAGTATACTATCATCTATCTGTCTATCTGCCTGTCTGTCTGTCTAGCTATCTATCTCTCTGTCTGTCTCTTTGTTAACTCTCTCTGTCTCTGTTTATCTATCTGTCTGTCTGTCTCTTTATCTATCTATCTGTCTGTCTGTCTCTTTGTTAACTCTGTCTCTGTTTATCTCTCTGTCTGTCTCTTTGTTAACTCTACCTGTCTGTCTGTCTATCTGTCTGTCTGTCTCTTCGTTAACTCTGTCTCTGTTTATCTATCTGTCTGTCTGTCTCTTTGTTAACTCTATCTATCTGTCTGTCTGCCTGTCTGCCTGTCTGCCTATCTATCTATCTATCTATCTATCTATCTATCTGTCTGTCTGTCTGTCTGTCTGTCTGTCTGTCTGTCTGTCTGTCTGTCTGCCTGTCTGCCTGTCTGTCTGCCTGTATGTCCGTCCGTCTGTCTGTCTCTATTATCTAGCACTTGCAGAATTGCACAATGTTTCATGCACTATCTTCTTGATGCCACTTGACAAACATATATATATACATATATACACACACACACACACACACACACACACACACACACACACACACACATATATATATATATATATATATGGTTATCCAAAATAACAATGGTGAGATAATAATAACACTTGTGGTATCAGAGGGATAACTATGTGAATGCACTACCTGAAGATTTTCCTTTGGTCCTAAACATGGGGGGAAAATCACAACAGAGGGCTAACAGGAAGCAGAGAAAGGCTTGAATGGAGAGAAGAATTGTAAGGGTATGATCTTTGGGAAGAATAACAGAACATGGATTATTTAAACTCACATTCATTTTGTTGAGAAAGTACCAATGAAAACTGCACTGAATGCATGTCAAATGTTCAATCCTTCAGTGCTGAATGCAAATTAATCGCTAAAACCATCTGGTATTCATTTGACTCTGGCAATAAAAGTGATGAGTGAGGCATTTATCATCAATCGGAAGGCAAATTTTTTTGATGGATGTTTTATTCAAGTTTTATGTTTTTGCTGTGGACTTCAGGATTTTTTTATTTTTCTATTTCTAGATTGTATTCTGCCATGCCCTATTTTCAATTTGGTTGATTCTAATGACATAATAGCACTATGAAAGGGAAAGCTTAAAATAGGCTTTTATGGAGCAATATAGCATCCACCTCCTGACCCCCATAGAATTATGTGCACTTTTGATCAAATTTGAAAATAAAAAGCCCACATGTCATGCTTTCAGAAGAAAGTTGGTAATAGGTATTAGAAAAGCTGTCAAATTGTTTATGGTTTCTTTTCATTTGGCAGGTGTAAGTTTACATTTGCATTGTGTGTCAACCCAGAAACACTTGTCTAACCTTGACAACGGAGTACTCTTCAGTTTGATCATCTTTTCCTTGGCTACAATAGGACCCAGCTCAGGAAAAAGGGGATGAACATCCTGGGGAAGAGGCTGGCTGGAAGGGGTATGGCCCTCTAAGCTTCTCAAATCCATTTGCCAGGGAAGAGGTACGATATCTGGGGCACCAAGGATGGGGATTGGACCTCCGGCTCCAGAGGAATTTTTTCCCCTTCTAATTCATAGAATTTTAGAATTACAAAACAACTATCTGAGAGGTAGAGTCCAATCTTCCCCAAAATTCTTTGGGTCACCTGTATCCTCTCTACTATATCACCAACAAATGGTTATCCAATATCTGTTTTAAAAAAATCTCTGGTGATGAGCACCTCACTACCCCATGAAGCAGCCCATGCGACAATGGGTAAAGGTAGATAAAAGGATGGGTTGTTGTTGTTGACCAATGACGTCATGCAGTGATACCTTGACTCATGCATGAATTGGATTTAAGTGAAGCAGAGTTGCACAAAGCCATCAGCCTCCCTCTCTCTTCCAGAGTCATTGAAGTCCAGGGGCAAGACTGAAGGCAAGATGGTTGCCAGTGCCCTGGGATGCAGTGGATGACATTGGTGTCGTTGATTTCTGACCAAGCACTCTGCCATTGGAACAAATTGTTCTCATCTACCCATTCCACCAAGGGAAGTCTTTACATGCACGGAGAAGACACCTCTCTAACTCACCCATGGGTGTGAGGCCTGCTGGTGTAATAACAATGTTACTTGCAGCTACTGTGGAGGTGTAAGGTCAATAACACCAAAACATAGGAGGGCTGCTAGCACAGGTTCTTTGATCTGCTTTTCTAAAGGAAAGCAACTTTAAGGGGCTAACAATCTTACTTAAATATACATATATCATTTACTTAGTTCATGAGAAAAAGTTAGTACCCTGAAATTCATAGCAAATACAAACAGAGAAAATAATACAGATCAAGAGACAGGCTTCAAACTGTCTGACCATAGCAACACATAAATAAAGTTACCAGAGAGAAAAGCAACAGCATCTGGGTTTTCAAAGCCAGGGGGCTCCAGAGTCTTGTATGGCCAAATCACACAAACACTGTTTCAGTGAGTGAGCCCCAAAGCAAAATGCTAACCTCAGATTATATATACTGTTTCCAATCAATGACTCTTGATTCAATTAAAGACTCTTGATTCAAACAAAGGCAAGACTCAATCAAAGGCACTTGATTGCCTTAGTTCTGAGAAGCAATCCAAAAGAAAAAGCAGCAAAAAGTCCCACTTTGCTTGCCATTACAGTTGGTTACCCTCAACATGGTTTAGCTCATCTGTTAAGATGGTTTATTGGGCTATGGCTGCTGTGAATGCTCCAGCTTCTTGGAACCACAGGTGAGAGTTGAGTGCCACTAAAGGTGGATGGGCAGCCCTGAAAAGGTCTTGGCAAACCCTAGCACCAAAGGTGCTAGCCCTCCTGGAACACCTCATATACCTTAAAAGGGATGAGTAAAAAGGGAGGGGAAATTCAGTGAGCCAAGGAGGGGGATCCTGGAAAGCATTTGGATGAAGAGTATAATCAGAGATTTCGAGCCTGAAGGGACAGAGATCATTTAGTCCAACCCCCTCATTTTACAGATGAGGAAGCTTAAAGATAACCTAAAGTCACAAAAAAGAGAAATGGCTGAGCTAGGATTTAAATCCAGATTCACCCCAAATCCAACATTTTTTCCATTTTCTCACTGAAGAAACAGGAAAATTATTGTAATCAGGGTATATGGTATACCACATGGACAGGAAATAGATCACAAGCCTGGCACGTGATCATATTTACATCAAAGGTGCCATCACTCTTTTAGTCTTTCAGGTTTGTCACCTCAGAATTATACTCTTACTCTTCATTCACTCCCTCATTCCACAAATCCACTTGATTGCCGTTTTGACATTTCTACCTCCACAAAATCTCTCTCCTCTGACCCCTTTTCTCCACTCACTCAGCTGCCATCCTAGTTCAGGCAGCACCTCTCACCTAGATTATTGTTATAGCTACCCAATTGGTCTTCCCTGCCTCAAGTCTCTCACCATTGCACTTCTCTGCCACACTATTGCTAAAGTAATTTTCCTCAAGGGCAGATCTGACCATGGGAATCCCTTACTCAGGCAACCCACTGACATCTTATTGGCATTAGGATAAAATATAAACCCTTAAACTCCTCTGCTTAGCTTTGAAAGTCCTTTACAGCCTGCCCCAACCTCCCTTTCCAGGCTCATTGAACATGGCTCCTCCTGCACTCTAGACCCTGTTCTCCATCTGTCTGTCTCTTTTTCTCAGAAAGGATACTAATCTCCCTTCTCAATGCCTTTCTATTGGTTGTCCTTCATGCCTACAAAGGGCTCTCTTCTTTTTTTTATAATTAAGATCTTTTATTTTTAGTTTACAACACTCAGTTCCACATAACTTTGAGTTCCAGATTTTCTTCTTCCCCTGCCCCTGCTCCCTCCCCAAACAGCATGGAATCTGATATATCTTCTATGAATAACCTCACATTGAACTTATTTACACAACAGTCAAGTTGTAAAGAGGAATTATGACCAATGGTATGAATCATGAGAAAGAAGAAACAAAACCAAAAACAACAAACAACAAAAAACAAAACCAAAGACAAAAACAAAAGAGAAAGGGGCTCTCTTCTTATCCTCTACTTCTTGCAGTCCCTCTCTTCATGTAAGACACAGCTCTGCCACCATCTTCTGCATGAAGCCCTTCCTAATCACCCCGACTATTAGAACTCTCCTACCCAAACTACCTTGTGTTTGCATACTCTGAATATTTGTATTTATTAACTTTGTTTTTAGGCTATGCAGATTTATACATATACTTGGTCACTCTGTGATTAGAATGTAAGCTTGTTGCAGGTTGAAATGGTTTCATTCTTTGTACTTGCACCTCTAGGCCTAGCACAATGCCTGGTACATAATAATCACTAAATAAATGCTTGTTGATTAATTGACTAATAGTAGTAATGGCAGATGTCTGCTGAAGCTCATTTTTTTGGGGGAAAAGTAGCAGTAAATGATTTCTTAGCTTGTTTCTTTTTTAATCTTAAGAACAAAACAACAACAAAAAACAAGCCTCCTTCAAGTCTCAGCTAAAATCCCCCTTCTTTTAGGGAGTCTTTCCTGACCTCTCTTAGTTCTAGTCTCTTCCCTGTGTTGAATATTTCCAATATATCCTGTCTATAGCTTATTCATATATAATTGTTTGCAGTCTAATGGAGAAGACAAAATTGTTTCCTTCAATAGACTGTGAGCTCCTTGAGATCAGGGACATTCTTTTGTCTTTCTTTGTATCCCCAGTGCCTGTTATTTAGTAGGTGCTTAATAAATGTTTATTGACTATCTGATTCCCTAACCAATAAGGGAAACTGCTAGTCTACACCTCATTTTAACCCACAAGGAGAAACTGGTTGCCAAAGTAGCAATAATAAAAACTTTGGTGAGAAGAGGTCACTACATATTACATTTAATAAAATATAAGAAGAAATTTAGGTAACTTAAAGGCAGCTAGATGGTGTAGTGGCTGGAGGACTAGACTTGAAGTTAGGAAGACATGAGTTTAAATCCAGCCTCAAATACTAACCAACTGTGTAGCTATAATCTTGTCACTTAATCTCTTTCAAATCTCAGCTTCTTCATCTGTAAAATGGGGATAATAATAGCACCTGCTTTACAGGGCAGTTGTAAGGTTAATTATAATAACTAGTATTTATATGGTGCTTTAAAGTTTGTAAAGCACTTTGTATATATTATCTCACAATAACCCTGAGGTAAGTATGATTATTATCTTCATTTTACAAATGAGCAAATTGAAGACAAAAAGAGATTAAGTGACTTGCTCAGGGTCACACAACTAGTAAGTGTCTGAGGCAAGATTTGAACTCAGGTCTTCTCGACTCTAAGTCTATCATTCTATCTAGTATGCCACCTACTTGCCCCAAGAAATAGCATCTATAAAGTGCTTTGTAAATCTTAAATTACTCTATAGATGCATGTGCATTATTATTATTTTTATTATTTGTTGTCATTTTTAAAGATTCTAGGTGAGCAAGATTTCAGAGTTCCAAGAAAATGTAGGCAGGATTCCATAGATACAGGAGAAATCATCTCAGGAGGAATAGGAAGCTCTCAAGAAAGAAATTCTAGAGACAAAGAGGGTGTGGAAGGTGTTAGGTGTGTCTCAAGAGAGTGATAAAGACTTGGGGAATTTGCTAATCTAGTTAGATTTTACAAAAGCCTGGATGGAAGAAGTCAGAAGGGAGAGGTAACAGGGGGCAAATACTAAAGCATGGTCTGGTTCTGTAACAATAATGAGGAAAACAAAAAATGAACTTTTTTTTTTGGCAAAAGAGAATTTTGTGGAAAAGAGAAGGATCAAGGAAATGACAATCACTCCTCCTTGGGGAGAATGGGAAGATGATTGTAGATGAAGACAAGAAGAAAATCATTCAAAATGGCTCCTTTTTTTCCTCCTCTGCTGAGACCTTCAAACAGAAAAAGGACAAAATAAAATGATGCTAGTAAGTAAGGAGGGAGATAGCGAGGGACTAACTGGATCCCCTTCATGAATCCCATTCTCCTGGCTCAGAACAGCTACAGTGTAGGGGTCCTGAAAGAGCTGGCAGATGTGAGTGGGGGCCCCAGTTGGTGAACTTTGAAGGTTTGTGTATAATAATAATGATGATGGTGAGGATGATAAATCGCTAACATTTATATTGTACTTACTTTGTGCCAGGCACTGTGCTAAGTACTTTACAATTATCTCATTTGATCTTCACAACAACCTTGGAAGTAGATGCTTTTGTAATCCCCATTTTACAGATGAGGAAACAAGCAGAAGTTAAATGACTTAACCAGGGTCACACAGCTTAAGCATCTGTGTTGGAATTTGATCTCAGGTCTTCCAGACTCCAGGCTTAGCACTTTGTGCACTATGGTATCTCTTAGCTGGGAATAGGAGAGGTGCCATAGGATTGGAGAAAGGCAAAGGTAAATCTTATTGAAAAAAATGGGAAGACACCAGAACTTACATACTATAGGCCAATCATCTTGTCTGATTCCTGGAAAATGTTTAGTATTTATTATTGCAGGGATACTTTATGAACATCTAGAAAAGGAAGTGATAATCCCAAAGAGCAGGGCTTTGTCAAAGATAGTTTATTGCCAAATTAATCAATCAAGAAACATTTATTAAGCACCTACTATATGCCAGGCACTGTGCTAAGAGCCAGGGATACAAAAAGAGGCAAAAGACTGTCCTCGAGGAGTTTACAATCTAATTGAATGACTTTATTTCATTTTTGGGGGGTTAATAGGTGGTTCACAGGGTTACTGTAGATATGGTTTATCTAGGTTTTAGCAAATGAGATAATGTGTGTAAATTTTGCCATATTTAAAATATCATATAAATATCAGCTAATACAATTAAATCATTTGGCAAAGTTTCTCATTCTATTCTTATGAAAAAGATGGGGAGACATGGGCTAGAAAATAGTCCACTTAAGTGGATTCAGAGGTCATTGGATAAAATGAGGAGTAATTACCAGTGTAGTCTGCTTGGGGAGGAGGTTTCTAGTGGAATATCCCAGGGATCAGGGTTTGAGCGTGTGCTGTGTGACATTTTTGTCAGTGACTTGGGCAAAGGCAGAGATAGTATGCTTATCAGATTGGCAGATGACACAAAACTGAATATGCTGGATGGCAGAATTAGGATCCAAATGAGCTTGGCAGGCAAGGACATTGGTCTGAATCTAATAAGATAAAATGTAATTGGGATAAGTGAAAATGTTCACATTTGGGTTCAAAACACATGTTTCCCGCAGGCATCTCAAACTCCATATGTCCCTTAGAGAACTCATTATCTTGCCCCCCTTCCTCATTCCCCTCACCACTTCTCTCTTGCAAGCCCTCTTGTAAGCTTCCCCATTTTTGTTGAGGCCTACACCATCATCCTTTCAGTCATCCTGGTTCACACTGGGCGACTCTTTCTCAATTCCTCACTCTTCCTCCCCCCTTATATTGAATCACTGTCAAGTCTTGTCAGGTGCAGCTTCACACTCTCTCACACCCTTCCCTCTCTCTTGGCCACCACCACAGCTTGGGCTGAGGTCAGCTTTTGCCCGGGTTTTTGTGATGCCCTCCTTTTTGGTCTTCCTGTCTCAGTTCTCCCTCCTTTCCAATCCATCCCAATCTGTATTTCTAAAGCACAGATCTGAATGTGTTGCCCGTCTGCTCAGTAAATGCAGGTCGTATCTTATTACCTTTAGGATCAAATATAAACTCCTGTGTTTGGCATCCAAAGCCCTTCATAGCTTGACTTCAGCCTCCCTTTCACACACTTTATAGTCCAGACAAAATGTTCTTGCTGTTCCTCACAAATGACATCTCATCCCCCACTTTTGTGCTTTCACCCAGGCTTTGCCTCAGGCCTGGAACATTCCATCCTTATCTTTTCCTCTTTGAATTCCCAATTTCTTTCAAAGCTCAGAACAAACACTACTTTGTACTTGAGGTTTGTTCTGATTTCCTTCTAGCTTCTAGTGCCTACTTACTGCAATCATGCATTTTATATAATCACATATAATAATCTATATGTATACACGCATAATATATATGGATAAACATATATGTATGTATGCATGTATATACATAGCTACACACACATAGCTATACACATATGTAGTCTTTCCTCCACATAATATTTCTTGAGGGGTGAGACCATTTCATTTATGTCGCTGGGGTATCTAGGTGGCACAATGGATAGAGCTCCAGGTTTGGAATCGGGAAGACATGAGCTCAAAACTGGCCTCAGATGCTTACTAGTTGTGTGACCCTGGGCAAGTCATATAACTGCTGCTTGCTTGTTTCCATATGTGTAAAATGGGGATCATAATAGCACTTACCTCCAGGGTGGTTATGATGATCAAATGAGACAATAATTGCAAAGCAATTAACGCTGTACCCCACACATAGTAAGTGCTATATGAATGTTAGCTATTGTTAATAATTAGAATGTCTTTGTTTCCCTAGCTCTTAGCACAGTGCCTGGCACTGTTTAATAAAAGATTGATTGTTGATTAAGAAAATCAACTTTACAAGTGCAAGCTGGGGGAGGCGTGGCTAGACAGCAAATTTTCTGAAAAAGATGGTGTTAATAGCTTGTGAGCTCAATATGCATTAACAGTATGATATAGCAGCCTGAAATTATTTCTACCCTAGGCTGTGTTAGGAAAATATGGTTTCTATGATCATGGAGGTGAGAGCTGAACCCTTTTTTGTTCTGATCAGATCTCATTTGGAATATTGTCATCCGTTCTGGGCACCATATTTTAGGAAGGATGTTGATGAACTGGAAAGCATTGGAGGGCACCCAGGGTGGTGAAGAGACATCAGATCCTGACATCTGAGATATCACTTGGGGAAAATGAGAACATTTTTCCTGGAGAAAAGATTTCAGGGAAACAGGACTATTGTTTTCAAGAATGTAAAGGGCCGTCACGTGTAAGAGGGATTTGACTTTTTCTGCTCTGTTAGCACTAGGAGCACAGAGCAGAGCTGGACTTGGTAGTGGGATATTGGGTGGTCTCCTGGATTTTTAGCTATTGTTTTTGTTGTTGTGGCTGTTTTAGCTATAATAGCCTGTCTAGCTTCGACCGGGTCGCTTAAGCATGCTGACCCTACTAGATAATTTAGCCACCTGGTGTATGAACCACAAAATAATTATTAGCTTGGGAACAAGAAATGTTAGACTTTTTTTTTAACCCTGAACTCTAAACACCTGTACATCGCTTTTGTGATTCCTGATTTAGTGTCTACAGAATGGGAGTTGCATTTCATATCCTCTTTTATTCTCACATTACATGCTTTTAATCTTCAGCTTTTAAAGTTTTATTGGATTTTATGATTCATGAGTTTCCATTGAATTTTTTTCCCTCAAGGCAAAAATCTTGAACCTTCTGGATTACACCAAATTTATGCACAGCCCACAATAATCTTCATGTGTGGAAAAACTTACTCAAGATTAAAATTCACCCCAAATGGAATAGGCTGTGCCAGGAGTTAGTAGATTCTTTCTAACTGAAGATCTTCAAGGAAAAACTGAGTGAATTCTTATCAGGTAACTTGTAGAAGACAATAGGTTAGGCTCTGAGGTGTCTTCCCACAAGGAAATTCTGGCAGGAAGTTCAAATCGCTTCTGTAAGTGAATCGAAAAGCACACTACTGTCACTGTAGTTAGGTAGCATAAGGTTAGAAAAAGCTCCTCACCTCAGGGCCTGGGGCTGGACAGAAGCCACCAAGCCAGTCTTACTCATAGGGAATTTCTATTGCCCTGAAATCGCTCCTAAGCAGTGATTCAGTTAAAAGATTATCAGGCCCTCTCTCCCTCTTGAAAGTAGGAGAATCAATTAGGGGAAGATGTTCTCAATTTGTTCCTACTCATAGAGAGGAAGTAGCAGAATGTTCAAAGGTGAGAGGGAACCATGATGAAAAGAACTCTGAGACATTAGTGCAGAGACAAAGATGCAGCTAGAAGAAAAAAAAAATAACCCCTGGTAAATGTGTTCACGGGATGGGATGTGCTAAAAAAGAAAAAAGGAATGTGTTGATAAGCAAGCAAAAGGGCTGGTGCTTGGCTAAATGAAGAAGGTGACTTAGTAACTGGTCCCAAGTTTGCAAAAGGCTGTTAAAAGGATGACTCTGACTACTCTGTCTCTACAGAAGACTGGTCTAATGAGAATTCTTTTTAATGATCACAGGAAAGAATGGGATATAAAGTACGATTTTCTTGACGAAAGTCCATGGAAATCTTTTGAAATATGAGAGACATACATTTCAGCATCTCTTGCTTAGAGAGAGGTGTCTGGACCAAATGATCTAGTGAGGTAGAGCCTAATTAACAACATGATTCTATTTCCCCCATCCCAGCTTTTACGGCAAGGATGGAGAGTTTTTTCAGCTTAGCTGAATTTTTACAATCATAAAAAATCATAGCATGAGAGGCAGCATGCTGTAGTGTAGAGGTGTGAAACTCATGGCTCTGCAGGCTGCAAAACTCATGGCCAGAATCAGATTAAAAGGTAACTGGGAAATGGTTAACAAAATAAATATATAATGCAACTTAGATAATGTTAATTTGTGGTTTACTAAGTCCACGTGGGATCTGTAGAGATCTGTTTCCATTTGACGTAGTAGATAAAAAACTGGCCTCATATTCAGGAAGGCCTGGGTTCAAGTCTTGCCTTTGACACATGGCTGGGTGACTCTGGGCAAGCCACTTTAACCTCAATGCCCCAGCTAAGTCTGCAAGTGTTTGAGAAGGTACTGATTTACATTGACAGAGGAATTTTATACACACACATATATATGGTATCCATAAAGTCTGTGTGCAATTTAAAATAGTTGTAACTTTGTAACTATATGTGATAGAAAGAATCTGGAACAAGGATTAGAAAGCTTGATGTATCTAGTTTATTTTTGTTTTAGAAGTTTTATGTTTATTTTATTTTTAGAACTTCAACTTAAAAATTACTTATTTTTCAGGATCAATGTTGACCCATGGCTTCACTAGAAGAGAAAGTAAACTGTGTTTTTTGGTTGGCTGAACTAAAATCTACCACTGCCGTCCAAAGCCTACCATTTTCTTGGCCTCCACATTCACCAAATTTGACTGCATTAGATTTCTTTTTATGGGGATGTGTGAAAACTAATGTTTATTCAACCAAACCTCAATCTAAAGAAGACCTGCAAGCTAGGATAACTCATGTGATTGCTGGCATTACTGAAAATCAGCTTGAAAATGTTTTCCATGAACTACAGAATCGTATTACCCTTTGTGTTAGTAATGATGGTGGACATGTTGAAAATTAACAAGAACTACAAAAAAATTAAGTGTTTCTTCTTTCTTTTGCTTTTTACGGGTTCTTTCTATCACATGTAGTTACAAAGTTACAACTATTTTAAATTGCACACAGACTTTATGGACACCCTGTATATATGTCCTAGATCTAGAAAGGATATTGGAAATCATTTTGTTCATATCCCTCATTTTATAGATGAGGAAGTCAGGTCTAGAAGAAGGAAGAATCTAGGATTTAAAGCTGAAGGAATATTACAGTTCATCTTGTCCAAATTCCCCATTTCACAGAAGAGAAAACTAAGGCTGGTAAAGGTGAAGTGACTTGTCTAAGTTTACCCAGTAAATTAGTGGTAAAGACAGGAAAACCTGGGTCTCTTAGCTCCTACTCCAGAACACTTTTCTAATGATGACATACAGCCCTCTCTAAGGAGTTATTTTGTCATTTTGTCATCAGAGGCAGCTTAGGCGAATAGAGTACTGAACCAGGAGTTAGGGAGACCTGAGTTTGAATCTGGCCTCAGACACTTACTGTATGATTCTGGGCATGTCATGTTATTGCTGTTTGCCTCAGTTTCCTCACCTATTAAATGGGATTAATAATAGCACCTACCTCCCAGGGTTGTTGTGAGGATAAAACAAGGTATTCATGCTTTGGAAACCTTAAAGTGCTTTGTAAATGCTAGTTGTCATTATTATCTATAGTTGCAAGCACAAATTTGGGAAAGTTGCTTTAGGTGTGTGGCTGATTTTTTTGTTTAAAACATAAGACCTCATCCAACAATTCTTTCTCTATAGCAACTTCTCTCCTCACTTGTGAGTATTTTTTCTTCATATATGTCCAGACCACTTGTCAATAACCAAGTAATTAGTGAGGGGTTTATTTTATGGTTAGCACTCATCAATCTATTTCAACTTTTGGAAAAAGAAAAATATAAGTAAAGGCCAGTAACAAAGTAGAAAAAGAGTTGCACTTGTGGTTTCATTTGTATAGGGAATTCCCAGGTGAGGAAACTCCCTTCGTGAATTCAGATTGCCACTTTCTCTTCAACTTATATTTTTAGCACGGGGATTCTTAACTTTTTTTTTGTACCATGGATCCTATTAGTCATTTGGTGAAACCAATAGAGCCATTATTAGACTAATATTTTTAATGCATAAAATAAGATAGGTAAGATTACAAAGGAAACCGATAATAGTAATTATTATTATAATTACCTAATAACATTTGCATAATGCTTTATAATTTGTAAAGTACATTACAAATATTATCTCATTTGATCTTCATAACAACCCTGGGAGGTAATAAGTGTGTTATTATCTCTGTTTTTCAGATGAGGAAATGCAGACAAGCAGAGGTTTAAGTTATTTATCCATGGTCGCCTAGCTAACGTCTGAAGATGGATTTAAATTCAGGGCTTTCCAATTTCATGTCCGACACTTTACCTGCTGTGTCATCTAACTATCTATATGAAAATAAAGTTGAAATTCTTTCTCCATTCAAGTTCATGGATCCCCTGAAATTTATCCACAGACTTCCTGAGGGTCAGTGGACATCAGGATAAGACCTTCTATTTTTAAGACTTGCTGATAGCATTGAGAGGTGAAGTGACTTTGAAAGGTTATACTACTAGCATTAGGGAGGATTTGAATACATGTTTTCCTGTTTCAGAGGCCAGTTCTCTATTATGCCACATTGCCTTTAGTAACAGAGGAAGACTACAAAAGGGGGGCATATTCCTGCAAGAACAGTGTCAAGAGGATACATTGAGAAGTAGCTGAGGCTTTATAGAGAACTGAAACAAATTTATGAGAATACAAATCATTCCCCAATTGATAAATGGTCAAAGGATAAGAATAGGCAGTTTTCAGAGGAAGAAATTAAAGATATCTATAGTCATATGAAAAAATGCTCCGAATCACTATGGATTAGAGAAATGCAAATCAAAACAACTCTAAGGTATCACATCACACCCATCAAATTGGCTAACATGACAAAACAGGAAAATGATAAATGTTGAAGATGTGGGAAAATTGGAACACTAACACATTGTTGGTGGAGTTGCGAACTGATCTAACCATTTTGGAGAGCAATTTAGAACTATGCCCAAAGGGCTATAAAAATATGCATACCCTTTGACCCAACAATACCACTTCTAGGGCTGTATCTCAAAGAGATCATACAAATGGGAAAGGGACCCACATGTACAAAAATATTTATAGCAGCTCTTTTTGTGGTGGCCAAGAATTGGAAATTGAGGGGATGCACATCAATTGAGGAGTGGCTGAACAAGTTGTGGTATATGAATGTGATGGAATACTATTGTGCTATAAGAAATGATGAGCAGGCCGACTTCAGAAAACCCTGGAAAGACTTATTTGATCTGATGCTAAGTGAAGTGAACAGAAGCAGGAGAACACCGGACACAGTTACAGCCACAGTGTGCAATGACAAACTTTGATAGACTTGGTTCTTCTCAGCAATGCAAGATTCTATGACAACTCCAAAAAACTCATGATAGAAAATGCTATCCACATCCAGAGAAAGAATTAAGGAGTCTGATTGCAGATCGAGGCATACTATTTGCTCTTTCTCTCTCTTTTGTCTTGTTTCATTTATTCTTTCTCATGGTTAATTCCATTGGTTATAATTCTTCTTTGCAACACGATTAATGTGAAAATATGCTTATATATTGTATATGTAGAGCCTATAACAGATTGCACACTGTCTTGGGGAGGAGGGAGGAGAAGGAAGGGGAGAAAATTTAGAACTCAAAAGCTTGTGAACTGAATTATAAACTAAAAATATTTTTTTTAAAAAAGTAGCCAAGGCTAGTGATGAATGCTGAGTACTTCTTTTTGAAATGATGAGAATCATTTATGATGAGAATGAATCATTCAAAAGGAGAACCAAAGGGACAGGTCAGTTGCATAGGTAAATGGAAATCATAATGGATAATGAAGAGAAGGTAGGAGAATGATCTTCAGACTGGAAAGGTTAGAGCAAAAGCATCTAAAAGGCAGTTGCCCAGGATGTGCTGCTGCCAGCTCATACTATCAAGGGTTAAACTTTCCATGTCAGGGTGAGCATTTATACCTTGGAAATCAGTAAATGGTACAAATCAAGACTTGATTTATCACTTTGTTGACTTAAGAAAGTGATGAAGAAAATAGCTGATTAAATTTAGAAGTGTGTTATATGTTTTCAGACAACCAGTTGTTAAACATTTACCGGCAATTCTCTAGTTGTAATCCAAGATGTGTGAAGGTATAGTCCAAAGGCAGCTGTCTTCCATGAGTTCAAGTCACCACATCCCAGGGCAATGAAAGACTGGTGGATGTCAGTCAATTGCAGAGTTGCTGTCAAGAATCCTTGAATTTGTGGAGAATGGAGAAAATGCAACAGGATGAAGGTAGGAAGACATTTTTGCTATTTTAAAAAAAGCTTGACTTTGGTTTTTGCCAAACTTGAGATCATATTGTTAAAGGGATGGTCTGTAAGCGTTCCAATAAAGAAGCAGTAATCATTCAGCACTAGCATGGGTTTATACCTAACTGTTTCCTTTTTTTTTTTTAACAAGCTACCTAAATAGATAGGGGGAATACCCTAGACACAACATTCCTGTATCTCCTCAAAGTATTTAAGAGAGTCCTTTATGTTTGTGCACACCGATGGAAAGATATAGACAAAGTAATAGTACAGTTACATGGATTCAGAATTAGATGAGGGAAAGGATGCCAAACCAGTCACTTCTGGTAGCTTTTGAGCCACGCCTGGCTGACTGTTAGCAGAGATGTTGTGGAGGGGTTTTCCGTTAAAAAAAATGCATTGGAATAAATGATCTGAAGTCCCTTCCAGCTCTGAAATTTTGTGATTTCACTTAAAAGATGGTGTTCAGAATGGCACATATTACTTTGGATGTGACTAGAATAGAGATGCATCCTAATGGGTTCGAAGGCATACACACACACAGCCCCAGCTCAGTTATAACCGAATAGAGATAATATACAGCAAACACGTGACAGGAAGCTCTGTCTCCTAAGTGCTCAGTAGCTTATAAAACCCTAATGCAATTGATACAGTTTTATTTTGAGTCTTTGACTCGTTCAGCAAGTGTGATAAAACACCTTTATGGAATTGAAAAGACACGCATCCTGAACGGAAAAAGAGACAAATGAAAAACCTAATTGTTTTACTATGGGAGATTCTGTTAGGGAATCACTAGTAAAATAGAGCGTTTGCTTTGACAGAAGCAAAATTAAACATCCAAGAGTGGCCATAACTCAAACCGCCAGCCTCTCAGTTAGGAAATATGGGCTGGCCATGCAGGAAGAAGGAGCAGCTTCAGTAGTTTCTTTATAGGCAGCTCAGTCTGTGCCTTCTCATAGGGGGATGTTTTGTCACTGTCTCCCCACTCCCTGGCTCCAAAGCACTTTATTATTGTTTTTTTTTGTGGGCCCCTTTCCTTACTGGTAGTTGCAAACTAGAGGAGTTTTCAAAGAAGATTTAAGCAGGCCAGTTAATCGTTGTTTAGTTGTTTTCTGGTCACATCTAATTCTTTGTGACCCCTTTTTGGGGTTTTCTTGGTAAAGATCGAAGAGTGCTTTGCCAATTCCTTCTCCAGCTCACTTTATAGATGAGGAAACTGAGACAAATGGGATTAAGTGACTTGCTCAGGGTCACATAGCTGTTAAATGTCTGAATTCAAATTTGAACTCAGGTCTTCCTGATTCCAGACCAGGTGCTCTATCCACTGGGCCACCTAGTTGCCCCAGGCAGGTTAATACATAAATAGGACGGCTTTTATTATAGTCCTTTTGACTCAGGCAAAAGGATGTTTAAAGCTTAAAATGCATCCCTCTGGGGAAAGGAGTTTAGGGACAATGAAAGAATTATTCAACAAAATTGGTTGCCAGGGCCTTTGGTGAGCCTGTCTACCTGCAGGTGATCTGCCCAAAGGAATGTAAATTTTCATCATTGAAGCCTGGCCTGGTTTACAATTTACAGCAAGATTTTTTTTCTTGCCAACCCTAAACCTAAATCACTTTGGGTCTCATTGATTGGAGAACAATAGGCCCCAGGCCAAGCCCCACTTGGTCATTGTTTGTCCCTGATTGGCTCAGAGTGAATGTAAATAGCGATTGTTTCTGTTTTGGCCAGAAACCCTGAGGGTCTTCCTCTCCCAGATTGATTTTTTTTTTTGAGTAGATAAAAGAGGCCATTCTCTGCCTCATTTCTTACCTAGCCTTAACCATCGAATTGACATTGCCTCAGTCAAACTGAGACCTATTAAAGACCTTAGCTTAAAAAGGCCACTGCATCCAGGGCCATCTCTTGTCATCCTGATCTACCTCTTGCCACTGCACCCAGATGGCTCTGGGGGAGAAAGTGAGGCTGGTGACTTTACCCAGCCCCTCCTCACTTAAATCCAATTCACTTGCATGTCATGACATCACCTCCCTGAGTCATGGCCCTTTTGGAGAATGAAGGACAAACAACAACAACTTCTTGCTGCATCTAAAGAAGTCAGGGTGGGTCAGCGAGGGTCCTTTGGAACGGCCAGCCTAAGACATAGCTCATCTAGCCACCTTATCTCACAGGAGGCTTGGGTTGTAATCATTTTCAAACCTTGGCAGGACACAATGAAGCAAATCAACAAATCTTAATCAACCAAAACATCATCACTTGGTGACCCACCTTCTAGTGATGAGCTTTTTGTATTTAGCTATGGTGATCCTCAGAGCAGAAAAGTTCAAGCCATCCCTGAGACCGTCCTCGAAGGCCTTTCTAGCTTTGTAGGACCTTGCAGTTACTGTTCAGGCAACTTCTGACATGGAGGAGCCTCTAGGAAGGGCAGGGTCACCTCTGTGCCGTGATGAAACACCAAAGTAGGACTTGAGTAGAGTATTCATAACAGGAAGAATAATGTTTATTTACAATATTTATAATGCCTTACAATAACAAATTGCTTTATATGTAGTGCTCATTATTAGTATTCAGCTGTTAGTTGGCCAGCTAAATAAATCCTAAATATAGTGTTTCACTGAGACTATATTAAGTGTTTTGGTCCTTCTCCAAAATACGTTTTGCTCCTTTTCTCTCAGCCACTTAAAATCTTCCTGGCATTGAATTACTTCCAGATGCGTAGTGTGCTCTAACATTGGTCTCAGTAGTTCTATGGAAAGAAGCATTCTCATTTGTTGACCTCATGATGTAATCCAGCCCTCTATAATCCACAAAGACAATCCTCCTTGTGGCTAGATGATATTCAATGTTCAGATAGAATTTGCTCTATGTTGTGCCCTTGTCTCCTTTTTGTTTTCTAAGGTTTTTCTTCCTCTGAGAACCTGTACTAAGTAGGGTTTTTCACAGATGGAGTCATTGAGAGTACTCCTGTTTCTAATTGAGAAGGAGTTCAGAAAGTAAAGGCAAAAGAGAGGTAGCATGCTATAGGTGGTTGGAGACTCTAAGAGAGAAAACAACTCAGGAGGGATCAGGGACTCTCAGAAAGGAAGTTCAGATAATGCAACACAAGTGATTCAAATGAAAAGATATAGAAACTAAGTGAGAAGAGCCTTCTAGGACCATCCAGTCCAAGCTGTATTTGAAAAGGAGCCTTCTTCTCTCCCTCTTCCAGCAACCTTGATTTCCTAGATCAGGGGTGGGGAACCCGAGACCTTGAGGCCACACATGGCCTTCTAGGTCCTTGGATGCAGCCTTTTGACTGAGTCTGAGTTTTACAGAACAAATCCTTTAATTCAGGGGATTTGTTCTGTGAAGTTTGGATTCAGTCAAAAGGGCTGCACTTGAGGACCTAGAGGGCCACATGTGGCCTCAAGGCCACAGGTTCCCCACCCCTGTCCTAGACAAATCAACAGATCCCAGTTACTTTGACCAATCCTCATATAGCATGAATCATCCTATTTGCCTTCTTTGGATGCTCTCCTAACTATCAATGTTTCTTAAAATATAACACGCAGAACGGAGTACAGTTCTTCAGATCCGGCTCTGACCAGAACAAAATACTATGGGATGATTGCCTTTTAAATTCTGGGCATTATTCCTCTTTAAGGCTGCCTTAGAAGAATTGTAATCTTTGTCAGCTGCCAACAGAAGCTCACTGTTGACTTATTGAGCTCGCAGCCTCCTAAAACCCCAGATATTTTTCAATTTCCTGTCTAGTACTGAATCTCCCATTTGGTATTTGTGAAATAGATTTTTCTGAATTTACGTGTAAAACTGTATGTATGTATGTATGTGTGTGTGTATGTATGAATGAATGTATGTGCTTTGCCCAAGATTCTAGCTTGTTAAATGACATCCTTTTGAAAACTTAACCCTTTCTTCTATTGTATATCCCAGCTTTGTGTAATCTCCAAATTGGACAAGCATGCCATCTATAACTTTAAGTCATTGATAAAATTGTTTAATTGAGCAGGTCCAAGCACAAATCCCTAGGGAACTCCACTGGAGACTTCCTCCAGTTGATTGGCATTAATGGCAACTCTTTGGGTTCAGCCTTTCAATGTGCTCTCAATAAACCGAAATGTGCTATTATCTACTGCGCAAATCTCAACTGTCTTGTCCATAAGAAGAGATCATTTTTTTTCAAATGCTTTGCTAAAATATAGGCAAAATATATGTACACTGTTCCCTGATCCCTTAGTCTTATAACCCTGCCAAGAGAGAAAATGTGGTTTATCTGGAATGGTCTTTTCTTGAAGTCATGGTAGCTCACTGTGATTAAGGCTTCCATTTCTTGAGTATTCACTAACCATATCCTTACTAATAGATTCCTGAAAAATAAAAAAAAAATTAAAAACCTGATTCTTGAACTTTTTTAGGAATCAAGATTTATGGAATTTCTACTGTGTTTAAACATTGTGCTATGTGTCAGGTAAACAAAGACAAAAATGAAAGTCTCCACTCTCAAGGAGTTTATCTCCTTCAGGGAGATTCGATGTGTACTCGGTGAAGAAAATACAAAGTGATGCAGAGTAATTTTATGAGAGGACCCTGCTATCTGTTTTGGGGTGTATCAGGAAACACCTCCTGTAGCCCGTGGCACCCCAGCTGTGCTTTGAAGGAGCCTCATGATTCTAAGAGATGAAGGTGAGGAGGGAATGAATTTAAAACAGATGCACTTGGGAATTCATACCATTCATAGTGATTTCCTATTAAACCATCTTCTAGTCCTCCACAATTGAACCCTCCCTCTTTAACAAAGTCAAAACATTTAAATAAAACCAAATGTCACAATGACCATGTCTGACCATGTGTGCCCCATTCCACATCTGTGGTTCCTCACCTGTCTACTTAGAGGATGGACTTGCATTTTATCGTCACTTCTCCAAGAGATGATAAAGTCTAGGCTATTACAATCAATCATGATGTGATTACCTTTTAGCATTTTTAAAAATTTACATTATTATAGTTATAAATTGTTCTCCTCATTCCCCTTACTTTGAGTGGCATCTATTCATATAAATCTTCCAAAGTTTCTCTGAATTCTTCATCTTTATTGTTTCTTAATCGTGCAATCGTATTCCATTACATTCAAATACCATAATTTGTACAGCCACTGTGCAATCTAAGGATAGCCATTTTGTTTCTTATTTTTTCCTATCTCCAAGTGGTTCCTTGAATATTTTGGTAGCCATAAGGTCTTTGTTTCCGTCTTTGTCCTCCTCGGGCCATATGTCCCATAATGGGATCCTTACAATCCACACTTAAAACAAACAAAAACCTCCTCAACAACAACAACAAAAAATGTTCAGCCAGCCCTTTGCTTCAGTTTAGGTGGCTTTCCCATCTGACATCTATAAATTAATGACACTTTCTTTTTCTTTTTAAAAATTCAAGGTTAGAATAATTTTTTAGGGATTCAGCGATGTTTACTTGTGAGATGGTAGGGTTGAGAAAGGAAGTTATTTACTAAATTCTCAATGTTTTTTGAATAACAACTCCATTGAGCATCTGCTTTTCTACTTTATGTGACCAGCAGCATGAGCTGCAGCATTAAAAAAAAAAAAACAACAACAAATAAAATCAACAACATGGAAAGATTAAAAAAAAAACTCCAAAACCACCAACTATTTGAAGATTTACCCTTTACTCCAAAAGGGCACTACTTTTTTTCAGGAGGGATCATCTTTGACATTGTGACTATATATTAAAAAATTCATCTGTTCCTGCTGTTCATTTGTAAACATGAATATATACACGTTGGCATACCCACCACCATTGTGTGGAGTGTCAATAAAATCTCCATCTGAAGTTTTCTTGTTGAAAGCTATCACTCTCCCTGTCAATTATCTCTTATGTTCCCTGATCTGGTTTCACACTGTTTTTCCTCCTGGATCCAATGAGGCAGTAGGAGCCATGAAGGCCATTAACTAGACTGTCTGTGGTGCTCCTCTGGAGACACTGCCTTCTCAAGTACTGATTCTCTTCAATTAAGCTGCCTAGATCATGCTGCATTGATCAAGCAATTAACGGATTGCTGAAGACTGACCTGAAACTGCAAGTCAGCTGTTTTTCTTTGATATCGATTTCTAGCCCTGAGGTATTTTTTCCCCCTTCCCTTTTCTTGCTTAAATCTATGGAAATAAATTGTATCTCAGTATAAGTAGTTATCCTTTGGTGCATATCTTAGGGCCTAACTTTTTTGCTTGGAAAAGAAAATAAAAGTTACAGATAACGGGAAACAAGTGATGGGGTGTGTACTGAATGCTAATTTTGTTGTTTATTTTAAAGTAAATCTAAAAGCTATGGCCCAAGAGGTACAGTTTCCTCTTCACACCAAACAGTTTCAGATCTGAGAACCCTTAGATGGGAGAGTCTGACAAAGAGAAAAGATCAGGTTTTTCTTGTACTCTCTGTCTCAATAAGGCACCATCCCAAAGTCCCACAGAAAATGTCTTAAAGCCTAGGTTTGGTTCACATGTAGGACTTTCACAAAAGGAATCATCAGGATTTCTTCTAGAAAGGAACTTTATGTAGATCAGGGATAGCTCACAGTTGCATAGCTTAGTATGGGTCAGATTTGAAATTTTAACATAGATCTTCCTAATTCCAAATCCAACTCTACCATGTAGTATTGACAAGAAGACATAGTCATGAGTCCACTTCCTCCTTTGGTAGATCATTAACCCATCTCACAATCAGTTTTCCTTAGCAACAATCTTTCACTGGGTACCCATTTACTCTATTTCTAAATTCTCATCCCATTTCCTTTCCCGGAAAAAATGAGTTAAACCTCATTCCTTCTGTTCTAATTTCCTTTCTATATGCCCAAATAAGACTATTCCTTCCAAACAATCCAGGAACTTCTACCAAGGCACAAGGGTGTCCAAACTCTCTTTTGGTCTATCCTCAGAATGAAGTTAATGTTGAATGGTGGTGATAATGGGTATCCAAGTGTGGCCCACAGGAGTAGTATGTGAGCAACTGTCCACATACTTGAAGCTGTTCACCAGTTGGAAGTTACAGATATATCTTAAGAGTTTATTATTATTTGTGACCCCTTTGATTAAAGGCTTCCCGAAAAGCCAGTTGTGTGGTGGAAGGGAAAGAGTATCCATTCTTTAGCTCCCTTGAAGAGGAAGTTGAAAGGCCCTAAAATCTGCCCCAAGTAGTCTAAGCTTAATCCCTTTAGCTAATAGGATGTAGTGGCCAAGAGAACCACCATTTTAAAGTATAAACTGCAGAGGCAGCTAGGTAGTGTGGTCAGTAGAGTACTTGCCCTGGAGTCAGGAGGACCTGAGTTCAAATTTGGCCTCAGACACTTGACGCACTTAGTAGCTGTGTGACCTTGGGCAAGTCACTTAACCCCAATTGCCCTGCCTTCCCCCCTCCAAAAAAAAAAAAAGGGTAAACTGCATAAAGTGTAAAGTTGTAAAACATTATAAAGGAACATGAATGTGATAGAAGATTATGAATAGAATTGCCTTATGAAGCAATGAAAAACATTTAAAGGAAAATGAACTTACAGAAAGTCGAAAAGGAAACTGGAAGAAAAACAACATGTAGATTTGAATGGAAAAGATCCACTGATGTTTCTGTGACAATCAAATTCAATCAGCAATAATAGTGAAAATATTGCATTTGGATACTCAGGACCTTTTACGAAGATAAGATGAAGCATGGCTGGACGGGACCAAATGTATCTATTCAAAACAAATCCATCCATCATGGACAAATCCATCTGATCTGCTGAATGAAAAAATGGAAATATCACCTGGTCCATACCAATAGAAGAAATTCATTTTATAGACATAACAATTTTGAGACCATTGAAGGATAAATTCTCAAGATAGCAGAAAGAGTAGAAGATTATTAATGATAGAAAGAAAACATCTAGGATGGCATTCTTTCTGAAAAAAGGCAAGAGGATTTCTTAACTTTTTTTTTTTGGTCTTATGGACCACGTTGGCAGTTTGGTAGAACCTTTCTTAGAATCATGTTTTTAAATGCATAAAATAAAATATACAGGATTAAAAGGAAAAACAATTACATCAAAATATAATTATCGAAATATTTAAAATAAAATTCACAGACTTAAGTTTAAGAAGTGGATCTTTGCAATAGAGAGAAAATCAATAACTATTGACTCCCATGCCTGCATTCTTATCCCTATAAAATCTTTATGAGGATTATTTACACACATAACAATAATAACCTTGATGAAAATATGTTAGGGAAACAGGTAGCCTTTTGAAAATCATTTTCTATGAAAGATCACATATTTATGTTCTTATAATTGACTGAAAGATGCTAAGAATACAAGATCCCATTAAATTTATTGTTTATTGATGTTTAAAAAACAATACATTCAGTAGAGCAAAATTCACTGATGGCCATTCATTTGCCTTTTTTTTTTAAACAGATACTGCTTGGGAGTTTGTTGTTTTTGACTCCCTTGCTTTGATTCAAGGCTGTCCCAAAGCGTGTGCCCATAAATCCAATTGAGTGGTGAGGAAGTCTACAATATGTATGTTAAGATCATGATTTTTTGACAGATGTAACAATGGAGATGACTTTTTCAGCGGTTTATCATCAAGATTAAAAAGGCACAAAACAAGGAGAGATTTGCTTGTCAAAATTGCTTGTCATTGTCATAGAAGATATCCAGGGTAAAGACCAAATGCAAGCATGATTCCCTATAGATGATGAAGTCTTTGAGATGTTTCCTTTGTATATATGACATTTTAATGATTGCATTAAGCCCCTGGACATTAAAGAGATGAGATTCATAAAACCAACAAGAGTTTGGCTTAAGAATCCTAGGAAAAATCAAATGGATGAAAGATGCTTAATGTCCAGTGTGCAATGTGAAATTTATCAGTATATGTATCCTGTACAGGTATGATATAGATTTTCATGCCCATAAGTGAATAGAAGAAAGAGATCAGGTTGAATTTCATTTATGACATTGTGAAGTACTTCCAATGATCCCAAACTTCTCCCTGAAATAAAAACCCAGCCTTTTAACACCGACATCTGTTTCTACTTCACAATCTCCAAAGAATCACACTTGCGGGTGATGTAAAGGGGAAAAGAGAGCTGTATTTTGAATAGTCTGCAACATGTTAGAGTCATAACTAGCACAAAGAATGTGGCTTATATGTATATTTTCTGAGCTGTCTATGATTAGAAAAGAAAGTGGGACAGTCATACAGCCAGTAGCAAGGGATAATATTTGAACAGCCCTGGTAGAGACAGCTAGTGTGGCACAATAGATAGAGTGACTGATCTGGAGACAAGAAGAATTGAGTTCAAATCCAGCCTCAGACCTTTACTGACTGTGTGACTTTGAGCAACTCACTAATTCTCTCTATGTTTCAATTTCTCATCTGTAAAATGGGGATAATCTGTTTTATGTTTTCTTCCTCTATTAGAACTTAAGCTCCCTGAGGGCAAGTTCTATCTTTTTGTTTGCATTCTTATTGCCAGTACTTATCATAGTGCTTGGCACACAGTAAATGCTTACTAAATGCTTGTTGACTGGCTCACTGACCTTCCGGCTTGTTGTGAGGATAAAATGAATTAATATTTGTAATTTGTGAAACTTAAAGCTCTGCATAAATACTAGTTTTTAATCCATTATCAGTAAAACAATGTTTACAGAATTAGAGGAAGAGCTCTGTCACTTTGGGTAGTCCCCTTGTAGGGTTTAGGGAGGACATGAACAAGAATCACACAGAACAAGAGATTTGGATGGGGTCTGATCTGTGCCATTAGAGGATAATTAATATAGAGCACCAATATTGATGAGATCATGGATCCTTTGAAATATATTGAGGGACTCAATTCATGGGAATTGCAGTGTGTTGCAAGCTTTGTTTATGACAGTTAGGCTTGTAACTGGGAAATTAGGGAATTTTAGGGAATATCAGTATGTATTTTGAAGGCCCCTATTATGAGGGCAGGAGTTATGGTGGAGAGAAAGGCTGACATGAGGCACTGAACTCATTGCACAAAAAAAGGATAAAGTCCATTGGGGATGGAAGTGGTTGTGAGTAGGTAACTGCCACTAGGATCTGGACCGGGTGATAAAATTTGCATGGTGAGAATCTCAAAGGAGAAGAGATTGCTGATCAATGGTGGTAGAGAGAGAGTCTAAAAGTGGCAATGGGGAGTCAGGAATATTCTAGTTCCCCTATGATAACCAGTGAATTGAGGGTGGAAGATTGAGTGAAAATGTAACCAACATTGGAAAGTGTGGCTAGGAATAAAGTATAATCAAGAGGACATCATATCCCACTAAATACCAGAAGATAGAAGGAATGAGAAAGGCAAAGGTTTAGGATGAAATGAAGTTTGTTAATTATGGAGCAGGCATTCCAGAGAGCACAGTGGAAGGGGTGGGCAGGTTTGGAGTGTGACATCTGGGTGGGATAAGTTTGAGGAGGGTGGGAGTGAAGGAACAGGCAGTTAGTGATGAGGACTAGAGGTTGCACACCAGTCACCAGGGGCACAGAATCACTGAGATAGGGAAAGCATGAGGCGTGGAAATATGCTAGTCATTGAGGAATAAGTCTAGGCAGACTAGCAGTGGTTAGAGCAAGGTCTTTCTAGGGAGACAATTAAACTGTTCAAAGTTCTACCTCAAGTTCCAGCTTTATAGATGTTGAAAGAGAGGCACAGAGTAACTTACAGAGTCACTGATCTAGTAATACACTGAGCAAGGATTGAAATTCGGAACGATTGGGTTGATTTGCTCAAAGTCAAACAGCTACTCAGTGATAGAGCCATGACTGGAAGTTAGATCTCTTGATTTTCAGTCTAGGGACACTTCCACTATTTACTTCAGTATCTGAAGGATCTGTGATTTCATTATCTCCACTAATACAGGTAGGCACCCTCCTAAAACTTGGTAGTCTTCCAGAGTCACTATCATTGAAAATTCCCATCAGAGTTGCCTTGATGATCAGCCTCTCTGAACTTAGGATGCTAATCAGACACTGAGCCTTTTACCAGGACCGTGTTCAAAGCATCTAATAGTACTATCTCTCATTTACATAGCACTCCAAAGTCTACAATGTACTTTACAAATGTCATCTCATTTGATTTTCTCAATAACTTTAGGAGATAGATGCTATTTTCATCCCCATTTTACAGATGAAAAAATGGGCAAATAGAGGCTAAGGAAAGAAGGAAGGAAACAAGCATTTATTAAGCACCCACCATGTGCTGGAGACTATATGAAGCACTTTACAAATATTACTTACCTCATTTGATCCTCACAACAACCTTGGGTGGTGGGTATTGCTATTATTCCTGCTTTACAGATGAGAGAACTGAGGCAGACAGAAGTAAAGCAACTTCATGGTCACATAGCTAGTAAGTATCTGAGGCCATATTTGAACTCGGATCTTCTTGACTCCAGGTCCAACACTCTGTACACTTCTCCCCCAGTTGCCTCCAATTTCTAGGTTACTAGGTTCTATCAGGGTTTATATTCTCATAGCCTTTAACAACCATGATGAAGAATTCTTCCACCATATCATAAAAAATTATATTAATAATTCATGCTTACATAGTTCTCTAAGGTTTGCAAGTTTTCCTCATAATGAGCCTGTGAGTTAAATAGTTTCATTGTTTCTTGGCCTGAATCTGTGATTTTGCTAATATTGGCAATTCCTAATTAAGAAACCTCTTCTGCCAATGCAGACTGACAACCCTTTGGCAATTGTAGAATCTTAAGAAAGTTGCCTATGGCACCAAGAAGTGAAGTAACTTTCAAAGCAGCAGACAGACAGTATTTGTCAGGGTGGGACTTAATATCAGGTCTTCTGAACTCCAAGGCTCTCTATCCACTATGCCCCACTGCCCCTCCATTCCAGCATTATCATTCCCATTTTACAAGTGGAGAATCAGAGGATCTGAGAGGTAATGTAACTTGTTGAAGGTCAGGCAGCTTGTAATGGTGGGAGTCAGGATTTGAATTCAGGTCTTTTGACTCCAAGCCCAGTATTCTTTCCCCTATACTGCAGCACCATGGAAATATCCAACCCCTCATTAACCTTTTGTCATGTCCATGTCATGCACTTGTCTAGCCCTGTGCATGACCTCAGTGTTGTTAGCAGACTAAACTTATGTAGAAGCATTAAAACTTTTTGGAGGAAACCTGAAAAGTCAGTTGACACTCCTAACTTGGAGTCTCTTGATGAATGTGAGATTATAAGGTAGATACCATATGCCCTCCTCTTTATTCTACTGTATGCTCAAATCATACCCACAATTACTTCCCTGTTCCTGCATTTTAAAATGGCCAGTGCATTATGCATGGGGGGATGTTAATAATACATGTGGTAAAATATTTCTTTTAAAGCAATCACCTACAAAAATATAACACAAAGTATTTGAGAGTTTCATTTTGCCTTTCACTTTTCTTAGGACATATCTTATTCCCGAAGAGACTCTATATAGGCACATAGTCCTTGGAGTGGGAAGGGACCTAGCTCAAGGACTCAGGGATGGGTTTTGGGTTTTTCAATAACCTGATTTGAACCTATCGATTCAGGGCTCAGGAAATGGGTTCTCATTCATCTTCTGTCTTTGCATGAAAACAAATCAATGGAATTCGTGTTGTGTGACTAATACCTCATTTCACTTCATATGACGTCATCAAGAGCATATTAAATACCTGCTATGTGCAAGGTATTGTGCTAGTTACTGGAGATACAGAAAAAATGGTTTGGATTCTGCTCTCAAGATGTTTGCAATCTAATCAGTTAGAAAGAAGCCTATATAGATGGCCCTGAAACCAAAGTAAGGGCTCAAGGCAAAGAGTCTGTAAAAAGGAGGAAGGAGAGATCACTTTCACGAGGTTGAAGGGAGGGGATCAGCTGACTAGATGTTGTAGTCAGGAGCTTTCCCTGATATTTCTTTAGACCACTAAGCAAGTCCTTGTGCTGTTTCTATTGATCCCCTGGTATGTCAGAGGTCTTACTATTTATTGGCCCTTTTTATATTTTGGAGGTATCAGTGTAGTGTTTGGGTTGACCATATGTTACCTTGTATGTTTCCCACATGATGTGCCTATCTTTTGCTTCCATCATACACTTCATAGTTTATATTTTTCAATCTGATTCTTGCATTTAAGATCATCGTTGGAAATAGGCTTCAACCTACATGTGCTCTTCAGGTGTTTCTCTGTTGTCCTTTGCATCACCTACAACTTTGGTTCTTTGGAGATTATGGTGTTTCAAGATCTATATTCATATAACATTACCTCCCTTCTACCTCTAAACTCTATAATTCTATGATGTCATGGCCCCTACAACTTCCACCAAGGCCCTCAGTTTCTAACACTCAACATATATCACTTTGTCTCATGTTCCTTTCAAATAGGCCTATTACCTGTTCCCTAAACTCAAAATTCTGTTCAGAGAGGTTCAGTGACTCAAATAGGCCTACCACTTGTTCCCTAAACTCAAAATTCTGTTCAGAGAGGTTCAGAGAGTCAAACAGGCCTACTACCTGTTCCCCAAACTCAAAATTCTGTTCAGAGAGGTTCAGAGAGATGGCAGCAAGAGCTTTCTCCAGGAACTGACACCTATGGGGTACTACTTCCTCTCTGATCTGATCAGAGATCTTTGTCTCTGTGACTTTTGTTTCCTTGATGGTCTGTGCCTCCAAGGAGACTGAGGGGGAAGATAGCCAGAAGAATATAAGGTTTTGGGGTTCTCGATGGAGGAAGAAGGGGAGAGGATAGCACACTCCTTAACCTATTGCTATTGTACCTGTACATGCCCTCGTTGAGGGCACGGGTAAAGGCAGTCAGAGAGCAGAGATGCTCATAGTAAAGTCTGGAGGATAGAGTAGGAAGGGATGAGAATGGTGTGTATCTTAGTGTCCTAGGATCTACAAAGATTAGGGGTTGGTTGCTGTGGGAAGATAAAAGGTATTCTTCTAACCAGGTGCCCCCAGAAGAAAAAGAACAGTTTGGTGACCAGTGGCAGACTAGGAGGGATTAAGTCAGGGGCTTCTGCTATACATTTTTCTGCAAGGAAAGGTCATCCCAGACTTTTTCCATGCAATGTTTTATAGTGACAGACCAAAGGCCGTGATGAAGAGAATGGAAAATGCAGATAAATGCCTTGTGAAGGGAAATGAGGAACTTCAGAGGAGGTAATGCCAGGTGTCTACGGCAACATAAGTATCTCTATTAATACTCCCAAGCATAAGGGAAATGGTTAGGGGATAGCAGAAGACTGATTTTCATTCTGAATTCCTTGAGAAAGTAGGAGACTTGGAGACATGAAGATATCAGATACTTATTAGGTATTCTATCATGGACAAGTCACTTAAATTTGCTCACCCTCCATTTTCTCACCTGTAAAAGGGGGATAAAAATAACTGTAACCCTTAATTTGTGGGGAGTGTAAGATTATGTATTTAAAACAAGATTATGGAGGAAGCTAGGTGGTGCAGTGAGTAGAGCACAGGCCCTGGAGTCAGGAGTACCTGAGTTCAAATCAGGCCTCAGACACTTGACACACTTACTAGCTGTGTGACCTTGGGCAAGTCACTTAACCTCAATTGCCCTGCCTTCTGCCCTGTAAAAACAACCCCCCCCCCCAAATAAAGCAAGATTATGTAATTTCTTACCTATAAAAAGGGGGTAAAAATAAATGTAATCCTTAATTTGCAGTGAGTGTAATATTACATATTTAAAGTGCTTGGCAAACATTAAATCTATATAAATATCAACTAGTGTTATTACCTAGATAGGGTGATGTAGTCTGAGGAAATGAACTTCAAGGGAAGGTTGCCGAATGAATGATGGCAGTGGAGGAAGAGTTTGGAAAGGGCAGGAAGGAGGAGTATGCTTTCTACTCTTCCTACTGGCTCAGAGTATCAAGTAGCATGTCTTTTGCCTCTTTTTGTATCCCCACATCTTAGCACAGTGCCTGACACATAGTAGGCACTTAATAAATCTTTGTTGATTGATTGATGAGAGGGTAGCTAGCCTCTCATCAAGGATGATCAAAGCTAATGTGTCATTTTGGGAAGAGACAAGCTTCAGAGAGTGCAAGAAGATGAACTGAGTGTGAGACAAGGAAGTTTAATGCAAGAGAGAATTGTGCAGCGTTCTCGGTGGGGTTTTAGAGGGCACAATGATGGGGAAAGGGCAGAGCAAGATGGGAACTTTGGAGGTCCTAAGACTGGGGTGAACAGAGAAGGGATGGAGGTGTGAGGAGTAGGAATGATGGGAGGGAAATTTTGCTTAGGCAGATTTTTGCTTTTGTAGCCTGCAACTCTGAAATACAAGGATTCAGAGAAGGAGGTTTGCTAACCATAGGATAGAGAGTTGAATCACCTTCTCCCCATTCCTAATGAGTTTGCCCCAGATGTGAGAATTCCTCATTTGGGCTCTCATTCCTTCTTCTATCACCATGTCTTTCCACAGGCAATGCCCTATGCTTGAAATTCACTCCTTCTTCAATCTACCTCTTAGATTCCTTAGCATCCTTCAAAATTCATTTCAGGGACTACCTTCTTCCCAAAGTCTTTCCTCCTCTTTTTAGGTATTTATACTCTCATTTCTGAAATTATTTTGTATTTACTTTTCTGAATGTATGTTGCATTTCCACAATATGATGTAAAGATAGGGACTGTTTTTTTTTTTTTTAATCCTTTTTAGTCCCAGAAGCACCCACAGTGCTGTGCACATGTTAGGTACTTAATAAAAGTTTGTGGAATTTAATCAATTGTGGGCCATGCTAGGTAATTCAGCAAATGACCACTGGGGGCAGCCAAGAACCAAGGACAGGTGTGAGGCTAGCATCCTTGTGGCTTCTTTCCCTTCATCACTAGCTGAGGGAAAGAGCCAAATTAGACCTTTAGGGGAGGTAAGATGAAACCTGGGGCAAAGCATAGCCAACATTAATGGAGACAGTGAAGGAAGGGCTGCTCTGAGGCAAAGTCATAATCATAGGTTTGAGTTCAATTGGTGATAATTATGGCTCACATTCATATAATGATTGAACGTTTTGTTAAGAACTTCACTCACACCACCCTTTTGAATCAGTAGCACAAGTGTAACAGGGCTTTCACCCAAACTGGGACATTTGTATGCTGCCACATATGAGACGTGACCCTGCATTGGTGGAGAGAAGGCTCAGTGCCCCAGTTAAACAAACATTATTATCCACATTTTACAGTTGGAGAAATCAAGGCTTATGGAAACAAAATGACTTGCTGCTGGTCATACAGTGGCTGGGTGTAGCGGTTGCTGTTGTTAAGTCATTTGCAGTGGTATCTAATTCTTCATGACCTTGTTTGTGGTTAAAGATACTGGAGTGGTTTGCCATTTCATTTTCCAACTCACTTTACAGATGAAGCAGCTGAGGCAAACAAGGTTAGGTGACTGGCTGGGTAACACAGTTACATTCTGAGGCCAGATTTGAAGTTAAGAAGATAAATCTTTCGGACTCCAGCCCAGCAACTATCCACTGCACCCTGGTGCAGGCTTGTGATCAATCTCTGCTGGAAGGGAGGCTGAGGCTGGCACATTGTTTGAGCTGTAGCCTGGCTAAAGCCATTTTTAGAGATAAATCCACAATAAAGTCTTATGAGCTTCTTGGAGATGGATGGGATTTTTTTTTTTTGAGGAGGATGCTAGGCTAAGTAAAAAGGGGCAAAGCAGCCCAGAGAAAAAAAAACAGGGCAAATCAAAGCTTTTGTGCTAATCAGAGAGGGAGACTTAGCAAAAAAAAAAAAAAAAATCACACAGTGAGTTGCTTACCTGCCCTCAAATAACTTACAATCTGAGGTGGGGGATGGGGGAGAGATATCTTTTTACCATAGCATGAGCATTTAATGTCAGTAATTAGAGGTTCTTTCAGGTCTGATAGGGTAGGAGAGTGAAGTAAAAAGTCTTTCCTCTTCCTCTTTCCCCAAGTCCTCTTCCCACATTATGCATGTCCTCCAATGTTTTTTTCTAGGATCCTTTCCACTCCTTTCTTGATGCCTCCTCCCAGGGCAATGTCATTTACTCCCATTTCTCTTTTCATTGGAGTGGACTCCCAGCTATATATAATCTCCAGCCCCGACCTGATCTGAGCTCCAGTCTCATATTTCAAACTGCCTCCAGGACCCAAGTCTCTCACTTGTCCCTCACACTCAACATGTCCAAAACTGAACTAATTATCTTCCTCTGGTTCTGACGCCTTGTGAATGTCCTGTTTCTGTTGGCGGTTACCACCATTGGCTCAGTGTTCTGTGTGGAACTACTAATATTACTTACTACATTCCTCTCCCTCTTCTGCCTCATCCTATCAGTAAACAGGGCCCGTTAACTCTACCTTTCTTGACATCCTTCCCTCATCTTCATTCTTTAGGCAGCTAGGTAGCACAGTGGTTAGAGCGTTGGGCTTGGAGTCAGTATGGCTTGAGTTCAAGTCTGCTTTCAGACATATGCTAGCTATGTGACCCTGGGCAGATCATTAATCTCTCTCTGACTCAGTTTCTTCATCTATAAAATGCTGATAATAATAGCACCTACCTCCCAGGGTTGTTGTGAGGGAAAAATGAGTTAATATTTGTACAGTGCAGACTATAATGCATTATATGAATGTTGGCTTTTATTATCATTCTTTGTAAATGTTTACTGACTTTATTGCTATTGCTCCTGCCATAATCTGAGTGATCATTTCTACCTGGCTGGATTAAGACAGCCTTCTACTAATCTCCTTGCCTCTAGTCATTTTATTCCCTCCTCAATTTGTCTTTCACAATGCTGCCAGTTCAGGATCATAGGGTCATGTGTCTAGAGCAGGAAGGGACCCTCAGAGGCCATTCGGTCCACCTTGCTCATTTATCAGAGGAGGGAATTGAGGCCTAGGGAGTTTAAGTGCCTTACCTTTGCCCAAGGTCACACTGGTAGTTATCATTATTAATTCTCCTCTCATGGACAGATCTGACTATTTGTGGGAGAGGAGAGTGTCAAACAATTTACCAAACTTTCCAGTCTAGTAGATTGAGCCCAGCTTTCAAGGAATGCTGTCCTCGTGGCAGTTTTGGTAAATTCCTTGGGCAGGGTCAGCATTGGCTTCACTCCCAGTGGAGGGGCAGCTCCAGCAAGGTGGTGGTGGTGGTGGGGTGGTGGATTTTATATGTCCTTTCTCCTGAGGTCCTGACATTCTTTCGCTCGACTGTTCTCACATGGATTCAGTAGAGGTCACTTAATTTCACTGATGATGATGACTGAATCCCTTCTCATCTCCCCCACCCATGGTTCAGCAGCTGAGGATGTAAAGGGATAATGGGAAGAACCACAGCAGGTCCTGGTTGGTTTGAGCTGTTTTTTAACATCTCATCCAAGTTAATGGGGTTTTATTCCAAATCGATATGGCACACCAGGTAAATTCTCAATAGAAAGGAGAGGATTTTAGGGAGGGCTTATTAGAGAGGTATCACAATTCATTCTCCTGCAGAAAGAATTGACAATGCATGTATCTTATGGTTACCTAAGTCTAGGTTAACAAACATAGACTTGATGTGTTTTTTCTTCCTTATTTTCTTGCAAATTACACACGATCCGATTACAGGGGGAATTGGATTGCCTTAAAAACAATTGTGCGGGCTGGTTTCCAGCACTCTCAGCATTCTGTTTGCCATCCTTTGGGTGTCTGCCCCTGTCAATGTTTCTCTCAAAATGTGACAGTCAGATTTGAACACATACTCTGATCTCTGATGGGATGTGACCATGACAGAAGAGAGTGAGGTTATCACTTTCGTTGCCCTAGAGATTGCGCTTTGCATGAATTTTTTTGGTTACCATATCACAATGTTGATTGATATAGGGCTTGCAGGTTATTTTATTTATTATTATTTTATTTTTTTACCTAAACTGTTTTCTCACAATATTTTCTTGTTTTATACTTGTGTAGTGAATAGGATTTATGTGGTGGAAAGACCACTGGCCCTGGAGTCAGAGGGAGTTGGGTTCAAATGCTACATCGGACGCTAGCTATCCAGGACCAGAAAATCATTAAATTTAGAGTTAGGAGGGACCTCAGTTGCCCTCTGATGAACTAAAATAAGAGAGGTCCCACTATCACATACCTGACAAGTGGTCATTGTCTAATGTCTGTTTGAAGATCTCAGATGGCTGGGGGATCCACCACCTTTTCAAGACAGCCCATTTTACTCTTAACTTCTCTGTGTCTCAGTTTCCTTATCAGTAAAGCATCATAACAGCAGCCCCTACTATATACGGCCGTTAGGAGGATCGAATGAGATAATATGTATAAAGTGTTTTGTGCTATAGAAAAGTTATCACTTCTCTGTGACTCAGTTTCATCATCTATAAAATGAGTATAGTTTTACAGGGTAGTGGTGAAGTTCAAGTGACAGAAAGAATTTAAGTGTTTTGGAAACTTTACTATATACTTCAAAGAGTCGTGGTGTTTTAAAAGTTAAATTTCATTTAACAAGCATTTATTTTCTCCACCTTTCACTTTCCTCTCCCCTCCCATTGAGAAAGAAAAAAAGCCTCTGCATTATTAAGCAAAATAAATACCTCCCCCGCCATTGACCATCTCCAAAAATATATGCTTCATCCTGTATCATGAGCCCATTATCGCTCTGGCAGGAGATGGGTGGTGTGCCTCATCAATGGTCCAGAGGGCCACAGTTTAACTAGTGTGGACACTCCCTTCACTGATATGGATCTCAGTCTTTGTATACCATCTTTGTATGCCTTGGACTAGGAGATGGTCCTTTTGAGTTTCTGTGACCATAAAAGTCATTCAAGTGGTGACTTATATAGCCAACATTCAAGTGACAAGGCTCTTTGGATTTAACTGGATGTGTTCTTAAATGATAGACATAGTCCACTGCTGGGCTTATAACCAAAGCTGTCACAGCTGGATTGGGCCCACTAGTGCTTATGCTGTGCAGCTCAGGGTCACCTCTGGGGCTACAATGAGGTATCTGCTGAGGCCTTCCTCTCTTATTAAAAGAATTACTTTATCAAAGATTTCGACAAGTCAAGTGTGTTAAGTTCAATTGCCAGTCCTCAAAGCTTGAAAAGTCATAAAGACCAATTTCAAGCCGTGGAGCATGGTCCCATGGCGAACAGGCTGTAAAGTGAATTTGACCAATGCAGAATATTGAAGTAAGCATTTTAATATGTGTGTTTTAAAGAGAGGTAGGTAAAGCTCTCACTGATCATTTGTTAGAAAAAGCTGGGGTTCAGATGCATTTTGATTTACAACAGAGGCAATTTATAATTCCACTTTGCATCTGATGGGCAGAAGATGAGCTCTGCCTCATTAAATCATGAGATTAGTTCCCTAGTTTGATCTCCGTTCATGTGAACAGAGGAAAATGTTATAGTCTGAGTTATTGGAGTTTATTTCCAGTGTTAACTGACTTTCTATTTGAACAGGGTACCATGTTGATCTTCTTGCTTTAAGGCCCCTAGTGAAGCAGCATGGGGTTGGTAGTGAAAGGAGCACAGAGTTTGGAATCAAAAGACCTATATTTGAACCCTATCTCTGCTGCTTACTAGTTGTATGGCCTTGGGCAAGTATTGAGAAGAACACTGGACTTGGGGACGGGAGACCTGGGCTTGAGTTCTACCTCTGAAACCAGTCTCATGTGCGATGGTTGACAAGCCACTTAACCTCTCAGTTTATTCATCTGTAAAATTGGAATAATGTCTCTGTTTCACGGCATTATTGTGAGGACAAATGAGATTATTATAAATGATGATGGGTCTTACAAATGTTTAATGACCTGTGAGACATACAAGATGAATAACAACATAGTGACTGCCCTCAAGAATCACGTATTTGAAAAGGAGAGATAAGACCCAGATAGAATGTTTAATCAAGGATGTGCAGGTAAATATTTAACAAATGGTTCTCAAAAATGTATGCACAGAGCACTTCTAAGTTTAATCTTCATTATTAACATTCCTCCCTCTCCCCTCAGTTTTTTAAATAGAAATAGTCAACAAAAACAATCAAGCCTGATTTGTTTGTGGATATCCAAGGTGTAAATGCTCATAATGAAAATTTAACAATCAATTTTTTTGAGCTGACTCCAGAATACTCTTGCTTTTAATACACCTGCCCTCCTCCACCAAAAAAAAATCCCCACCAAAACAGCTACATCATCAGTGCATGAAAAGATAAAGAGAGAATGCCTATGGTACTTAAAAGGATTGAGAGACTACTGGAGGGGTCGAAGGAATGCTTTATTAAAGATGTGGCCTTTGTCTAGGGGTTATTTCCAACTGAACATCAAATGAGATAATGCAAACATCAAGTGTGAGCTTTCAGCATCGTCGCCATTATCACTGTAAGGTGTTCTTAGAACAACCCCAGTGGAGACTCTTCTATAACACTGATTTTTCTTCCTCTTGATTTTCCTTGTCTATTCCTTGTCTGTCTCCCTTGCTGAATCTTCACCTACTATCTCCCAAGGGATATTTCCATTTTCACTGCCCTTTGATTCTAAGAGTTCGGCACTGTTTTCTCTCATCATTTCTTGAAATGTTATATCCAGGTTCTTTTTTTGTTACGGGTTTCTCCTTCATATGTTTTCTTGGGACATCTTACTTCTTCTATCTTGCTTAGTGAACTTGTTAGCTCATATGAATGCAATTGTCATCTCCATGTTGATGATTCCCAAATCTACATATGTACCGCTAATTTCTCTCTCTTGCTTTTAGTCTTTCATCTAACTGATTTTTGGACATCTACAACTGGGTATCTCCTAGACCTCTCAACTTCAAGACATCTGTGGGGATAAAAATTATCCAACCTACAATAAGAGAAACTGAGGCAGAGCTCTGAGACAATGGCACTTTATTAAAGGGACCATGGTCCCCTCTAATGAAGTGAACCTCAGATCTTCCTCACAATCTGAGATAACCCCTCCTTCCAGGGCCCAATTTTTTAGGGTTAGATATCTCAAGAATAGCTATACCAGATACAGAATAATTCCATTGGTTAACATATGACACATAGACTAAAATAAGCAAAAATGATCTGTCAGCAGTGTCATGAGTTGGGTGAAGCAAAGAATATCTCCACTGACTAAGTGGTCATAAGGTAGTAATAAGATAGGTGGAGCATAAGTCATCTCCACTGACTAGGGGGTCATAAGATGAACACTCGCTCATGTTGGGTAAGAGATAATCGTCTGGAGGTACAAAAATTTTTGAGGAGACTTTCCATGTAATTGAGTCACCTCTGCCACACCGGGCTTGGTCACCATAACAAGGAAAAACAAGAGTGGAGGGCCTCTGGTTAACTTTCTATAATTATACAAGTGATCACACAAGCACTAAGCACTTAAGCATCTGCTGCTCACAGCTCTGGGGCCAAATATACAGAACTTATAACCATATCAAATTAATTGATACTGATTGGAATAGAATAGGAGTCTTCAACTTCCTCACATCTCAAACAGATTTTCATTATCTTTCCTCACTAACTCTCTCTCTATCCCGACTTTCCTATTATTTTCAAGGACCCTTCCATTCTCTAAGTCACATAGGCTCCCAAACTTGGTATCATTTTCAACTCCTCATCCAAATACCCTGCCCCCATCTGATTAATTTCCAAGTTTTCATTTCTACCTCCAGACTACCTCTTTATTATCTCTCCATTAACACAACCACCACCCTAGCTCAAGCTCTCATCATCTCTCAATTGGATGATTGTAATGTCCTTCTCTCTGATCTCTCTGCACTCCAGTATATCTTCCACTCAGCTGCAAAAATGATTTTCCTAAGGTTTAAGTTTATCTATGTTACCTGCTAAGCTCCAGTACTCCCTGATTACCTCCAGGAGCAAATAGAAAATCCTCTGTTTGCCATTGAAAGCCCTTTGCAACTTGTCTCTGTCTCAATGTTCTAGTCTTTTTATACTTTGCTCTCCCATACATTCTGAGATCCAGCTACACTGGCCTACTTACATTTACCCCTCCCACCTCCAGGCCTTTTCACTTGCTATCTCCTATGCCTGAGATGTTCTCCCTTCTCACATCTGCCTCCTGGTTTCCATTGTTCCCTTGAGACGACTCAGATATTGCTTGCTGTGCACATGTGCATATTTGCATGCATCTCCTCCTTTAGAATGTAAACTCCTCAAGAGTTTGCTTTTCTTTGCATCTCCAGTGCCCGGCATATATTAAGCACTTAATAAATGCTTTTTTCATTGACTGCCTTATCCTACTATCACCTCTTGATCCTTGACTACCGCTGAAGGGTACAAAAACCAGCTCAAATAGTAGAAACCAGTGCTGCTATGATCACTACCTTCCCTCAGACCCTGGTAGGGAAGACTGAAGTTTCTGCAACTGAGACCACTCACCCACTCTTGGATTCTAAGAATTCAGGATAGTTTTCTCTTGTGATTTCTTGAAATGTTACATCCGGGCTCCTTTTTTGTCATAGCTTTGTCATAGCGCACTGATTCTTAAACATTTTTTGACTTGATGTTTCTAGGCTAGTTAAAAAAATTGAGATACCTTACCCCATGTAGGTCTCTCCGTTTTTTTTTTTTTTTTTTTTTTTTTTTTACATTTAGACTCTTTTGATTAATAAGGAGGGGAAGAGAGGGAGGAAAAATGAACGTTGTAACAAATACCCAAATTAAGCAAAATTTATTCCCACATTATCCATGTCCAAAAATTTATCTTACTTTTAATATTTAGTCTACCTTCGAGCAGAGTTTTTAAGTCTTTCAAAATAGTCTTTTTATTTTTTTTTTTACAACATTGTTACAGTATAAGTTCTTCTCCCGCTTCTTCTTATGTCACTTTGGATCAATTCAAAATAATATTCAAGTTATACTTGTTTCCCCTACAACTTCCTCATTTGTAAAGACTTCATCTACCATTTCTCCTATTTTTTTCACTATATCTTTCCTAGACTCCCTTTACTTTCTTCTTTTAAGATCAAAAGATAAAAATCCATCTTACTTGACTCCCCTATCACCTTTGATGACATTACAATTCTCGAAGGATGCTTGTATTATCCTTCTCTCCACCACCTCCCCCCCCCCACCACAGGATGCAAATATACTATCCTTATAAAGTCTTTTCTGATTACTCACTTTATTACCTTTTTAAAGTTTCTCTTTACTTCAGTGTTTGCATTTCAAAGTTTCTACTAAGCTCTAGTCTTTTCATCAAGGATGCTTAGAAGTTCTCTATTTTATTAAAGACCCATTTCAATATTGTTTCCCCATAAGTTAATACTCAGTTTTTCTGGGAAATTATTTTTGGTTAGAATATCATAGCCCATACTCTCCTCTCTTTTAGAGTGCTATCTCCTAAATCTCTTGTGATCTCGATTGTGGTTCCTTGGTACTTAAATTCTTTCTTTCTGATAGCTTGCAATAATTTTTCTTTGACCTGGAAGTTCTGGATTTTAACTTTGATGCTTTGAGGAATTTTGATTTTTGGGTTTATTTCAGGAAGAGACCAGTATATTCTTTCCATTTGCACTTAACTCTTTGATTCCAAGAATTCAGGACAGTTTTCTCTTGAGATTTGTTGAAATGTCATGTCCGGGCTCCTCTTTTTGTCATGGCTTTCAGGTGGTACACTGATACTTAAACACTTTCTACTTGAAGTTTTTAGATCAGCTTAAAAAAGTTTGAGATTTTTTTCTTACATTTTCTTTTACACACACAGAATTTTTTATTTTGTTTCAGTATTTCTTGTTATCTTATGGAAGGCTTAACTTCTGTTTATCCATTTAATTTTCAAGGAGTTTGTTACTTGGGTCAGATTTTGTATCTCCAAAACCAAATTGTTAATTCTATTTCCAAGTCTCTTCCCCATAACTCTCATTTCTATTTCTATTCTTTTCTCTATTGCTCATTTCATTTATTACACCACTTAAAATTCATTTTTAATTATTGCACCATTTCTTCTAGGAATTCTAGGTAATCTTTTTGTGAAAGTAGTGTTTTTCTTTGAAGCTTCACTTATACACATTTTGGAATGATTTTCCTCTTCTGAGTTTGTGTCTTGGCCACCCTTGGCCTCATAATAGCTATTTTTAAGTCGTTCTTCAGGTGATCTCAGTTCATCAGTCAGTCAATAAGTAGTCAGTCAGTAATCCATCTGCACTGTCTGTTGCTATGCCCTAAGGACCACTAGATCTTTCTATTTGCACTATAGCTTGAACCCGCTTAGGTTCTTATATCCCCAATGTGGAATAACCAGGAAGCAATTGTTATGTCAGATTGAAATTCAGAAAGAATCATTAGAATAGGGACTATAATTAAACCTGTGTGTCCTGATGAAAGAGAGAGTGAAGGACAAAAAGAGTTGAGGATCTAGGATAGAGTTTGGGAGATGCTCAAAACTAGGAGACACAATCTGGATGAACTTGCAAAAGAGACTGAGGAGTATTTGACTAGATGAGAAGAGAACAAGGTGAGAATAATTTCTTGATAGCCTGGAAAGAAGAGAGTCTCAAGGAGGAAAGGGTAGTCACTAGTGTCAAATAAAGCAAAGAGCAGAGCAGGATGCAGACTGAAAAAGAACATCAGATTTGCCAATTAAAATATGATTGGTACCAAGACAGACTGGATGGTCTCTGGATGAGGTCTATCAAGCATAGAGCAGAAGGAAGAGGAGCTCAGCATGGGCGGTGGGACCAACCAGACAGAGAGCCGGGCGGAACAGGCCCTAGCACCCTGAATCAGTGAGCTGTGGCAGTTACCAGACTTCTCAACCCACAAACACCAAAGACAACAGAGAAGGTTAGTGGGAAAAGCTGCAGGGGACAGAGTTTGTGGTTTGGCCACTGCCCCAGGGGCAGTGGGGCTGGTGCTATAGAATTACAGCTGCAGTTACTTCAGGCCCCAGGCACACCTGGTGGGAGGAATTAAGTGGGTGGATCAGAGCAAGAGTGTAGAACCTGTTTAAGATTTGCGTCAGGTCCTGGTTGGCTGTTCTTCGGGAAAGAGGAGTACTGGTGTGGCAGAGCTGGCTGTATAGAAATAGCTCTTAAATCAACAGCGCATCCCCTCAAACTTGGAACAAAGTACTCTTTGCTCTACAAGCAGTTATACCCCGCTGAAAAACTCAAGGGTCAAGTAAGTTGGCTGGGAACATGGCCAGGCAGCGAAAACACGCTCAGATTCTGTCTCAGACTTTGGAATCTTTCTTTGATGACAAAGAAGACCAAAACATACAGCAAGAAGTCAACAAAGTCAAAGAGTCTACATCAAAAGCCTCCAAGAAAAACATGAACTGGTCACAGGCCATGGAAGAGCTCAAAAAGGATTTGGAAAAGCAAATTAGAGAAGTAGAGGAAAAATTGAGATGAGAAATGAGAATGATGCAAGAAAACCAT
>CM053622.1:723053882-723070425 GCA_028646595.1 Phalanger gymnotis | reverse complement strand
ATTGTTACCAATTCCAGAGCTCCAAGATCAAGGAGAAAATACTACAAGCAGTCAGAAAGAAATAATTTGAGTATTGTGGAAAAACAATCAGGATAACACAGGATCTGGCAGCTTCCACATTAAGAGACTGAAGGGCTTGGAATATGATATTCTGGAGGTCAATGGAGCTAGGATTAAAACCAAGAATCACCTACTCAGCAAAACTGAGTATTATGCTCCAAGGCAAAATATAGATTTTCAATAAAATAGAGGACTTTCAAGCTTTCTCAGTGAAAAGACCAGAGCTGAATAGAAAATTTGACTTTCAAACACAAGAATCAAGAGAAGCATGAAAAGGTAAACAAGAAAGAGAAATCATAAGGGACTTACTAAAGTTGAACTATTTTGTTTACATTCCTACAGGGAAAGAGGATGTGTATGATTCACGAGACCTCAATATCATAGTAGCTGAAAGGAATATGCATACATATATGTGTATGCATATACATACATACGTACATACATATATATGTATATATATATACATATATATGTGTATATATATATATATGGCACAGGGTGAGTTGAATATGAAGGGATGATATCTAAAAAAAAATCAAATTAAGGGATAAGAGAGGAATATATTGAGAGAGAGAGAAAGGGAGATATAGAATGGGGTAAGTTATCTCACATAAAAGTGGCAAGAAAAAGCAGTTCTCTAGGGAGGGAAGAGGGGGCAGGTGAGGAGGAACGAGTAAATTTTGCTCATATCGGATTTGATCTGAGGAGGGAATATACACATTCAATTGGGTATCTTACTTCACAGGAAAGAAGGAGGAAGAAGATAAAAAGGGGGTACGATAGGAAGGAGGGCAGAAAGGGGGAAGAGGTAACCAAAAACAAACACTTTTGAAAAGGGACAGGGTCAAGGGAAAAAAATTCAATTAAGGGGGATAGGTTAGGAGGAAGCAAAACATAGTTAATCTTTCACAACATGAGTATTGTGGAAGGGTTTTACATAATGATATACATGGGACCTACGTTGAATTGCTTGACTTCTTAGGGAGGGTGGTGGGGAGGGAACAGGGGAGATAATTTGGAACTCAAAATTTTAAAAACAGATATTCAAAAACAAAAAAGAAAAGTTTTTGCATGCAACTAGGAAATAAGATACACAAGCAATGGGGCGTAGAAATTTATCTTGCCCTACAAGAGAAGAAGGGAAAGGGGATTGGGGGTGGGGTGGGGTGACAGATGGGAGGGCTCACTGGGGAATGGGGCAACCAAAATATATGCCATCTTGGAGTGGGCGGGAGGGTAGAAATGGGGAGAAAATTTGTAATTCAAACTCTTGTGAAAATCAATGCTGAAAACTAAATATATTAAATAAATTAAAAAAAGAAAAAAATATCCTTGAATATTACATACAAGTTTAGATGTAACAGTATGATGTAGTGAATAAAGTGCTGGACCAGGATTCAGATTTTATTTTAAATGTTTATTAAGCTAGACCACAGACAGTTTACTTTAAAAAAAAGATGATTGGTTACTTTGGATAAAGCAGTCTCAGTCAAACGATGAAATTTGACTTTTCTGTATGGTTGGAATCCATAATGCAAAGGGTTCAGGAGCGAGTGAGAAGAGAAATAAAGGCAACACGTATAGACATCTATTTCTAAGAATTTGGTTTAAACAAATCATGGAGAGATGTAAGATAATAGTTTGAGGAGATGGTAGGGTCTAGCAAAATATTTTTTAAGGATGAGGAGACTTGGTCATATTTGAAGACAGTATAGAAGGAACCAGTAAATAGGAAGAGGTTGGAGATTAGAAGGAGATAGAGGATTGTTGGGATCCTCTCTTCGAGCCCCACATTTGAGCGCCACTTGTTGGGGTCCTCTCACCTCTGGTAGTCCTTGACCAGCAAGGATCTGTCTCAGTACGCAATGATGAGGTGAGAGTCAAGATGAAAGGAACTCCGTTTATTGTTACAGCAAGCAGGATTTTTATGCAGTACTAGCCTTCATTTCTGGGTGCAAGCAAGGTCCTGCATGATCCTCTAAGCCTATCAGGAGCCCCAGGGCCATGCATCACAGCTGGTGGACAACTCGTGTCTAGTTCCTTATTTGGAAAGGGGGCATGTGCTGTTCACAGCCTGCCTTATCAGAGGAGGAAGAGCTGAGCCGGACTGTGTAGCCCCAGATAATTCCTTATTTCCACGGGACTGTCCACAGGCCTCAACTCTCAAGCTCATCAGGCTCTCAAGAGCACCTTACAGAGGATGCTTGATGTTGCAATCTGCAGGAGATGATGGGAGAGGATTAAATTAAGCGCATATGTAGTGGAGTTGGCCTTGGCAAGAAGAAAGGACACTTAATTGTCAGAGACTGCAGGATAGGATGAGAGAGTAAGGGGATGATGTCAAGGAATTTTGAGATTGAGAAGGGGAGAAGAGAAGCTGATGTCAAAGGATTTCGGTATTCTTAGTAAATTGAGGTGAAATCCTCAGCTGAAAGAAAGGAGTGAGGAGAGGTATGAGAAACTTGAGGAAGGAAGAGAAGGATTAAAAAACCTTTTACAAGGAATGAGCTAGGGAATCAATTTGGGAAGAATAAAACGATTGCTTTGTTACAATGAAGGCCCAGTCAAAGTGGATATCTATTTATATGTCTTAAATTTTACTTTTTCAATTAATGAAAATCTGTTGTCTACTCCCTCCTATTGAGAAAGAAAGAAAAGCAAAACCATTGTTATAAACACACACACACACACACACATATAGTCAAGTAAAATAAATTTCTACATTCTCCATGTCAAAAACAAAAGTCTCAATTTATACTCTTGAGTCTATCATCTCTGTTAGGAGAAGGGTAGCAGATAACATGAATTTTTAATATATTCAGTCAATATAGCTGTGTGACTTCTTCCAGTGATGTTCAACAGTACATCAGTAGGTTGATGGTGAGAATATCCAGAGATGAGGATAAGTAAAAAATCAGTGTCAGCTGGACAAGAGGTCAAGGGATTCAAGAATAGGAGACAATATAGAGTTGAATTTGATAAATATAGAGTCAAGATTAGAGAAGGTGAAAGGTGAAGTCAAAGCAGGAGTGTTGTTTAGTTTTTCAGACTCTTCATGGCCCCATTTGGGGTTTTCTTTGGCAAAGTTACTGGAGCAGTTTGCCATTTCCTTATCTAGCTCATTTTATAGATAAGGACACTGAGGCAAACAGGGTTAAGTGACTTGCCTAGAGGTACTCAGCTAGCAAGTGTCTGAGGCCAGATTTGAACTCAGGAAGATGAGTCTTCTTGATTCCAGGTCCAGCACTCTATCCATTGTAATGCCTAGCTGCCTCAAAGTAGGAATAATGGACTGAAAAACTAATATAGGGTGGAGGGAATGAGCAATAAGTTAATATTCAGTAAACATTTAATAAGTACCTACTACACGTCAGGCACTGTGCTAAGTATTGGGGTTACAAATATTCAAAAAGAAAAATAGTTCTTGCCTCAGGAGCTTATGGTCTAATGAAGGAAGATGAAACACAAAAGGAAAGTGAAAAATGGGGGAAGAAGAAGGTACTGAGAAGTCAGTCAGAAAAGTCCCAATGTAGCTCAGCTAGGTGAGAAAAGGGATGTCTGAGCTCAGCTTTCTCTTTAAATGGAGGTTTTGATTTTATGGCCCTACCCTCCAATCAGAAAGGCAGAGGGTAGCAATGAGGTAGAGCATCCAGAATGATAAACTCCTACGAGATGATAAAGTTAAACCAGTAGTGAGCTTCCTCAGGTAGCGTGGATCAGTCAGAGACATCCCAAAGTATTGCAGCCAGAGGACAAAGGAAAAGTCTCTTTGACATTGAAGAATGGATTTAGGAAGGGTGGCATATATTGAGAGATGGAATGATGGGAGATTATGGTTAATATAGAAGAATGTCAGTTTTTAATTAGGTAGAACACGATATTAATGATGAGATCATTAATAGTGTCATTAACCCAACGTGTAGCCAAGGTGTAGTGATACAGTAGACCAGGGGATGTGAGGATATCTGAGGAATTGGCAGGTTAGGAAGATAACATTAACATGGATATTGAAATCCCCTACTATAAGGTCATTGTTGTTCAGTTGTTTTCAGTTATGGCCAGTTCTTTGTGACTCCATTTGAGGTTTTCTTGGCAAAGATTCTGGAGTAGCTTGCCATTTCCTTCTCCAGGTCAGTTTACAGATTAGAAAACTGAGGCAAACAGGGTTAAGTGACTTGCCAAGGGTCCCGCAGATAGTAAGTGTCTGAGGCCAGATCTGAACTTAGAAAGATGACTCTTCCTGACTTTAGCCCAAGTGCTCTATCATGGTATTAGACTACTTGAGAAAAGAAGAAAGATGAAAAATGAAACTCAGTCCCCCAGAAGCATTACAGCTGGAAAAAGGCTAAGGGTAAAGGGCCTTAGTCTTTCTCATTGGCATGTCTTGTGAGGGAGTGAGTGAATACATGCCAGAAGTGAGTGCTACATCCAAGTTCCAGAAGGCAGTAAGATGGTACTGTGGTCAGCTCCAGATTGCTGCTGCTACTTTTCCTCTGGAGTGGCTGGAGAAGAGGCAGAGCAGAGCAGACGCTTTTTTGTTCTTTTTCTAGCATCTTGCACATAGCAGAGTAGTGAATATGATTAAGATGTATTATCTTGAGGAGTTGTAATTCACCTTTCTGACCTAGCTAGTGTATGCAGCTACTTTGTCCCTCCTAGCATTTCGAAGGGCTGGAACCCTTGTGGGTGGAAAGGCAGACTAGAGGCATGTTGGGTTTATCATGAGCAACATAAATATTGTCTATTAAAGCATAACCAACCCACCCCAATAAATTGTTATGAATAGTATGTTTTTAATGTTAGACACACAGGGACAAAAGAGAATAATAGTTGTGTGGTAAGTAGGTTCAATGCAAATGTTTTGCCTGTGAGTGGACACCTCCCTCCTTGTGAAGAGGCTTTGAAGGGACACTCCTATTGACAGTGAGACCTTTGCCTTTTGCTCTCCAAGACATTCTTCTTAAATCTCAACCCCACCTGACAGGTCTGCTTACTCTAATGAAATAGGAAGTTGCTTCAAAGGGAGCATCTCACCCTTACATTCCATTCTACTGATTAACTTAGTGGCGGCATTTAAGCCTGAGTGCATCCCCTTGGGAACTGGCATGGATTTTAGGTAATTTCATCATTTTAATTTACATTTTTGTGGGAAGACTCTGGGAGGTGATGGCTTTTTAAATAGAGATCCCTGAATGTCCAGGCATTCAGATAACTGATCTTTCCATTTTCATTATGCTTTCATGAGTTGAATTTATTAAAATATGAAAATAAAGGCAAAGAAATCTACCATATCAAATAAAATGCTCTGCTGCTTTCTCACTGTCCATATAGAAATATTTTCCCATCATGCCTCCATGGTTTTTAAATTAAATGTCAAGCATCAGGCAGCTGCCTCAAGAGACTGGATCACTTGGTACAAAGTTGGGACTTGTTGAGCCCAGAATTATATTTGGTTTTAATGTTGATTACCCATAAGATGAATGTGCTCTACGAATAGCAAATATTGGATGTGAATGTTGAATGGGTCAAGGTGGTTTTCACAGGGATCCTGTAATTATTTTAATTCGCCCACAGCTGTAATGGGAATAAGAAGGATCTATGCCATTTTAGAATCTGGATGTTAGAACTGTAAGGCATCATGGAGACTGATCACATAATCAAATTATAATCACATAATCCACCCCCCTCCTTTATAGATGGGGAAGATGGGACCCAGAGAAGGGAAGTTACTTGCCCAAGAACATGCAGCTGAGCTAACAAATTAATGAAGAATCATTTATTAATTACCTACTATGTGCCAGCAGCTTTGCAGGGGGTGGTGGTGGTGGTTATGTGCACTGTAGCGAGGCAGGTGGCAAGATGCCGGGGTTGGCTATCTGAATGGGATATAAAACATGGTTGGAGGCAGCTAGGTGAGATAGCTATTTGGTGGCAGAGCTGGTGCTAGGGTCCGAGTTCCCTGCTTTCCAATCTACGTAGAGGACCTCCTCTGGACACATATCTGATCTTTTTAGTAGCTAGCTAAATATATTGCTTCAAAAATCATAGAAATTTTAGAGCTGGAAGATTATTAACCTTAGGGATTATTTTTCTAGCCTATCACCACCACCACTACCACCGCCACCATCAATAACAGTGAAATTTAGTGAACATCTGCTACATGAATGAGAACTGGTCCCTGCCCTTAAGGGGCTTATACTTTTGTTTGGGAAGCAGGATATAGGAACCATAATACTTTAACAGTGAATATAAATTTAGATTTTCACAGATGAAGAAGCTGAAGCTTTGAGAGGTTAAGTGAATTGTCCACAGCTAATTAACTAGAAATTATAAAATTCCATAATTCTGTGATATAAGTTGGCAGGAAAAGAAATTAGAGGCAGGATGTGGTGATGAGGGTACCAACAACAGAGACTTGTGGAACCTTGAGGTTAGAAAGTAAAGGGATAGTAGTTTATTTAAGGTAAAACATTTTTTAAAGTATATTTGATGCTTATTAGGCATTCACACTTAGCTATTTGGAAAACAGAGGCAGGGTATTAGAGTGAATAAAATTGATGAACTTGGAATCAGATCTGGGTTCATATTCTACCACTGACATGTACTGACCATATGACCACAGGAAAGTCAGTTAACCCTCACATTCTTCATCTGCAAAAAGGGAGAAAAATAATGCTTTCACTACCTCCATTACTAGATTGTTATGAGTCAAATGAGTCAAATGACATAAGGTATTTAAAGTACTTTGCAAGACTTAAAGTACTACATTATTGCCAACTATTATTAAAACTTAGCCATCTAGAATAAAGATCTAAGAGACATATTATTATATAGGAGATCAAAGCAAGAGCAAATCACTGGGAACATGGATACAAAAGAGTTGAAAGTCCCTGTTAGAATAGTGTCAGTGCCTGCAAAGACAAACCTAGAAAATGTATGAACATAATTGTAAAACTTTTTATGCAAATAAAGTCTGATTTAAATAATTGAAAAAAATATTAATTGTTCATGGGCATTCCAAAGCAATATCATAAAAAATGACAACTCTATCTAAATTAATCTACTTACTCAGTGCCATCCCAATTAAATTACCAAAATCATTATTTTATTGAGGTAGGAAAAAAAACAACAAAATTGATTTGGAAGAACAAAAAGCCAAGAATATCAAAGGAATTAATAAAAAATGTAAAGGAAGGAGGTCTAGCAGTGTCAGATCTTAAACTATATTATGAGGAGGTAATTATCAAAACTATCTGTTACTGGCTAAGAAATAGGATGGTGGACCAGTAGAATAGAGCAGATATACAATATACAGTAGTAAATGATTATAACAACCGTATGTCTGACAAGTGTAAAGAGTTAAGCTTTTGGGATAAGAATTTATTGTTTGGTAAAAATTGTTGGGAAAAATGGAAAACAGTCTAGCAGAAACTAGGTACAGACCAATATCTTATGCCATTTACTAAGATAAGGTCAAAATGGTTACATGACCTAGACATAAAGGGAAATATCATAAATTAGAAGGTCATGAAACATATTATCTATCAGATTTATGGATAGGAGAAGAATTTATGAATAAAAAGAGATATAGAGTATTGTGAGATGTAAAATGGATAATTTTGATTACATTAAATTTAAAAGTTTTATATAAATAAAACCAATGTAGTCAAGATTAGAAGGAAAGCAGAAAATTGGGAAAAAATTTAGACAGTTTCTCAGATAAAAGCCTCATATATCAAATTTATAGAGAACTTTGTCAAATTAATAAGAATGTGAGTCATTGTTCAACTGATAAAAGGTCAAAAGATATGAATAGACAGTTTTTGGAGAAAGAAATCAGAGCTATATATGATCATATGAAAAAATGATCTAAATAATTTTTTATTAGAGATAAGTAAATTAAAACAACTTTGAGATGCCATGTCACATCTATCATATTGGCTAAAATGATAGAAAGGGAAAATGACAAAAGTTGGAGGGGATGTTGGAAAATTGAGACACTAATATACTGTTGATCCAACTGTGAACTGATTCAGCCACTTTGGAGAGCAATCTAGAATTATGCCCAGAGTTATAAAACTGTGTATACCCTTTGATTTAGCAATACCAGTCTTAGGTCTGTTTCCCACGGTGATCAGGGAAAAAGGAAAAGAACCCATATGTTCTAACATATTTATAGTAGCTTTCTTTGTGGTGGCAACAAACTGGACATTGAGGGGATGCCCATCAACTGGGGAGTGGTTGAATAAGTTGTGGTATATGATTGTGATGGAATACTACCAAGCTGTAAGACATGATCAACAGGTTGATTTTAGAAAACAAGGAGTTACATGAAATAAGAGTGAAATGAGTAGAACCAAGGGAATATTGTATATAGTAACAGCAGTATTGTTCAAAAGTAAATGTGAAAGACTAAGCAATTCTGAATTACATGACTATTTAAATTAACTACAAGGGACCTATGAAGGAAGGTGCTATCCATTTCCAGAGAAAGATCTGACATACAGAACCTAACATATGTATTGTATAATTTCACATATATATCTGTGTCAAATGTTGGCCTTCTTTAGTGTGGGGTTGGGAGGGAGGGAAGGAAACAGCTTGGAACTCAAATATAGTAACAAAAAAAGAAAACACTAAAAAAAGGAATAGCGTCAGGAAGGCTAATGTCAGAATGGCTGTGGTCTGTGTCGTCTGAGGGAATTCCCATATTAACATGGTTATATATCAGTTGGGATATTTGAATGTTCCCTGGTTCAGCAATAATTATGCTAGCTTACATTTATAAAACACATCAGAATCTCCTAACTGCCTATACGTAGGACCACGATTTAGAGCTGGGAGTGACCACAGAGGCTCCTGAGTCCAACTTGTTAATCTTATAGATGAGGAAATTGAGGCACATAATCATTAAATGTCACCCAGTTATTAAGTGACTAAGGCAAAATTTGAACCCAGGCATTCCTGGCTTCAAGTTCACCCACTGTTGACTACATTATAGTTCTGCTTAAATAACAAAACAGGGCTTTGATAAAGCTATGTTGGTATCAAAAGGAAAAAAAAAAGGCAGAAATACATCTCTTAATGGGGGGATGGATAGAATAATGGAAAGAAAGAAGATGCTATTGTTTAATTCTTAAAAAAAAAACCCACGAATCTTCTATGTGGAAAAGATAGCCTTAGTTCCCTTCTCCCTCAAAACAATGTTAACAGGAAACAGAATCTAGGTAAGCAAGGAGAGGGCAAAGAAGTGATTAGATGTTTCTAATCAATGCAGATAACCAGGCCCAGATGAACCACACCCTAGGGTGTAGGCTGAAAGAACATTTGGATCTTACTTCTGAATCTCCATTGAGATCTTTGAGGAAGTCATGGAGAATAGGGGAGGTGTCACAGGACTGCAGATGAACAAATGTTCTTATTGAAGGTAGATGCTATAACATCTACTCTAATCTAGTTAGACTGACTGATTTCTGGCTATATTCTGAAAGGCACTATTATAAATGTAATTTGAGAGCATTAGAAGGGGAAACCATGATTTTCTTTTTTCTTTAACAAGTATTTGAAGGACTGTCAAGTGGAAGAGGGGTTAGCCTTGTTCTCTTTGGCTTCAGTAGATAGCCCTGGTAGAAGTGGGAAGAAATTGCAGAGAGATAAATTTAACTTTACACTAAGGAGAAACTCACAGCTCTTCCAAAGTAGAGTGATCTGCTTTAGCAGGTAGGAGGTTCTTGCTTGCTGGAGGTCTTCAAGCTGTGGTTGGATTATGATTTGTTAGTAGATATTATAGAGAGGAATCTAGATTGGATTGGATAGCCCCTGAGATCCCTTCCAACTCTGACATTTCACAGTTCTGTGATGTTATTCTAATTGCTATAACCTTATTCTGATTCTATACCCTACCTAGTGCTGGCAAATTGAAGATTTTATCTCCTATTTCCTTGTATAAACATTATTTATATCTGAAAAAAAGCAGTACACATGGACAAAGTTGTATAGGAGGAAGAGAGAGAGATAGATTATTTTGGAGAAATTGCAGAACTCCTTTACTGATCCTAAGTTTCCTGTGAAAGCAAGGGCCTATCTTTTTTGATGTGAATATTCCACCAGTTCAGCAAGACCTGCCTTCAAAGTACTAAAAATGAGTACTATACAAAGGGCAATGGAAAGTGGCAGGGTAGGTGGGAGCAGGCTACTTAATATAATCAATGAATGCTGAAGAAGACTAGGAGGAAGAGAAGATATGTTGGTCACATGTCAAGAGGTAGGCAGTGAGAGTGGCCTACCTGTACCCTTGTAACATCATGAGAATTTGAGGAAAGCCTCTAGCATGCTGGATAATACCATGTCCCCACTGCTACCTCTCCATGTAAAGGAAGGAGGTCTAGCGGTGTCAGATCTTAAACTGCATTATAAGGTGCTAATTATCAAAACTATCTGTTACTGACTGAAAAATAGAACAGTGGATCAGAGTAGTAAATGATTACAACAACACTGTGTTTGACAAGTGTGAAGATTTAATCTTTTGGGATAAGAATTCATTGTTTGGTAAAAATTGCTGGGAAAACTAGAACATATTATGGCAGAAACTAGGTACAGACCTATACCTGTAATGGCAAGTAAAATGGGACTTTTTATTTTCTGTTTTGGAGTGCTTCTCCCAGCTAAGGCAATCAAGTGCCTTTGAGTCTTGCATTTGTTTCAGTCAAGAGTCTTTGATTGAATAGGAGTCTTTGATAACCTGCTTAAGTCATGGGAAGGCTTAGGTCACATGGGTTGGAGTCACATGGTTGTGATGCCCTCTGACCCTGAAAATGTGTATATATACTCTGAGGTTAGCATTTTGCTTGGAACTCACTCACTGGAAGAGTGTTGTGTGATTTGACCAGATGAGACTGGGTAATCTTTGGAGCCCTCCAGCTTTGAAAAACCCAGATGTTGGTGCTTCTTTCTCTGGTAACTATGTATGTAATGTCTTGGTCAGACGGCTAGAAGCCTGTATGTTGATTTGTGTTATTTTGCTCTGTTTATATAATTTCTGCTTGTAATTTCTGTTTGTGTTTTCTCTGAAGTTCAAAGTGCCGACTTTTCCCCCTGAAATAAGTGAATGATATATGTATGTTTAATTAAAATAAGATTATTAACCCCCTAAAGTTGCTTTCCTTAGAAAAGTAGATCAAAGAATCTATGCTAGCAGCCCTCCTGTGTGCTGGTGTTATTGGCCTTACACAGCCACAGCAGCATCAAGTAGCACTGTTGTTATAATACTTTACATCATTTACCGAGTCAAAATGAATACATGACCTAGACATAAAAGAAATATAAATCGGAAGATCATGGAACATATTACCTTTTGCTTTGGACATTTACAAGAGTCATTTGGGATGGGCAGGCATGGATGGAATGTGATCTGTCTTAAGGAGGAGAGAAAGGAATAAGGAAACAAGCATTTATCAAGTACCTAATACGGGCCTGGCATTGGGCTAAGTGCTTTCTACATATTATCTCCTACATGACATTCCATTTCCTGTCTCTGTACCTTTGCTAAGGCTTTTCTCTATTAGTTATATAGCATTTGGTTTCTCTTTTTTTAGGTGGGGGAAGTTGTTTCTTTCCATTTATATGGCCGAAGGATCTCAGTATCTGGTACCTTATCCTTCCAGGTAATCTTTAGAATCTTCCTAAAATAATTCAAATGGAAGTGATTCAGTTTCCTGGCATGGCACTGGCAAACTGGCCAGGTTTCACAGGCATACAGCAATGAGGTCAGCATCACAGCTCTGTAGACTTTCAGTTTGGTAATCAGTCAAATACCTCTTCTCTCCCATACTTTCCTTTGGAGCCTCCCAAACACTGGGCTAGCTCTGGCAATGTCTGCGTCAACCTCATTATCAACGTGTATATCCCTGGAAAGTACACTACCAAGGTAAGTGAACTCATCCACAGCATTCAAAACTTCTCCATTTGCTGTAACTGGTGGTTCCATACACGGATGGTGTGGTGGTAGCTGATGGAGCACCTGTGTTTTCTTGGTGTTGTTAGGCCAAAATTAGTACAAGCAGCTTCATTGCATCTCAGCTTCAGAGCCTGTATTGAGTGCACAATCATCTGCAAACAGAAAATCATACACCAACACTCCCTCCACTTTGGTCTTGTCTTGTAGCCTTTTCAAGTTGAAGAATTTACCATCAGTGTGGTAGCTGATCTTGCTGCTGTGTTCATCCTCATTGAAAGCATTTGACAACATGGCTGAAAACATCATGCTAAAAAGCATGGGAGCAAGCACACAGCCTTGTTTCACTCCATTGGCGACTGGGAAGGCACAAGAACATTGTCCATTATCTAGGACCCAGGCAAGCAGGCCATCATGAAATTGACATACCATGCTATTGAACTTCTCAGGGCAACCAAATTTTGACATAATTTTCCATAAGCCCTCATGACTATCAGTATCAAAGGCTTTGGTCATATCTACAAACATTGTATACAGGCCTTTGTTCTGCTCCTGGCATTTCTCCTGGATTGTCAGGCAGCAGACACCATATCGACTGTTCCTCAGCCCTTTCTGATGCCACAGCCTTTCAGGTAGATGACCATCTTCCAGGTGAAGGATAAGTCTATTAAGGAGGACTCTGGCAAAAATCTTGCCAGCAATGACTTATAGAGAGACTCCGCCATGATTGTCACGGGACAATCTATTTCCTTTACCTTTATAGAGATGGACAATGGAGACATCCTTGAACCCCTGGGGGATAACTTCCTCTTGACATGAAACCTGGAAAATTTCAGTCAGCTTTTGTATGGACAATGGACCCCCACCTTGTAAATCTCAGCTGGAATAGAATCAGCACCAGGTACTTTGCCACATGAATGGAGACTAATGGCATTCAAAACCTCTTCTTCAGTTGGAACTTCAGCTAGGGAGGGATAGACTTCAACCTGAGGTAAACAGTCAATGGCTTCAGCATTGATTGATGATGGTCTGTTGAGAACATTATGGAAGTGTTCAGCCCATCCCTCCAGGATCATGTCCTTATCACTAATCAATGTGGCTCCATCAGCACTGAGTAGCTGAGCTGCACCATAGGTTTTTGGCTCATAATTAGCTTTCAGAGCATCATAAAATCACTTTGGATTATTACTATCAGCATAAAACTGAATTTCATTTGCCTTCTTACTGAGCCAAGACTCCTGCATCTCTCTAAGCTTTGCTTGTACTTTACTTTTGATGGAATTAAATGCTGCCTTCTTAGAGATGGTTGAGATATCCTGCTGGTAAACCCTGTGGAGCTCCTGTTTTTCATTTAGCAACTTCTGAATTTCCTCATCATTTTCATCAAACCAGTCTTGGTGTGTGCTAGTGTTCTGATCCAGATGAGCAAATGCAGTGCTATACACCAAATCTCTGAAAGCTGCCCACTCCTTTTCTGCTCTACTGTTGCCAATTGTGTGTTGGCTCAATTTCCCCTCCAAGTTAGCAACAAACTGTTCCCCCTCAGAGAAGAACTCTAATTTGTTGACATTAATTCTTCTGGTAGTCATTTTGTCTCAGGGAGGGGGTCACTTTTGCTGAATGCGAATAGTTAGCTTGGAAAGGATAAGTCTTTGATCAGTCCAGCTCTCTGCACCACATGTTGCCTTTGTCACTCTCACATCCTATCTGTCTCTTCTCCTTACAATCACATAGTCTATTAAATGACAATGTTTGCTGTGAGGGTGCATCCATGAAGTTTTATTGCATTAAGGTAAACAGAAGACAGTGTTGGTGATGAGGTCATGAGATGCACAAGTCTTCAGTAGTAAGTGACCACTGCCGTTGCTGTTTCCAACTCCATTCCTCTCTAGAACTCCCTGCCAAATCTGGTAGCCTGAGCCTGTTCTAGCATTAAAGTCACCCAGAATTATAAATTTGTCCTCTTTTGGCACATTGATGATAAGGGTCTCCAGGTCTTCATAAAATTTTTCTTTGACTTCATCAGGGTTCATCATGGTGGGAGCATAGGCACTGATGATGGTGGCATGACATTTTCCCACAAGTGGCAATTTTATTGTCAGGAGCCTGTCGTTTACTCCCTTTGGCAGATATACAAGTTTATTGACTAGGTTAGTTTTGATTGCAAAACCTACTCCAGCTTCACAGCACTCCCCTTCATTGCGGTCACTTCAGAAAAAACATGTTTCCAGCTTCAATAAGCTGGCCTTCATTTGACAGCCTTGTTTCATTCAGAGCTGCTATTTTGATGTGATACCTACTGAGTTCTCTTGCAACAAGAGCTAAGAACTAAGAACAAAACTGTCAGACATTCAATGGGCTGGTCACATTGTTTGAGTGCAAAATGTACACTTGCCTAAAAGACTATATTATGGAAAACTCACACAGGGCAAGTGTTCACATGGTGGTCAGAAGAAGCTATGCAAGGACACTCTCAAGGGCTCTTTCAAGAACTTTGGAATTGTTTGTGTGACATGGGAGACATTGGTACAGGACCACTCATCATGGCATGCCCACATCAGAGAAGGTGCTGTGCTCTATGAGCAAAGTAGAATTGAAACAGCCCAAAGGAAATGCAGGATGGGGAAGTTTGGAGTATCCACTCCAAATGTTTACACAGACTATTTGTGCCCGACCTGTAGTACAACATTCCAAGCTGGTATTGGCCTGATCAGCCAAAGTTGGACACATTGAATCTTGACTTAAGCATAGTGATGTCATTTTGGTCCTCTTTGAGAACAAAGGACCGTAACCATGGCTGAAGTCATTTTTACATATTGTTTTCCTGATTCTGCTTACTTTGCTTTGCATTGGTTCATCTGTCTTGCAGCTTTTTATTCTTCAGAATTCCTGAAATGTTATCACAGATCCATTGGAATATTTTGGGTATTGATTGGTTCATTGAAAATTATGGTAGTTCATTTTTCAGTCAACAAGTCAATCATGAAGTGTGTATGAAACACCTACTATGCGCAAGGCTCTGTGTTTTATACACACATCATAAATAGAAGGTGAACAAATACAAAGGTGGTAAAGTAGGAGGTGGGAGGGGGGCCACTGGCTGCTGGGGAAATTTCCTTAATTTCTTTATGTAGATTGTAGAAGATGGTGTTTGAATTGTATCCTAAAGGAAGACAAGGATGAAGAGGGAATGAATTCCAGGCATGTACAAACAAAGGCACAAAGAGATAGGAGATAGAGTGCAGTATGTGAGGAAAAGAGAAAAGGCCAGCTTGGCTAGATCACAGAATCCAGGAGGAGAAGTTGTGTCCAGTGAGGCTGCAAAGACAAGCCGCGTCCAAATTGTATCAGACTTTAAAACACATTAGAGTCTATAAAACTGCTTGTTCTATACCCTCTAACCCTATGAAGAAGGTAGTGCTAGTATTATTATCTCCATTTTACAGATGAGTAAGCTGTGGTGCAGAAAAAGGTTAACCGACAGGGTCATTTAGCTACTAAATAGTAGAGAGGAATTTCCAACCTAGGTCTGATTGCAATTCCGGTACTTTTCCCACTGCTCTGAAACATTTTATTTCTCACAGTGATTGTCTTACACTTCACTTGAAATAAATCCTCTTCTTTGGATTTATTGTTTTTAGGGCCTTTCTTTCTAAAAACTTCTTTCATCTAATCTGATTTCTGATAATGAAAAGCTGCACATAAAGTAGAAATTCTATAGCAAGAAATCATCAACTGTGATTATAGAAACCACTCTCCCAGTGGGAGAATTATGCAGCTATTACCAAAGAATGGCATAATATAATTGCTTGAAATATGTGGAGAAATCAATATTGCTTCATAGTTTTGATACACACATACATACATATGCCTGCTGTATAGAAACCGTAGATCAAGGAGAGAGAAAAGCACTTAACTGTGAAACTAGGATAAAGGTAAAACAGGGAAACAGAGTTAGCACTTGTTTTTGTTCCTTCTAGCTTCCCTATTTTGCAGCATTGATTGATTAATTGTCAAATGCTGATTTAAGTGTACAATACATGCTAGGCATTGAGTTATAGAGACAAAAGAAGGACAGTTCTTGCCCTTAAGAAAATGACATTCTGGGGCGGAGCCAAGATGGTGACTGGAAAGCAGTAACTGGCGTGAGCTCCCCACCAAGTCCCTCCAAAAACCTATAAAAAAATGGCTCTGAACCAATTCTAGAACTGCAGAACCTACAAAGTGGCAGAGGGAAGCAGGGCTCCAGCCCAGGACAGCCTGGATGGTCTCGGGGTAAGGTCTGTCCTGCACGGAACTCCCAGCTCTCAGCTGAGGGGAGCGGAGCTGAGCCAAGCAGAGCCCAGCGTGCCCGGCGTGGCAGACCAAGGACTGACGAGACCAGGAGTGGAGTGGAGAGTGCCCTAGCATGCTGAATTACTGAGCTGTGGCATGTACCAGACCTCACAACCCACAAACAGCAAAGACAACAGAGAAGGTTAGTGGGAAAAGCTGCGGGACAAGACGGAGTTTGCACTTTGACTACCACCC
>CM053622.1:723024349-723053382 GCA_028646595.1 Phalanger gymnotis | reverse complement strand
GATCAGCTGCGGTGGGGCCTAAATAAATTTTTTGTTGTTTTCTACTTAGAGAATCTCTCATACCTTGCGATTTCGAACCATTCAAACATATACATGATTATATTTGAGATTATAAATTCGGCCTTCCTACTACAGATGACTCTAGTTATTGCGAAGTTTTCCCCTTATACAGGGCTGAAAACTCTCTCTCTAACTTCAAGTCATAGCTCCTTGTTCTGTCCTCTGAGGCCAAACTAAACAAGGCACATCTCACTTTCACATGATAACCTTTCAAGTAGTTGACAAGAGTGGTGTGAAGAATAACCAATATGCAATTAATAAACCCTTTTCTTATATGCAGCACCATATAAATGCATAACTGTCCTTTTCTAATAATAATCCCAGGAGATGGAGAAGAAAGAGAGAGTCTATGCATGAAGGAAAAAGATAATAACGGAGACATGAAGGTTATTTTTTTTTCGTGGTACAGTCTTTAAGGTGAGGAAAGGAAGCTTGAAATGGATGGCATGAATTTAAAGACAGGAACCAGGAAAGGAAATCAAGGAGAAAAATCACTTACTTACAGGGTTGAGTGGAAAAAAGTGATTTTAATAGCATCATCTGGGACTGATGGGAGAGACTATACACTACAGGGCAGAGAGGTCAAGTTGGGAGCTTCCATGGAAGAAAGAGACAACCATAATGCTGAATAAAAGTTTTAGGAGTTTGAGGGAGGTATGAAGCTTAAAGACATAGATATAGAAAAAGCCAAGAAAAAGAAAGCAAAAGTCAATATCATTTAAATTCGTAAGCAATTATTAATACATGTTAGACACTGTAGTAGGCACTGAAATTACAAAGAGAATCTCAAAACTTACAGTCAACAGAGAGACTGGCAGTAGGGGATTTTTTACTAGAAAAAAAAAGAGGAAATGTGATAAGCTTCAATGGGAAAGAGAATGCCAACTAATTATTACATGAGAGCTAAAGGTTCTTGAGATTGTCATGTCCACTTAGATGGTCAGTTATTAAGAGTTACTGTTAACATTGGCAGATAGGCTCATGGCATCCTAGAATTTATGACAGACCTGGTAAGGAACCCAGAGATCATGTAGTCCAGCCTCTCCCTTTCAGATACTGGGAAACTGACTTCTAGAAAGTTAAGTGACTTGCTTAGGATCAAATAGAAAGCAAGTGACAGAACCAGATTTTCACTCAGGTCTTTGGATTTCAAAGTCATTGATCTATCCACTATAGTAGTGGTTATGAATCATCAGGGCATAAGGCTGCTGAAAAATGGCTTTACAAGTGGAGAGAAATCATGAGAAGGGCAGTAATGAGCCTCTTGGAGGAGGCTCAAGGTAAGGAAGCCAGAATGGAGACTTAAACATTTCAAGGGAAGAAGATGCTAAAGTGATGCCTGGGAGTTGGAGAGGGGTAGGACTGAGACAGAAACAAATGCCTGTATCACTCTACTATTTCTGGCCATGTTTTCCTATAGATCCTCCTTAAAGATTCTACCCAACATTCTGGAAGCCTTTCTCTTAGTGGGTATCAGTGCAGCACTTGGTTTGCCCATTTCTTATCTCCCACTCTTGCTGCCCACCTCCTTTCCCAATTATACATTTACTGGATTATATTTTTCTGCCATATATTATATACAAATCATAATTGATAATATACTTAAGAGAAATTAATTTTAATGCTGTACCATTTGATTATTATTAATAATAATTTGTAATATTCCCTTATCTGTAAAAAGGCTAGCTTAGAGAGGAACCCTTTCTGGCTAAAGAACGTTAGAAGCATTTCAGTTCGGCTCTAGATATTGGGGCACGACCCTACGCAACTGAAAAACCTGATTTCTATTTAAGGCACAAACAGGATACAGGTTGGGTGAGGTCCTTCCCTAGGGGGAAGAGCTCCTGTTCCTGCTCCCCTTCATTAGAGTCTAGGGCAGCAGAGCTCATGAAGGAGAAACTAAACCAGAGACAACTTGGTTGGAGTGACCAGACGCTAGAGGCTGCTGAGTGTCATGATCAAGGCTAGCCTGCCTCCTCATGAAGTTTCTACCAATTAGACTGGCCTTTTCCTGGTCAGGGGAGAGCCCAAAAAATGTGCCATCCTGAAGACAGTGGGACATTTAAGATGATGCAGGACCCTGCTCCTTTGGTTACTGAGAGAAACCACTGACCATCAATTTACTGATTATTGACTAGCCTAGTTAATAAATTGATTATTAACACCAGGAAACTTTGCCTCTTGGGATTTTTATTTGCCACATACTTAAGCCTGTTTATATGTGCCGTATAGTTCTTCATTATTTGTGTCACTAGTGATTTTTTAGTCCTTATGGATAGCAATATTCTGTGATTTATAACCATATACCATCACTAAAAAGTACTGGTGTTAAAAGGTACATACATACATACTTATATATATATATATATATAATTTTATATATGCGTGTATGTATACATACATTTGTGTGTGTATATACACACATATATACATATACACGTGTGTGTATATATTTACATATTTTTCCTTTCAAGGAATAGCCTGGTATTATTGAAAGGTCTGTACAGTGTTTGAAATGTAATTCAGTAAGCCCTCTTCTTCCTGTTGTGTTTTGTTGTTGTTGAGTCATTTCAGCTGTGTCTGACTCTTTGAGGTTTTCTTGGCAAAGATATTGGAGTGGTTTGCCATTTCTTTCTCTGACTCATTTTGCAGATGAGAAAACTGAGGCAAACAGGAGTTGCTTGCCCAAGGTCATACAGCTAGTAAATGTGTGAGACTGGATTTGAATTCAGGTCTTCCAGCACTTCTTAAACCATGTGTTGTGACCCTACATGGGGTCACATAACTAAATGTGGGGGTCACAAGAAATTTGGCATCAGTAAAATATTTCTGAATGCACAAAGATCGAAAATTAAAAATCAAACGTGTAATGAATCTGAGGTGTTTCTGACAGCATTTGTCTGTGTTGCTTCACTGTAGCCTTGGTTCTGAACACACAGCATGTGCACTTTACACTGTGCATGCTGTCACACCAAGCAACACCAATGAACGTTGCCAAAACTAGAAAAGATGTGAACTTAGAAATATTTTAAGAAGCCCTGTAAGACTCCAGGCTGGTATTCCATACACTGTACCAGCTAACTGTTTTGGGCCTAGCTTATTGTGTATCTGTAATGTGTCCAAGATCCATATGCTGATGAGCCGTTTATCTCATTGCATATAAAAGTTTGGATGATATGTGTTTTAAGTATTTGAAGGGTTGTCCCTGGGAGAGGGATTCAATTTGTTCTAATTAGCTCCAGGAGGAATTAGGAGCAGAGGATGGAAGTTGCAAAGAGATGAAATTAAACTTGAATGATTAGAACTAATTAAAAGTAGAATGGGCTGCCATGGGACTCCCCTTCGTGAGTAGTCTGGCATGTTAGGTATGTTGCAGATGGATTTCCTTTTCAGGTGTGGATTGGACTAGATCACTGCTGAGATCTCTTACAACTTCAAAATTCTATGATACTACTGACAAAAGGCAGTAGATTCCTCATCTACTTGGCAAGAAGGTAAAAAAATTGGTGGATGACATGGTTTTGGATTCTTTTTTGGCCTCTGGAAAATAATACTTGTCTGTGGCATTAATAATTCTTTTGAATAGGTCAGGTGACAGCTGCTTAATGGAATGCCATATCATTTTCTCATCTTTCCTTTTTCTTTGGTTTGGTGTTAATTATTACCTTTGCTCTAACAAGTTTATGGTCTTAACTATACACAGTTGACCGGAAATGAATCCCACATAGGTAAACTATACACAGTTGATCGGAAATGAATCCCACATAGGTAAAAAGTCATTTCTTGTCTTTTAAAATAAAGTCAGTTTGCTTTCTTGAAATTTTTTAGTTCTAAATTATGCCCAGCACATTCCATGTCTTTTTAGAGGAATGTATTCTTACATAATGAATATATGAATACTTTCTGCAATTATAAGCTCCAAAATGGTCCCAAAGGCCTATTTAGAGTGGTATCGGAATCCATAGGAGAGCTATTAAGTCCAGGAGAGCATATAGGAATAAGAATGAAAGAACTACTTACTAAAAAGAGGGCAATAAAGACCTGCCAATAACTCAAATTTTCTTTACTCTTTGCATCAAATATTTCTTCCTTTTCTTTTGGAAGCTTTGATTGACCAGAAAGATTTGAATTTTCCTGTCTGAAAAGATAATGTTTGAAAATGATGTAATTGAGGTGGCCAAATTAGAATATGTTCTGAGCATGATGACTAGGATGGAGAAACTTGGAATCATATTATCTCAAGAATAGTTAAGGAATCTGATATTTAACATGGAAAAGGGAAGACACAGTACTAACGATTACTGTCTCTAAATATGGAAGGACTATAAGGTGCCCAGGGATTCAAGTCATTTTGCTTTCTACTGAGAATGAAGAATCAGGAGCAAAGGGTAGAAGTTGTAGACAAACAGATTTTGGCTAAACTATGTGGTAAAATGTTCTAAAATTAGACTTCATATTTCTATATTAATTCCCTCAACAAGAATTTATTAAAGGTGCAAGTTACTCTTCTAAGAACTGGAGAAACAAATAATAATAATAGCTAAAATTTATGTAGTGCCTACTCTATTCCAGATACTGTGCTAAGTGCTTTGCAATAATTATCTCATTTGGTCTTCATAACAACCTGGGGAGCTAAGTGCTTTTATTATCTCTATTTTTCAGATGAGGAAACTGAGGCAAATAAGTGACTTGCCTGGGGTCGCCCGGTCAGGAAGTGTCTGAGGTTGGATTTGAACACAGGTCTTCCTGGCTCTAGAATTCCTCTATCTGCTGTACCACCTACCTGCCCAAATGAAAAAATATGTTCTTGCCATCAAGGAGCTTCCATAGGAGGAAACAATATATTTATATTCAATTTAAAATGTGTTAAAAGTAATTTTTTTTTAAAAAAAGCAATTATTTTAGGGAGGGCACTGAGTATATTGAGGATGGCTATAGTCTGGAAAGTCCTTACGGAAGAAGTGGAACTGAGGCTGAACCTTGAAGGAAGCTAGGAAGTTCTAAGAGATGGAGGCGAAGGGAGAGCACATCCCAGGTATAACAAAGAGACTCTGCAAAGGCATGGAAGTGGGAGATGTGATGCCAGGCTCAAAGAATATTAATTATGCCAGTTAGACTGAACACAAAGTACATAAAGAGTGTCGTTCAGTTATTTCAGTCATGTCCAACTCTTCATGGCCGTATTTGTGTTTTATTTTGGCAAAGATACTGGAGTGGTTTGCTATTTCTTTCTCCAGTTCTTCTTACTGATGAGGGAAGTGGGACAAACAGGGTTAAGTGACTTGCCCAGGGTCACACAGCTGGTCAGTGTCTGAGGCTGGATTTGGACTCAGGTCTTCCTGACTCCAGGTCTGGTACTCTATCCACTGTGCCACCTACCATTAAGAGTGGTAATATAAAATTGTTCTGAAAACAGGCTGGAATCAGTTCATGAAGGGCTTTCAATGCCAAATAGAAGTTTTAATTTTATCTTAGAGGCAATAGTCAGGGAAACTTCTTGAATAGGGCATTGGCATGGTTTAGATTTGTGATTGAGAACTCTCAGTTTGGTAGCTGCATGGAGGATGGATAATAACATTGAGGGAGTTATTCGAGGCAGGGAAACCAATTAGGAGGCTATGGGAATTGTCAATCAACAAATAGGTGAGAGATTCTGAGGACCTGAACGAGCATGGTAAGTAGAGAGAAAAGGGAGGGTAAAAAATGGGATGGAGATAGGATCTGGTTTAAAAATGCTCTCTTCAGGGTAGCTAGGTGGCACAGAGAGTAGAGCACCGGGCATGGAGGCAGGAGGACCTGAGTTCAAATATGACCTCAGACACTTGACACATTTACTAGCTGTGTGACCTTGGGCAAGTCACTTAACGCCAATTGCCCTGCCCCCCTCCCAAATAAAAAAAATGCTTTCTTCACAACATCCCTAGGTGGTATAAGCATAGTTATCTTCATTTCACATATGAGAAAGCCAAAGTTTCAAGAAATGGAGTTGCCCATGTTGACATAGCTAGTGTTAGTGCTAGGTTCTGAATACGCATCCATCAATACACTTTCCATTAGGTCATGTCCTATGAGTGCCTTCAGAGATAGTGAGTTCCCTGTCCTTGGAAGAATCAAAACATATATTGGATGGCCACCAACTGGGAATGTAGAGGGGATTCCTGATGGACTAGATGACCTTTAAGTTTTGGTGTTCTCAGATTATCTTCCATTTATTTGTTGTACATGTTGTCTTCCCCATTAAAATGCAATCTTTTTCATTTATTGGTATCTGCAGTGTCTGACATGCAGTATTTGATAAATGCTTGCTGGCTGACAGTCCCATCTCAAGATTGCATAACTTTAAAATTTCCAAGGCTCCAGGAATACTTCTTTCCCATAAAGCTTCTCTCACTATTACCTGAGACTTATTTAAATGGAGGCAACTCTTTTTATTCTACCATGAGACCTAAAGCTTAAAGTGAAAATCTCTCTCACAGTGACTTGGATTCCTACTAAGGTATAAATGACTGATATAATAATAGCTAATATTTTTATAACACACAGTTTACAAAGAGTTTTACAAATGTCTAATTTGAGTCTCACAACAACCCTGGGAGGTAGGTGCAATCATTGCCTCCATGTTACAGACAGAGAAACTGAGACAGACTTGCCTAGGACACACAGCTAGCAAACGTCTGACGCTGGACTTAACTCAAACTCAGGGCTGTAATCACTATGCAACTGGGTGCCTCTGAAACTTTTATGGGGACAGGTTTTGGCAAAGAAAGGGTAAGCAAGAAAGTGTGGGAAGAGTGACCACAAAGATATTGGATATATGCAGAAGGGTTTCAGAGGCACTGAAGAAAAATGGGGACTGGGGACTCTGGAGATAAGCTTCATTGCCTTCATAATTTTGTCAATGGCTGGCCTCAGCCATTATCAATGTGATATGATTTGACTGGGGTTGTGGGTCTATAGTCTATCATTTTAACTTATTTGAGATCATCCTGCTGATTTCCTCCTTGCCATACAATATGCTCCCTTCACTCCCCACTCCAACTCCAGAAAACAAAACGAAGCAAAAAAAAAACCCAGCCCCCTCCCCCCCCCAAATTATACTTATGATCTAATCAATGTCTTTTCTCTGCCTATTCTTTCTAAAGGTTTGAGGCACAGAGATGTAGCTGAAAGATGAATAATCTTCACTCCATTTTGAGAGACAATCTATTTTAAAAGCAAAGAATAAGTATAGATTTACCCATGAGATATTGCTGCACCAATACAGCCATCCCTCAACATGTATTGATATTAGAGAGTCATTGTCAGCCGCCTTCATAGAAAGCAGCTAATTTATATTCTGAAAATATGAAGCTCCATCTGGAAGCATGTTGTATGGATGATTGAGGAGTCTCTTCTTAAGATCATAGCAGGAAAGCTAACTCTACTTCTGAAGCAACTTCTGAGGAAACATGCTTTCCCATTGTGAAGGATGGAAAGGGGGACATTTGGTTGATGGAAGCAAGGGAATATCACGCTTGGGAAGTGATAAAATCAGTACAGTTTAGTGGAGGTGTGGCTAGACAACAGTTTGAGAAATACCTGGGACTCTGGTGAAATTCAAGCTCAGGTGGAGTTCCTAGTGTGACACTGAGGCCAAAAATTGCAAACAGCATCTTAGACTGGCCTGACACAAGCACAGTGTCTGGGATTAGGGAACTGCTGGCCCTGCTGGCCACTGCCCTGACGATGTCACAGAGCATAGCATGTTCAGTTCTAAGCTCTATATTTTACTAATGTTATTTGACAAATTAAAATGCATCCTGATGAGGGCAAACTGCAGGATGAGGAATCCCTACTGGGCAAAGATCAGATGACAGAATGATTTAACGGTGGAAAGAACACTAGCTTTCAAGTCAGAAGATCTAGGTTCAAATCTATCTTTGCCGCTTACTACCTGCTCTAGGCAAGTCATTTAACCTCAATGGGCCCAAGTTTCCACAACTGTAAAATGATAGGGTTAGACTTCACGACTCATGAGGTCCCTTCTAGCCCTGGATATATGACCCCAGGAGCTAGGAATCTTTAGCCTAGAGAAGACTTAAGGGGGACATGGGAGGTGTCTTTAAGTGTCCAAATGGTTATTACCTGGAAAAGGGTTGGATTTATTGTGGTGGGCTCCAAAGAGCAGAGGAGTAGGAGCAATGGCTGGAAAGTTTCAAGCAGACAGATTTAAGTTTGATGTAAAGAAATACTTTCTCATGAAGAAGGAAGGAAACAAGCATTTTAAAAGTTCCTACTATGTGCCAGGCACTGTGCTAAGTGCTTTACAAATATTATCTCATTCGATCCTCATAGCAACGCTGGGAGGTAGGTACTACTATTATTCCCCCATTTTACAGTTGGATAAATTAAGGCAGATAGAGGAGACTTGTTCAAGGTTACATAGTTAGTGTCTGAGGATTTCACGTCTGGTCACCCTGACTCCACAATTAGTGCTCTATCTGGTGCCTCATAATCAGAGTTTTCCAAAAATATCCTGGGATATCGTCGTTCCCCCTTGATTGTAAATCTTCGAGAAGAGACTGGCTGACCACTTGTCAGTAAGTGCTGTCATAAAGGATGATATTCAGGTATGAAGGAAACTCTGAAGCCCCTTTTGGGATTCATTGGTTTTGTGTAGCAGGAAGAATACTGGTTCTGGTGTCCAAGGACCTGGGTTCAAATCTTGCCTTTTATTCATACTACCTCCCTGGACCTTACTTTCTTCATCTCGAAAATGAGAGATTAGATTAGATGGCTGCTAAGGACCCTTCCAGCTATGGAACTATGATTTTATGATTCTAATTTGTTTTGAAAATTAAAAGACACTATGGTGCAATCTTGCATAATCATACTGTTTTCCAATTTACACTAACCTACCTAAAGGGAAGAGAGCTGGCACTGGTCTGATGAATTTACAGTTGCTTCAGATCATACCATGAATCATGCTATAGCCAGATCATTGGAAGCTGCTATACTTTGGAAAGTTTTTTGTAACAGTAAGGAAAAGGTAAAATTTGAGCTGGATCTTAAAAGATAGGCAGGATTTGAATGGTCAGGAGAGTGAGAGAAAGATTATTATAGACTGAATTTAAAATGACTCTTTGGGAATTGACTTACCCTAGGGCTCTCTCAAAAAAGTTGTATGTGAAAATTTGAGACAATTGCTTTCTTATTATCTTATTAAATGGATCTGTGGCAAACCCTGACAGTGGTGAAAGGACAGTGGTCCTCTAGCCCTCATTTAGCATCCCAGACTGTGGTCTTGGCAAAACATTCTGCCAGCATATAGCAATTTGGACAACAATGGCATCAGCAGGATGAAGGAAAATGGTGGAGTCTCATCACTGACCGCATCCAAGGGGGTGAGACAGTGATGTTGGCAATGACGCCCACCCTTCAGGCAATATGCCTGTTAGCCCCTTTATCAAGACAGTGGAAAGAGTTCTTGAGACTCCAGAGAACTTCCTTGCTCATTGCTTTTTAACCTTCCTGTTTCAACAATCCGGCTAGCAACTGTTGTGGGGGTGTAAGACCAACCCAAGCCCAACAACAAGAATGCTATCGGCACGTTGCAAAAGCACAGGTTCTTTTGATCTGCTTAACTAAGGAAAGCTATGTGAAGGGGTTGACAAGCTTACTTTAATTCAGCATACAAATATCATTCACTTAGTTCAGGGGAAAAGACCAGCACACTGAACTTCAGAGCAAATCACAAACAAAGTACAAACATCAACAGACAGACCCAATACAATTCATAGTTACCAACATCTAGGTTCAGCCCGGGAGCTCAGAACAAGGGCTGGCCCAGAGTCACGCACACCACCACTGCTGTGGGTAAGAGCTCCAAAGAAGAGAAAGCCAAATCCTGGTTTTATATCTTTTTCAGGGTCAGGGATGAGTCACACATGAGACTCACCCATGTGACCTAAAATCTTCACAAAGAGGCAACTTAAACCCACGTGATCTAAGAGCCTCTGATGTCCCAAACCTATCACTCAAACTCATGTGTAAACTAGGCCCTCCCCTGAGTTAGCCCCACCTTGGGCCCCACCTTGGTTACCAAGTCACATCCACATTAAGTTTTACACCTAATAGGGGTTTGGGCCTGGGCCTTAGCACCTAGTAAAGCTCAATAAAATACACGGAATTACTCAAAGGAAACAAAAGCCAGCTAAGTGTTAAGAGCCCATTTTGCTTAACAAAACACACTTCCTTTTGGTGGCTTTTAACTACTTTCATCTTCCTGTGAACTGCTTTCTAACCACTTTGGGGCTATGTTTACCTTGGTGGATTTGAATATGGTTTAATTAAAGGGACTGATTATTTGAACCCTCAGGCTCTAAATGATCTACAATACCAGACTTTGAGCTTTGGAGAGGACAGAGAAGGAGAGGCTGTTAAGTGTGGCCAGGTACAATAGGAAGGTGACAAATCTAGGCTTTGGGATCTTTACAAGAAGTTTATACAATGGTTCCTGCTGGACTCTACAAGCAAGAAAAACAAAGGATCAAAGGTTTTTGTTTCATACTTTTAGCAAATACGGAGAACAGGGATAATTTTGCAATGACTTGCATAGTGAATATCATATTTCTATTTCTGCCGTGTCCAAGAGATATTATCTGTGTTTAAATTTCAGTATTTCTCTTAAAAGAGAAGGTAAAAGAACTATAAGAATAGCTTTCCTTTCTTAAGATTCTCAGGGATAATGAAGAGGAATTTCAATGTGGAAACAAAGAATGGAAAAGCTCTGAAAAGGCAGAGAGGAATCCCAACCTACGTCAGGAGGCTGGGGGTTGGAAGAATGTCAAACTGGAAAATAGGAAGAAGGATGGACCAAGGAAGAATGGGATAGGGGATAGTAAACTGCTTCTGAAGCTTTGTAAACTTCCAGTGAAAGGAACTTTGCCGACTTCCATGGCAGCCCATTTATGAATAGCTAATACATACTTTGTTAATATCTCTTATTCAGGACTGCATAGCAGCTTTGATGGTGAAGAGAGATGACGGCAGGAAGGGGAGGTTAGTTTATACGTGCTATGCTCTGCATCCCTAGGATAGTTCTTTCTTATACTTTGCAACTATAAATAGATCAACAAATATTTAATGAGTGCCTACTGCCTACAGGGTTCTCAGGCAGAGACAAACATAAGAAGATGGTTTCAGATCTCTGATATGATGCCTATTTTGTGGCCACAGGTAAGTCATGTAACTTCTAGGAATCTGTTTTCTTTTCCAAAGAAGGAGGATAATAATATTTATACCACCTAACTCTCAAGGTTGTTGTGCTACAGAAATTGGTTGTTGTTGCTGTTATCATTATTATTTCTATTATTTTTATAATTAGAATTTTTATTTTTGTTGAATAGGAAAGGCCAAAAAACAATTCAAGAATTTTACCATAATGTAAGCAAAGAAAGCAAGAAATGTCACATGGTTCTGCATGCTTTATGCAGTTTAATTGAGCAAGCATTAATTAAGTGCCTATGATGTATGCTGTGTGACACCGATAATAAATGCTATGAGATCAGAAGAAGGAGGGATCGCAGTGGGGTGGAACAGTCTGGGTGGGCCTTGAACTAGGTTTTGAAGTAGGAAAGAAGGCAGGATCTTAATAGTTGGAGAGTAGCAGGAGGAGCCTTCAACAAAGAGCAAAATGACCTAAGCAAGTTTACAGAGGTAATGAGGTACAAAAACAGAGCCCAGACCAACTGGCCACACAGGAGGGCTCATGTTAGAGAACAGTAGGCTAAAAAAGCTTATGGTGGGCCTTGAATGCCAGACCAAAGAGCTCATACTTTATACTGAAAGTAATAGGGAGCCATGCTATATTTTGCATGGAAAAAACAAAATGATAACTTCAATGAGGAATCATGAAATTATGAAGAATGGTCTCATGAAATCACTGTTTTAGGAAGATGAACCTGGTTCCAGATCCAAGGCCTGATCTTTCATAGTGTTCTACCGAACATAGGAAAAGGAGAACTAATTATATTCCTCTTGGGGAAGTGAGAAGATTAAAATTGAACCTATATACTTTTCTTATTGATCCTATTTACAGTTAATTGATTTCTTCTTATAACTGATTTTGTCCTATAATTGCTTAAGTCATGGGTCTCTGTTTCTGAACTTAGTTCACTAATGGGGTAAATTTAGAAAGCCCCTGCTCTGGTCAATCACTGTTCTATTCTTGCCTCAAGAATTTGGTTTAAACCTTAGGAGATGCATGTGAGCACGTGGGAGTCATGTCTGATATCTTTATACCACCAAATTATCCTTTAAGGATGTCTAGTTTGCTGTCCGAAAGGGTTGCTCACTTATCTTTTAGCCTTGCACCTGGATTCAAATGATAAGTACTTTTCAGTCTCAGGAGGGAAGGAAGAGGTCATTGCTAGCTCCTCATTACTGGACCATTCATATTGTTCCCTGAACTTTAGCTTTGCAACCAGTTATGTTTCCCTCAACACCATGAAATCACTTATCTTGTTCTATTCTTTTTTCTGTATTCCTCCTAAAACTTATAAAAGGGAAGCTATCCATATGCTTGGGGTCTTTGGCCAAACACACCTCAGTTTACCTTTTTGTTAAATTTCACTCATGACAGAAGAAAGTCTTTGAGTTCTTCAGATGAACTGCATAGAAAAATGAAAAAAAATACCTATATTTATATATACCTATTTGTGTCTAATGGTAGCTATCTCTAGGGAGGGGAGAGAAGGAAGAAAAAAAGAAATTTACATGATAATTTTGTTGTATATTTGGAGGGAATAGCAGGTTGTACAGGGTAGATTTGCAGTTTCATGTGCAAACATCTTTTTTATTGTGCTGTGTGATGGAAATTCTTGTTTTATTTCATGAATTGAAAATAAAATAAATTTTTAAAAATGTGGTACAGCCATAACCTTCATGTACTGTAAAAAAAAAGTAGCTATGGACATGTCATCTGTTAGGTGGAAGGGACCTTAAAGATCATCTATTAATTTAATTTATTACAAATTAATTAACTTATTATATTAATCTATTACAAATCCTACAAGAAAAAACATGGATTCCCTTTGCAATATTGCCAACAAGTGATAGTCCGGTCCCTGCTTGAAGGCCTTCATTTCTGAAGAACTATAATTGTTACCAAATTCTTCCTTTTATTGAATTGAAATCTGCTTCCATTGGTCCTCTGAGATCAAGCAGAGAAAATGAAATGTCACTTCCATGCCGGCTATATCAACAGAAAACAAAGCTCTGAGTCATTGACCGAGATGGAAAGTTTTCATGCACTGGCCTGGTGATGGTCATCCAAGGATAAGCTGATCTACATTCATTGAGGCTCATCACCAGAGAGGCTACAAGGTAATACATTTTCAGCCATAGGAACTCTTTGTTTTTTAAAAAAAATAATATCTCATTTTTTCCCCCAATTACATGTAAAGAATTTCTTTTAAACATTCATTTAAAAGTTCTTTTGAGTTCCAAATTTTCTCCCTCTCCCTTACCTCCCCCCTCCCTGAGATGGGAGGCAATTTGATATAGGTTATACATGTGCGATCATGCAAAACATATTTCCATATTAGTCATATTGTGAAAGAAGACAAAAGAAAAAAACCACAAAAATAAAGTGAAAAATAGTATGCTTCCATCTACATTTGGACTATTAGTTCTTTCTCTGGATGTGGAGAGCGTTTTTCATCATGAATACAGGAAGTTTTAAACAGCATCTACAAGTTATAGTCAGGTCATAATCTCCCTCAGTAGAGGGGGCACCCACACTTGATGAAATCATGCGTCTTTGAAACTTTAAAGCAATCAGCTGTTCCTTTGTATGGTGAATTGGAAAGGACACAGCTTAAAGGCTGGGAATTAGGAGACTATTGTGGCAGTCCTAGGAGGAGGTGATTTAAAAGGAGGTGATAAGAACCCCATATACCCAAGATCACTTATCCAGGGTCTTTCCTCTTCTTCTATGAGAGTCATCTTGTGTCCAAAGAAGCTCTGTGTCCAGTGACAGCTCTGTGACTAGTGACAGCTGCTGCCTATGACTCTAATAGAGCAAAGAAAAAAATAAGTATAGCTAGCGGTGAAAGACATTAATTTTTAAATATTTCAAGTTCCCAGCCACAAATGATGGAAAGGTAAGGACAGTTTTAGACGTGATGGGCTCCACAAGGACTACTTCTCGGCTTTTTGGTGATGGTCTTAGAATATAATCTTCTACTAATGATCATTCAATTCAACAAATGGTTATTAAGCAGCCAACATATGTCAAGCATGATACTTGGCACCAGGTATACAAAGATTAAAAACAAAACAGTTTCTCCCTTGAAGGATCTTATTTTGTAGTGGGGTTATATAACATAGGATGATAGGATCCTAGACCTGGAGCTGAAGGGATCTTGGACCACCTAATCCAATTACCCCACATTACAGATGAGGAACCGAGACACCAAAATGTTAAGTGACTTTTCCAGGGTCACACAGGTAGTAAGTAGTAGAACCAAGGTTCAAACTCAGGTCTTGACTCCAAATCGTCATCAGCAGCTATTTATTAATCATCTACCACAATACAATCAAACATTCTTACCCCTATATCATGGTGCCTCCTATTTTCATGTACGTAAGTAAATATAAAGAGAAATGTGTACTCTGTGGTCCTACTCTCTCAGGACCAGAGCCTGATACATTACCTCCCCAGGTAGATCTTAGGTGTTTAGGATGGGGGATCTTAGGTGTTTAGGATGTCTCTTTTCTCTGCCATCAGTTCCATCACCACTGACTGTGTCCCTTCAATTTTAGGGAGCCAGTGACTGTCACCCTAGTTCCATTTAACTCAGTTGTCTTTTATAAAAGGATATTTATTTCATGACACAGTGGATGGAGTGCCAGACCTAGAGTCAGGAAGACCCATCTTCCTGAAGTCAAATCTGGCCCCTGACACTTACTAACTGTGAGACCCTGGGCAAATCACTTAACTCTGTTTATCTCAGTTTCCTCATCAGGAAATGGCAAACCATTTCAGTATCTTTGCCAAGAAAACCCCAAGTGGGGTCACAAAGAGTTGGACATGATAGAAAAATGACTGAACAATACAATGGTCCATCAGAAGATATTGAGGTCTAAGAAAGTGGTCCAAGAATCTCTGATTTCATCAGTAAAGGTTATTTCCTCCACTGATGCAGCTCATGAGGTTTCTGTGATTTAATAGGTAAGTCCCAGGAAGCTGCCAGAAGCAAATAGAAGTTGTGATTTATCCACCCTCGAAAAGCTACTAAAATGTCAGATTAGGGATTTGAACCTAGATTTTTCTGACTCAAGGCCTTGCACACTATCTACTATGTTATGCTGTCTTTATACCTCGGGTTACATAGTGAGTCAGCTGGAACTTGAACCCAGGTTTCTTGGACCCAGATCAATGTTTTTTCAATGACCCCAGGCAAACAACTTTGTAACTACTAATTCCTCCTGGACTGTATGGCATTACACACATTGCCTCTGAGATGCAAAATACAATCAGGTTCAAAAATGATCCAACCAGGTTATAAAACAGATGGCTCAGACTGAGGTCAGAGACATAACAAGCGCTCAGGAGTGCGGATTGTGATGCAGAATGAGCCAAGAGGAGGGGGAACAAATTCAATTAAGCCATCCATTGGAAGTCACCTAAGATCCACTCTAAGGGACTCTTGTTTCTTACTAGAAATCTGCTTATATAGACAGGGCCTATTATTTGTCCCTGAAACAGCAGAGGAGCTTCTGGCTATGCTCATAGCTAGGAGGTTTTATCAATTTGTTTTAGGAAATACATATGATGACCACATTTTCTGAACTCCAAATTGGGAGATGTGATCTGTAAAAATGAGAGAGATCAAGAGAGAGACAGAGAGACAGAGACAGAGAGAGACAGGGAGAGGAGACAGAGAGACAGAGATGGAGAGGGACAGAGAGACAGAGAGAAAGAGAGAGAGAGACAGACAGAAGATAGAAACACACAGAGAAAGAATTGGAATCAGGGAAGACTTTGTGGAGAAAGTGGCCATGAGGTGGGCCTGGAGGCATCTTAACATTCACTTTTTATGTCGTTAGTCACAAAACTTTCCTTGCAACAATCCAGTGAGGCAGGAAAGATAAGCATTATCATAGCTCTTCTATAAATGTGGAAACTTAGGGTTATAGAAGATAAGGGACTTTCCTGTAGTATCACAAATAAGCATTAGAGTCAGGCACAGTGGCCAGGGCTTCTGGTTCTAAACCAATGCTGACTTCCATGACATCCCATAGGGGCACATATAACCTGGGGTCATGAACTCGAAAAACATTTTTAAAAAATAATTTTGTTCCAATACAATTGGTTTTCATTGTAATCTTATGTATTTCATGCATTTAAAGATATGATTCTGAGAAGGGGTCCATAGGCTTTACCAGACTGCCAAAGGGGTCCACGAAACAAGCGTTATGTACCTCTGTCTGAGAAGCATTTCTGGTGTAGCAAGTTAACTTGTTCAAACATACTTAGCAAGTCAAGAAGAGATGCTCTTACACTCTGGGATGATAATAGACATTTAGGTACATGTTACACAACTGGAAAGAAGAATAAACTATGATAGAAATGTCTTTTTGCAAAGGAAATCCATCTTCTGAAACTGGGGGTCAGTTCAGAATTTAAAATTCTATGTAATCAAGTGAAGATATGAAACTTGACAATGTTTTTAATGCCTTAGGGTACAATTTGGAGGGCAATGTCACATCTAATGAATCATTTACATGCCTCTAGTATTCCCAGTATGTTCTTCTTTGTTTCTTCATCTTATTCGGAAGATGAAGATAATAGTTATCTTTATAAAGAACCTTAGCTTCACGTCTCCAATGGTCTTACTTTATTAGAAAGAGAAAGATAATTTTAATTTCAGCTCTTATCTTGAACTATAGAATGTTAGAATTGGACTGGATATTAGGGCTCATCTACACCAGCCCTCTCATCTTAAAAATGGGAAGTTCAGACTCAAAGATCTCAAGTGAATTGGTCAAGGTCAAATAGTTGAAGAAGGCAGTGCATTATGGAGTCTGGAGGAGACTGGTCATGGGTTTGGCCACAAGAGGACCAATGTGCTTAGAAAATTGGAATCTTTGATTTTTAATCTTTTGGGTCTTTTGAATGATTGCCTGAGTTATCAGGGTCTAGGAGATAATCAGCAATGATATATAATATTAATAGACTTTATTTGTTATGCATTCCAAAGTAGTAATTTTGCTTAGGACATGAAAAAGTATTGTGTCCTCTAGTGGAATTAGTCCTGCACCAATAGTCAGAGACCTTAATTTGAGTTCTACTTCCAATATTTACCAGCTCTGTGATTATGTGCAAGTTATTACATTTCTCTGACCCTTACATTTTTTTTTTAGATTGTAAATAGGAATAATAATTCAGACTAATAGTAGTGTGCTGGCAGATGTTTAACAAGTAGCTTTCGGAAAAAAAAGTGTACACATGACACACTTCCAAGTTTAATTTCTATTATTAAAATTTTCTCCATCACTTTCTTAAGCTTTGGAATCAACAAAACAATACTCTAAGCTCTGATTTATAGCATTTGCTGGTTTCTGAGGTGTAAATACTCACAATGAAAATTTAACAACCAGCTCTTGTGAACCAGTTTGAGCTGGCTCCAATACACCTATGCTTATCTGTTTCTTACAGGGTTGTTCTAAGAAAAGCTTCTTGATTGTAAACCTTAAAGCACTGTAAAAGTGAGGATTATTAAGAAATTGTCTCACTCTTATTATGACAAATGATGTGTATGTTTTTGTATGTGTGTCTTTGTAGCTTCTACTCTGCGGTTCCTACTTAATTCTTCCAACACCACTCGCATAGGCATGTTGGGTCCCCAGAGGTTGGCTGATCAGCCCATAAAGATTTGGAGGGAAATCTTGATGGACTGGAGTTTCTAATATTACCTACAAGCTTCCAATTTGTGTACTCCTCAAAGCCAATTAACCAGTTGATATCAGTTAGCCAATTTCGTAGGTGAGCAGCTAGGTGTCACAATGGATAGAGTTGAGTACTGAGCCTGGAGTCAGGAAGACCTGAGTTCAAATTTGACTTTAAACATTATCTGTGTGACCCTGGGCAAGTCACTTAACCCCATTTGCTTCAGTTTCTTCATCGATAAAGTGAATCAGAGACGGAAATGGCAAACCACTGCAGTATCTTTGCTAAGAAAATACCAAATGGGGTCAGAGTCAGACATGGCTGAAAAGTGACTGAACAACAACAGTCAATTAGCCAAACTTAATTAACTTTTACAAAAGTATATTTATTAAATAGGTAGAGCAAGAACAGTTGTTCTAGAAATATCTCCTCAAACTGGGAGTTCTTCCCTCTTACGTAATACAAAATCTTAGAGAAGAATGGGCTCTAGTTTGAAGCATAAAAACATTGAAAAAGCCACACAGGGAATGTATATGGCTACCTTCTTGCTCTGGGAGACCTTTTAACTGCTTTTGAAGCTCCCACCAAGTTTGCTTCTTGGTGTGACATCGCTGATGGAGGAATCTCTCCCTTGACTGTGGGACATAGTGTCTCCGCTGCTAATTCAGTGTACTGCAGGACTGAGTCAAGCAGGTTCCCTCTTGGGGCTGGTGCCTCACTGGATTCAGAGGCTGCAGTTCCCAGCCCTGGTGTCCTCTTCCCTGTTGATTCCAGTTGCTAGACCTCTCATGGTTTTTCTGACCTTTGGAAGTTCACAGGGCTGTAACCTGGACCATTCCTTCTCTGGATAGTCAGCTACAATCAAAAAAGAATAAAAGAATAAAAAAGAGATAAAAGAAATGGAGGCAACATACATTCATAGAACATGACAATTCGATTGGGCTTTTCCACCCTGTAGCTCAGTCAGCAGTCCTCCTGGCTCTAAAGCCAAGAAAAGATGGAGAGATGGTTCAGCTTTCTCATCTGTCAAATGAGGATAATAATAATAATAATAATAATATATATACATATGTACACACACACATATATATATACATTATATATACACACACATTCTATATATATATACATTACATATACACACATTATATATATATACATTATATACACACATTATATATATGTATATATATGTATGTATATATGTATATATATATGTATATATACATATATACATACATATATATAATAACCTCCCAGGGTTGCTGTGAGGATCAAATGAGATAATGATTGTAAAGCACTTAGCACATATTGTTGTTCAAGGCTTTTATAGGAACAATCAGCCTCAGCTTAGCCTCTGCAGGTTCATTAGATCTTTCCTCTTCTCAGCCAACCAGAAGACTTTTCATCAGCCATAGTTACTCATGGACAGAAAATGACCCCCCAAAGTTTGGCTTGGAATCCAGTAAAGAATATTGTAACACACCAGGAAGGGGGAAATCCAAGGACTTAGCCCTCATTGGTTAGTCCTCCCATTACACACACACACACACACACACACACACACACACACACACACACACACACGGTATGGTTTTTTTCTCTGTCCTTCTGTCTATTTCTTTCTCTGTCTGTCTGTCCTGTCTGTCTGCTTCTTTTTCTGTCTGTCTGTCTCTCGCATGCACAGTTTCAGGTTCTGGATTTCAATGCCAGCTCTAAAAATTACTAGCTGTGTGACTTTGGACAAGTTGTTTTTATTCTTATGAACTTTAGTCCTCTTTGTAAAATAGGGATAATAACGCATGTATGCTCCATATCATAAGGTTGTTGCAAGTAAAATGCTTTGTAAACCTAAAATAGAGGTGATAGTGACTAGATTTATGATTTCACTGGTATAAGGAACAACGCAGTTTGGCACCTTTTCTGCAACCGAAGCACCAAGGGGTTAAATAATGTTCTCAGGTCTCACAGTTACTAGGAGGCCGAAGTGGGATTCGTATCCAGGTCTTCCTGGCTCTGAGGATGGCTCTCTTTCCCCTATGCCATGATGCCTCTTCATAAACTTAAAGCATGTATAAATGGGAGAACATTACTAATATAAGAAGGAGTTGGGTTCCTGTAAGTGGCACTGGGGAGTCCTGGTCTTCTGGGGGCTCTCATCAACCTCACACAGTGCACTGGCTGCTGATGCAGTGGATAGTCTGGCTTCGAAGTGAGGAAGAGCTGAATTTAAGCCCTGCCTCTGTACTAGTGGTATGATTGGTGGGCATGCTGCTTAATCTGTCATTGCCCTAAGCAACTCAAATTATAAACCAAAGGTGAGATGCCAATTTACATTAGCAGGGTACATTTCCAGGTAAGGAGCTACCCATACTGATTAAATCACTAATTCAGTGATTTAATAATTAAATATATATGTATATATGTGTATGTATCATATAATAGTAATTGAAATAGTGGCTGCTAGGTGGCACAGTGGATAGAGTCCCAGGCAATCAGAAAGACTCATCTTCATGAGTTCAAATCTGGCCTCAGACACTTACTACCTGTGTTACCCTGGGCAAGTCATTTAATCCTGTTTGCCTCAGTTTCCTCAACTATAAAATGAACTGGAAAAGGAAATAGCAGACCACTCTAGTATCTTTGCCAGGAAAACCCCAAATGGGGTCACAAAGAGTCACACATGATTGAAACAATTGAACAAGAAAATAATTAAAACAAATACCATTAAAATAAATATATGTATATATATACATGTAGGCACATGTATATATACATATACATATATATATATATACATATATATATAAATGTGTGTGTGTGTGTGTGTGTGTGTGTGTGTGTGTAAAAGGCTGGCTGGCCACCAAAGCCTCTGGGATTTGTAGTTAGGAAATCCACATGAGATCAGCACTTGGGGTTTGGAGGAGGCAGAAGTTTTCACCCACTGAGGCAAATCATGAGAGATTCTTGAAGAGAGAATGGAGAAGTGATGGTCATTCCATGGTAACAGTAGGAGACCAGAACAGCAGTTGGTCTTCAGCTGGCATTTCTGCAGTTTCCTTCTATGAGACCAGGTGTGATGACATCCATCTAAATGGACAAGCTGGGAGGCCTGTGTAACTGTGTGCTTTATTTTGGTCTTTAGCTCACCCAGGAGCAAGAAAAAGGAGAGCAGTAAGCCTTTGGTGAGAAGACCAATGAGTAGGTCCTGCTCCACTCCAGCCTTACTTCTCTATTTGTGCTTTTCTTAAATGTATTCTGTTAAAGCATACGTTTGTCAGATTTTATGTTAATTTTAATAAACACTTGTGGCCAACCCTGTCCTTCTGTTTTTGGGCACCCCTTTTTTGTGGCATGAAGGTGCAGTGGGAGCCACATAGGAGAAGGTCACCTTTACTGACAGAAGACTGAGACCTGCACATGAAGCCTATTGTTAGAGACTTAAATTCTCAACTGGGGGTATCAGCACAAGCAATTTCATAGCTATCCTTCTAAGTGCAAAATCACTATGAAATCTACTTTATAAATGCAAGTACAAGTTACATGGGATAGATCAAATTGTGTTTGTCCTTCATTTTCAAAGAGGACCATGACATCAGGGAAATAATGACATGACTTGCAGTTGACTTTGATTTGAGTGAGGGAGGGCTGTGCAAGGTCACCAGGCTCACTTTTTCCTACAGAGCCATGTGGGTCCAGTGGCACGGTATTCACCAGGAGGACTGGAAGGACTGGACAAGATGCATTGGGAGACTCTGGCCCTTTAAGGCTAAGGTCTTTTCAGGTTCTTACTTTGAGTGTGGTAACACCCATTCAGTGAATAGGCCTCTTTGGAGATACGCCTGAAAAAGTGAATCTGAGCAGATTTGAGAGAGTTAGAAGCCACTAGTAGACTGAGAGGGGTAGGAGTGCTGGGCATGCGGAACTGCACCAGACCAAACCAACGGGGAACAGCAGAGGAATCCAGCCAGCACACACGTCTGGGAGAACACTGGGTAAGTGAAACGCAGGAGCAGGAACAGGCCCAGGGCGGAAGTATGGGCTACAGGGGCAATCAAGCCCCAGACCTCTCAGCCCAGGATGGGAGTCTGTCAGAGCAGAGCACAGAGCCTGTGGCCATGGGAGCAGCTAGCCCGGAGGCCTCCAACTTGCAGTCTAAAGGTTTGAAACTCACCTTCTTGAACTTCTGGGAGCCATGAGGTGCAGGTAAAACGACTCTTATCCCTTCCTTGAATAAACCCAGAGAATAATACCTCAGGAAAAATGGAGGAGCCAGAAGCGGGGCTTCAGTAGTGAGAGAAGTGGGGGAGAAGGCCCTTCCTGTGGTAGCGGAAGGAGACTAGTGCAGGAAGAGAGTTGTCCCAGCAGTCCTCCCCTCAACAGAAAAACGAGAGAAACTGAGCCCCGGGGGGTGGAGCTAACAAACGTCAATGCCAGAAACCTGGACAGGGCTTTGCACAGCCAGCGGAAGTGGCAGACACCAGCACAGAAAACAGCTGAGACCACTTCTACTGTAGAACAGTCCTGGGGAAGAGGAGACCCCCATCAGCCAGACTACCCCTCTCCCACACCTCACAAAACCAGAAGACGTAGAACATAAAACCAGGGAGCAGACCCACAGATTCAAACACAAGAAACTTGGGACAGAGCCCCTGAGCCTCAGAAACAGAGATCCACTTTAGGAGCCAGGAGGAAAAAAACACCATGAAAAAACATGCTAAGAAGCCAAAGACGATTGATTTGTATTATGAAGACAGGGAAGACCAAAATACCAATTCAGAAGAGGACAGCATGGACACTACACCCACATCTGAAGGGAAAGTGAACTGGTCTCCAGACCAAAAAGCATTCCTGGAAGAATTCAAGGAGGACTTAAAAACCAAATTAGGGAAGTAAAAGAAAAAATGGAAAAAAAGGAAAAAAAATTCAATGAGGAAAACAAATCTTTGAAAGGACAAATTGGCAAAATGGTTAAGGAAAATCATAATATAAATGGAGAAAATGTGTCATTGAAAAGTAAAATCAACCAAATGGAAAAGGAGATACAGAAGATAAAATAAAAAAAACCAAAACATTAAAAATTAGGATTGGGCAAGTAGAAGCTAATGACTCTATGAGACATGAAGAATCAGTCAAACAAAATCTAAAGAATGAAAAAAATAGAAGAAAACATGAAATATCTGATTGGAAAAACAACCGATCTGGAAAATAGATTCAGGAGAGACAATCTAAGAATTATCGGTCTACTTGAAAGCTATGAGGCAAAAAAGAGCCTGGACAATGTCTTCCATGAAATCGTTAAGAAAAATTGCCCAGAAGTCCTAGAGCCAGAGGGCAAAATTGTCATCGAAAGAATCCATCGATCGCCCCCTGAAAAAGATCTCAAATTGAAAACTCCAAGAAATGTTATAGCCAAATTCCAGAACTACCAGGACAAGGAGAAAATATTGCAGGCAGCTAGAAAGAAACAATTCAAATGTCATAGAACTACAGTCAGGATCATGCAGGATCTTTTAGCTTCTACCTTAAATGACAGGAGAAATTGGAATATGATATTCTGAAAGGCAAAAGAGCTTGGACTACAACCAATGATCAACTACCCAGCAAAATTGAGCATAATTTTCCAGTCAAGGAGATGGACATTCAATGGAATAAAGGAAATCCAGACCTTCCTGATGAAAAGGCCAGAGCTCAATGGAAAATTTGATCTCCAAATACAAAAATCAAGAGAGACAGAAAAAGGTAAATGGGGGAACCCCTATTTAATCAATAAGGCTAATTAGTTACATCCTTATATAGGATTATTTTGTTTTATGTATATGTTAATCTTGAGAATGGTATACTTATTATGACAATTGAAAGGGATATTCATAGACTGTGGGTATCAGTATAAAATAACTGATATAATGATAAAAAATATAATTAAGAGATATAAAGGGATGGATCTGGGAGAAGAGGTAAAGAGGTAGTAGAAAAGGGTAAACTACATCACATGAAGAGGCACAAAAACATATTGTAGTAGAGGGAAAGAAGGGAGGGAGAAGAGCAATATTTGAGCTTTACTCTCATTGGATTTGGTTCAAGAAAAGAATAACATACCCTAAGTATAGAAATCTAATTTGTCCTATAGGCAGTAGGAGGGGAAAGGGGAAAAAAGGGAGAGGAGTGGTCAGAAGGGAGGGAAGAAGTAGCAAGGGAAAAAGGGTAAGATAAGGGAGGCAAATCAAGAGGGAGGGTAAACTGAGGAAGGTGCAGTCAAAAGCAAAACTCTGTTGAGGAGTGGAAGGGGAAAGGGAGAAATGAAAAGCATAAATAGGGGGGAAACAGGACGGAGAAAAAGACACAGATAGTAATCATAACCGTGAATGTGAATGGCATGAATTCTCCCATAAAACAGAAGCAGAGAGAAGAATGGATTAAAAACCATAATCCTACAATATTCTGTTTACAAGAAACACATTTGAAACAGGGGGATACACACAGCATAAAGGTAAAAGGCTGGAGTAGAATATATCATGCTTCAGCTAAAGTAAAAAAAAAAAAAAACAAACAAACAGGGGTAGCAATCCTAATCTCAGACAAAGCAAAAGCAAAGATAGATCTAGTCAAAAGAGATGAGGAAGGACACTACATCCTGCTAAAAGGCACCATAAACAATGAAGCAATATCATTATTTAACATATATGCACCAAGTGGTATAGCAAGCAAATTCTTAGAGGAGAAGTTAAGGGAGTTACAGGAAGAAATAGAGAGCAAAACCATAATAGTGGGGGACCTCAACCTCCCCCTCTCTTGATAAATCTAACCACAAAATAAACAAGAGAGAAGTTAAGGAGGTGAATAGAATTTTAGAAAATCAGACACGATAGACCCCTGGAGAAAATTGAATGGGGATAAAAAGGAATATACTTTTTTCTCAGTGTTACATGGCACATACTCAAAAACTGGCCATGTACTAGGGCATAAAAACTTCACAATCCAGTGCAGAACGGCAGAAGTAGTCAAAGCATCCTATCAGATCATGATGAAATAAAAATTATTTGTTATAAAGAACCATGGAAAAATAAGCTAAAAATTAATTGGAAACTAAATAATCTAATTCTAAGGAATGAGTGGGCCAAAGAACAATTTGGCAACCTTAGGGATATAGACAAATATTTACAAAAATATAAACTGCCCAGGTTGACAGAAGAGGAATTAAAATGCCTTGATAACCCCATCTCAGAAAAAGAAATTGAGCAAGCCATCAATGAACTGTCTAGGAAAAAATCCCCAGAGCCATATGGTTTTACATATGAATTTTATCAAACATTTAAAGAACAATTAATTCCTATACTTTATAGATTATAGGTGAAGGAGTCCTACAAAATTCTTTTTATGACACATATGGTACTAATACCTAAACCAGGAAGAGTCAAAACAGAGAAAGAAAATTATAGACTGTTTACCCTAATGAATATTGATGCAAAAATTTTAAATAAAATATTAGCAAAAAGATTGCAGCAACTTATCATGAGAACAATACACTATGTCCAGGTAGGATTTATTCCAGGAATGCAAGGCTGGTTCGATATTAGGAAAACTATCAGCATAATTGATCACATCAACAACAAAACTAGCAGAAACCGTATGATCATCTCAATAGATGCAGAAAAGGCCTCTGACAAAATATAACACCCATTCCTATTAAAACACTAGAAAGCATAGGAATAAATGGAGCCTTCCTTAAAATTATAAATAGCATCTACCTAAAACCATCAACAAGCATTACTTGTAATGGGGATAAGGTAGACACGTTCCCAATAAGATCAGGTGTGAAACAAGGATGTCCATTATCACCCCTATTATTGAATTTGGTACTAGATATGTTAGCTGTAGCAATAAGAGAAGAAAAAGAAATTGAAGGAATTAGAATAGGCCAAGAAGAAACCAAATTATCACTTTTTGCAGATGATAGGGTGATTTACTTAGAGAATCCTAGAGAATCAAGTGAAAAAAAAACTGCTTGAAATAATAAACAACTTTAGCAAATTTGCAGGATATAAAATAAAGCCACATAAATCCTCAGCATTCCTATACATTACTAACAAAGCCCAACAGCAAGAGATAGAAAGAGAAATTCCATTCAAAGTTACTGTAGACACTATAAAATATTTGGGAGTCTATCTGCGAAGACAAACTCAGGGCCTATATGAATATAATTATGAAACACTTTTCATACAAATAAAGTCCGATCTAAATAAATGGAAAAATATCAATTGCTCATGGTTAGGCTGAGCTAATAAAATAAAAATGACTATTTTACCTAAATTAATTTGTTTATTCAGTGCTGTACCAATAGAACTACCAAAAAATTATTTTACAGAGCTGGATAAAATAATAACAAAATTCACCTGGAAGAACAAGAGGTCTAGAATATCCAGAGAATTAATGAAAAGAAATGCTAGGGAAGGTGGCTTAGCCATACCAGATATTAAACTGTATTATAAAGCAGCAGTCATCAAAACTACCAGGTATTGGCTAAAAAACAGAGTCGTGGATCAGTGGAATAGGTTAGGTACACAAGACGCAGTAGTCAACGAATCCAGCTTTTGAGCTAAGAATTCACTCTTTCACGAAAACTGCTGGGAAAATTGGAAAATGGTAGGGCAGAAACTGGGCACAGACCACTATCTTACACCATATAACAAAATAAAGTCAAAATGCATTCGTGATTTAGGAATAAAGGCTGATACTATAAGCAATTTGGTAGAGCAAGGAATAATTTACCTATCAGATTTATGGAAAAACAAATAATTCATGACACAACAAGAGATAGAGAGCATTACAAAATGCAAAATGGATAATTTTGACCATGTTAAATTGAAAAGTTTTTGTATAAAAAAGCCAATGCAACAAAGATTAGGAAGGAAGCAGAAAATTGGGAGAAAACTTTTACAACTAGTATCTCTGATAAAGGCCTCATCTCTAAAATACACAGGGAACTGAGCCAAATTTATAGGAATACAAGTCATTCCCCAATTGAGAAATGGTCAAGGACATAAACAGGCAGTTTTCAGAGGAAGAAATTAAAGATATCTATAGGCATATGAAAAAATGCTCGATATCACTACTGATTAGAGAAATGCAAATCTAAACAACTGTTAGGTACCACATCTCTCCTGTCAGATTGGCTAAAATGACAAAACAGAAAAATGAGAAATGCTGGAGAGGATGTGGGAAAATTGGAACACTGTTACGTTGCTGGTGGAGTTGTGAACGGATCTGGCCATTCTGGAGAGCAATTTGGAACTATGCCCAAAGGGCTGTAAAAATGTGTGTACCCTTTGACCCAGCAATACCACTTCTATGGTAGTGTCCCAAAGAGATCACATGAGTGGGAAAAGGACCCATATGTACAAAAATATTTATAGCGGCTCTTTTTGTAGCAGCAAAGAATTGGAAATCAAGGGGATGCCCGTCAACTGGGGAATGGCTGAACAAGTTGTGGTATATGAATGTAATGGAATACTGTTGTGCTATAAGAAATGGGGAAGATATCGAGTTCATAATAACCTGGAAAAACCTACATGATATAATGCTGAGTGAGTGGAGCAGAACTAGGAGAACATTATACAAGACCACAGATATATGGATTCTGTGATGACTAACCCTGATAGACTTGGCTGTTCTTGGCAATACAAGGTTTAAAGACAGCTCCAAAGGAGTCATGATGGAGAAAACTATCTACATCCAGAGAAAGAACTATGGAGACTGAATGCAGATTGAGGCAAACTGTTTGCTCTCTTTTTTTCCCTTTCTTTTGGTTTTGTTTCTTCTTTCTCATGATTCATTCCATTGGTAATAATTCTGCTTTACAACTTGACTGTTGTGTAAATAAGTTCAATGAGAAGTTATATGTAGAAGATCTATTGGACTCCATGCCATCTTGGGGAAGGAGCGGGGAGGGGGAGGAAGAAAACTTGGAACTCAAAATCATGCGGAACTGAATGTTGTAAACAAAAAATAAAAAACCTTATTTAAAAAAGAAGATAATCAAGGGATAGCCCCTTTAATCAAAACTGAAAAAAACAAAGATCAGATTAATTTTATTAGAAGGCAGATAAGTCTATTGCTCTCCTGATTTCATCTATTTTTTTTTTTTTGGTATACAGAACCACCAACATGCGACTGGAAGACACAAGAGAGTATTGTAACATGTAGTTTACTCATTTATCTCTGAGGAAATGAATGAAGGACCTAAGAGAGAATAAATGCCCCTATCTTATTGAGAGAGGTGATGTGGCAGAAAGATTCTGGGATCATAGATAAGAGCTGGAAGGTTTTAGAGATCACTAATGGGGCCAACCTTTCAGTGTCCTCAAGAGAGACTAAGTTTACTTGTTCAAAGTCACACAGGTGACAGAGGCAGTCAGCACTTGAACCGACATTCTCTGACCCCAAATCTAGCCATTTCCTTTGTATTATTACATTGCCCCCTCCTCCCTGAAAATCCTAACAGCAGCAGCAGCAGCAGCAGCAGCAGCAGCAGCAGCAGCAGCAGCAGCAGCAACAATAACAAGGAAATCCTGACATAAATAGGGGGGTGAAGGCGAATTAATTAGGATCATTAGCATATATTACTCAAATAGTGCTAATGTCTGGGAGAAGTGAGAAAAGATCATCTCTGCCTTCTGATTGCCATTTCACTGAAATCTGCATATTCATGCTCATCTGGTAGATGAGCATGAGCTATGGTCCTTATGCCATATATACAATTTCAATCTTCCCTTTTCTGCTCCTCCTAGTAAATCTTTCTAACACTGTCTGGAAATGGCATGGTTTAGATGGAAAACATGTCATACCTTCCCTGCTCCATTTCTGCTGGGTCCCTTCCCCATCTATTCTCCTGCCTCTACCCCCTCCCCATTTCCATCTCTGCCTATTGACATTCTACTCAACCCATCTGTCCAGGTCCTAGGTTGTAAAGAATTCCCGTGGACATAGTTGGTTTGCTTGTTTAGGTTTTATTGAAAGATACATAGAGACCTCAAAAAAT
>CM053622.1:723014349-723019349 GCA_028646595.1 Phalanger gymnotis | reverse complement strand
TGTTTTCATCCAGTGTCCCAAAGCCCCAAATTAAATACTTAATTCACACACACACACACACACACACATACACACACAAACACTTTGGATTTATAGTCAAAGGTCCTGACTCTTAAGGTCAGAAGTCCTACTTATCCCTAGTTCTTAGCATAGTGCTTTGCACATAGTAAGGACTTAATAAGTGTATTTCATTCATTCATGCATTCATTCACTCATTCATTCATTCATAAGTGTAAAGTCTTGGGTTAAAAAAAACCCAGCTTTACACATACAAGATGAACAAAGCATGACTCAACAATTGTGTGTCTGAGCCTCAGTTTCTTCACTTGTCAAATGGAAATAATAATCTTATGATACCTCATATGGTTATCATAAGGCTATGCAAGTAAAGTTGTATAAAATCAAAAATTATTAATGATAGCAATAACAAATAACAAATCAATATGTAATTTAAAAAGGGAGTCAGTGTGTAGTGGTGTAGGATGAAGAGCTGTCCTCAGAATAAGGAAGACATGGGTTCAGGTATCTTATCTGACATTCTGGCTATAGGATGTTGGCAACCTTCTAATCTCTTTGGTGATCCAGGTAACTCCCTAGAAATAGAAGTTGTAGAGATGGTTTTGATTTGCAGAGGTAAAGATGGGTCTTCACCAGGAGCTCCATTCACAGATGAAGCTCAGGTCAGATAAACAAACAAAATGATATTTTATTGCTGCAAAGAGATTCATGTATATACAATATATGCAAAATGCTATAAGCCTGTCGGCTATTATGAACAGAAATGTCATTTTACAAGTATGTGGCTTGGAACATAGTAGGTGCTTAATAAATATTTATTGACTGACTAGATAATAATTTACAGCTATGAATTACATTACAGCCATAATCTCATTTGATGACCATAATGCAGTAAGGTGAATGTTTCAGGCATTCTTAATTACATTCCATAAATGAGAAAAGGGGGGTTCCCAAATAAATATCCAGTAGCATCCTGCTGACTATGTCAGGGCAGCTAGGTGGTTCAGTGGATAGAACTCCAGGCCTGGATTCAGGAAGACCTGAGTTCAAATACAGACTCTAGCTGTATGACCCTGAGCAAGTCGCTTAGTCTCCTCTCAGTTTCCTCACCTGTAAAATGAGCTGGAGAAGGAAATGGAAAACCACTCCAGTACCTTTGCCAAGAAAATCCCAAGTGGGATCACAAAGAGTCAGGCATAACTGAACAACAAAAACAACACCATTGGGTTCTCAGAAATCAATACAGAATGCCTAAAGGTGAAGTTGACTAGGACATTATCTTGGTTATGGTGTGAAATCTGGGAAGATTGATTAAAAATCTCTGTCACCTCACTGCGTGCCCTAGACAAAATTGCTGGAACTGCCCAATGTTATAGGAAGTGAGGTGATCACTTTCAGAGATACTATATAATTGTATATATTTCCCACAAGGAAGCTAACTAAATGTGAAGGAAAAGTAGGGGAGAGTTTTGACATGGAAAGAACTGAGTTTGAATTGTGACTGAAAAAGTCCAGCAATGAAACATTTGGGAAATCTAGCTGCTGAAGAGAAAAGGACATAAATATAAAAATCTGCTCTGAAAGACACTGTAGTTTTTGAGCAGACATAGAAAAACCTATGGACTCTTCAAATTCATTACTTCTTCCAGGACACTGGCTCATACTGGTATGTGTTCTAGTTCCCTGAAGGATAAATATTATACTTTCAAACTCACCATTCTCCAGATGTTCCACATTCCAATTCACTGAGCCTACTTTGGTGAAATTTCTCTGATCTCTGTAACTTTCAGTGAAATGGAGGCAGTGATGGAAAGGAAGGATACCCTGGAGGTGACATGATCCATAGCCCTTCTTAAACTGTGGTTCTCTACCCCATATGGGGTCATTTAATTGAATGTGGGGGTTGCAAAAAATTTGTCAACAGTAAAACATACAGAGACGAAAAATTAATTCAAAATCGAATGTGCAATGGATCTGAGGTGTTTCTGGCAGTGATTGCCCAAGTTGCATTGTGTGACTTCACTGCAGCCTTGATTCTGAATATACAACATGTGCATTTTGTACTGTGCATGCTGTGATGTGATGCAACACTAAGAAATGCTGCCAGAAGCACCTTGGCTCAGATTTGAGACTATTGTGTGTTATGAATTATGGTGTTTTTACTGTACATGCAAAGTCTTCTGCTCTTACAGAAACATAATAGCTTAATTATGGAAAATAAAGACTTTTAATGTTTTACTAGCATGTAAGTATCAAATGAGTATATCTTTATATTGTATTGTATTAGACTGTTTGATTTTAAAAATTACTGTTATCTCCTTCTTTTACAGAAACGTAAGTGTTTAATTACAGCAAGACAAAAGCCCTTTAATAACATTTCTCCACCATCACCTCTGTATGTGTATGTAAATGTGAACATAAATTTTTTAGATTAAGCACAAACAAATGTAACTTCATAAACCAAGGCTAGTATGCATATGAGAAATTATTAGCAACATTTATTTATATTTTAGGACAAAAATATTTTTATGTTATGGATAAGTGGCTAAATTTAGACATAAGAGGTAAAAATACTGATGACAATGCAGCAGAGTCTTCACTAATTGGTTGTAGTACACCTAAGTTGACAAGAAAAAGAAAATATGTTGAATCATTTTTGCAATATGGATTTACTTCTATTAATGATGATGGTGTGGAAAAATCTCCTCACTTAATTTGTAATGAAGTTTTGGTGGTGGACAGCATGAAACCAGCCAAACTAAAATGACATCTTAATACCAAGCATGCAGCACACTGCAATAAATCAAAGGAATATGTTGAATAACTTTAAAAATCTTCAAATAAAGAAAAACAAATGTTTTGAGAAATTTCTTGGTCAACAAAAAGTATTGACTTGCATCTGATGAAACTCTTATTTAATTGCAAAAACTAAAAAGCCCTATGTGATAGGAGATGATATTGTGCTACCTGCTACTATTAAAATGTCAGAAATAGTTCATAGGAAAAATATGGGGATGAAATTCATAAGATTCCTTTATCAAATGATACTGTTTCTGAAAGAATTTCTGAAATTAGTAATGACCAAATTCAGCAGCTTATTACCAGGCTTAAGGGCAGTGCAGATATTGCAATTCAGTTAGTTGAAACAACTGATATTTCTAACATGGCACAGTTATTACTTTATGTAACATGTTTATGAAGGAAGCATACGTGAAAAATTATTGTTTTGTTGCCCTTTGGAAGGCATACAAGAGGGGAAGATATATATCTTAAAGTTGATGGATTTTGTACAAATGAAGGTTTACAGTGGAAAAATCGCTGTGGAGTGTGTGCTTGCTAGAGCAAGATGGGCAAGAATGTTGGATTTGTAGCAAAAGTCAAATATGGTGGCAATGAATATGTCACTTTTACTCACTGCATGATCCATCCAGAGTCACTCATAGGCAAAAAAATATCACCAGAGTTCGGTGTTGTGCTTTATATGATCAAAATCATTAACTTTGTCAAAAGTCGTGCTTGTAACAGTCATTTGTTTTCAAACCTTTGGAAAGGCATGAAGTCTGATTACAAAACATTATTATATGCAGAGGTAAGGTGGTTCTCCAGAAGACAAAGTTTAAACAGATTATTGAAAATGAAAGATAAAGAGATGCTGAGCCAAGATGGCGGATGGAAAGCAGGGACTTGCGTGAGCTCCCTGCCAGGTCCCTCCAAAAAACTATAAAAAATGGCTCCGAACAAATTCTAGAACTGCAGAACCCACAAAATAGCAGAGGGAAGCAGGGATCCATCCCAGGACAGCCTGGATGGTCACTGGATGAGGTCTATCACGCATGGAGTGGAGGGGAGCGGAGCCCAGCGCTGGCGGCATCAGGACCAACCAGACCAGGAGCTGGGCATAACAAGCCCTAGAGCCCTGAATCAGTGAGCTGTGGCAGTTACCAGACTTCTCAACCCACAAACACCAAAGACAATAGAGAAGGTTAGTGGGAAAAGCTGCAGGGGACAGAATGAAAAGAGTTTGCAGTTGGGCCACCACCCTGGGGGCAGTGGGGGGAGGTGCAGCTACAGAACTAGAGTGGCAGTTGCCTCTGCCCCAGGCCCACCATGTGGGAAGAATTAAGTGGTGGATCAGAGCAGGAGTGCAGAGCCTGCTTAAGATTTCTCAGGTCCAGGTTGGCAGTTCTTGAGGAAGGAGGAGTGCTGGTGTGGCAGAGCTGGCTGTACAGAAATAGCTCTGAAATTAATGGTGCGTCCCCTCAAACTTGGAACAAAATACTCTTTACAAGCAGTCATACCCTGCTGAAAAACTCAAGAGTCAAGTAAGTTGGCTAGGAATATGGCCAGGCGGTGAAAACCCACTCAGATTCAGTCTCAGACTTTGAAATCTTTCTTTGGTGACAAAGAAAACCAAAACATGCAGCAAGAAGTCAACAAAGTCAAAGAGCCTACATCAAAAGCCTCCAAGAAAAACATGAACTGGTCTCAGGCTGTGTAAGAGCTCAAAAAGGATTTAGAAAAGCAAGTTAGAGAAATAGAGGAAAAATTGGGATAAGAAATGAGAACGATGTGAGAAAACCATGAAAAACAAGTCAATGACTTGCTAAAGGAGAACCAAAAAAATACTGAAAAAAATATTGAAGAAAACAACACTTTAAAAAATAGACTAACTCAAATGGCAAAAGACCTCCAAAAAGCCAATGAGGAGAAGGCTGTCTTGAAAGGCAGAATTAGCCAAATGGAAAAGGAGGTCCAAAAGACCACTGAAGAAAATACTACCTTAAAAATGAAATTGGAGCAAGTGGAAGCTAGTGACTTGATGAGAAATGAAGATATTATCAAACAGAACCAAACGAATGAAAAAGTGGAAGACAATGTGAAATATCTCATTGGAAAAACCACTGACTTGGAAAATAGATCCAGGAGAGAAAATTTAAAAGTTATTGGACTACCTGAAAGCCATGATCAAAAAAAGAGCCTAG
>CM053622.1:722950189-723013849 GCA_028646595.1 Phalanger gymnotis | reverse complement strand
ACACAGGTTTCACACCTGACAGGGCCCTGGGCCTGGGGCTTAGCACTTAACAGCTGAAAGTACTTCCACTCAAAAGAAACAAAAGCCATGCTAATGAGACAATTTTGCTTAACAACACACTCCACCCCTTGTTATAGGATACACCCCTTAAATACTTGAGAATAGCAATCATTTTTCCCTAAGTATTCTCTTTTCATATCTAGATATCTCTAGTTACTTTAACTAATCCTCATTAAGACACAAATTCAAGGCATTTCACCTTTCCCTTCCCCTAGAATGCTCTTCTTAAATGTTAATCTTAGAACTGAACATAGTACTCTAGGTCTTACCTGCTCAAGGAGAGTATGGCGGGAATATCATGTCTTTACTCCTGGATTTTCTTCATTTTCCATCAGGCTGAACTCTGCCACAGGAAGCACTTCATCCTGGAAGATCATTTCAGTCCTGGAACCCCTACCTTGGAAGTACTCTCTGCCCTTGGGGCCCTCCCTCAGATTGGAGGACTCTTCCACTACTTCCATTTAAGGAGGGCACCCAGGACAGATATCTCTTCGTTTCCTACCAGGTGATATTTCTCTGAACTTTTCCATCATGCATTCTTCCCTCCCTTTCCTTGTCTTTTCAGCCTTCTTTTATGTATTATGTTCTCCATTAAATGTTAACTTCTTGAGGCTTGGTATTGTCTTTATTTTTTATTTGCATTTATATTCTCAGTTCCTAGTTCAATGCCTGGCACATAGTATGTACTTAATAAATGCTTATTGACTGACTAACTGATTGTGCCTCTCTCAATGTAGACTAAGTTGGTATTAGAAATTTTAGATGCCTTATCATATTCTGTACAGAGCCTGTAGTCATTTAAAACTACAATGCTTCCTAGCACCAATACAGAAAGATTTCTATATTAAAAATTTAGTAAGAACAAACAACTATTCTCCCAATACTTCTGAGGGTTACTCTCCTCTATGTTTCAGTCTTTGGGGGAATAGGCTCAAAACTTAGCTCCTCTCCTACATAGCATCGATCCCACCAAGTTCATGTCCATATGTGGCATAGTTGCTGGATGAATCCTCTTATCAATTTCAGCTGGTTTGAATCCAGAAGTTCACTTTGTCAGTGCTGGGCTGGCCACTAGATGGCCAATACCAAGCCTAGAATCCATCCAGGCTTTGGAATATCAAGATGCCAGAGGACCCTCATGATCTTTCAAAACTTACAAGATCTTGGAGGCTCCACTCCATTTACCTAGAACAGAAAAAATAATGAAGAGGATAAGGAGAGAAATATTCGTCGAGGGCTGTATGACCTCAGAGAGGAGAAGACTGCAGAGTCTTTCCCCTTACCATTTGGTTTTTCACTGGACCCTATGAATAAAGGAGTCACCAATATCCCCTAAGAGTGCTAAGAAATGGACAAGATCATGACATAATTTCACATCGGTATTCCATTGGTTTCCCTTGCTTCTGTTTTCTATCTCTGTCTCTCATCCTCCCTGTCTTTTTTCAAAGTTGGTTGGTGAATTCTCTGTGTATTCATATTGGTCTCTTTAGAGAACTTCCCCTTTTCTTCCACAGAATTGTTTCTCCTTGTGTCTTCAGAATATCATTTTTGAGAGCTTCACATCCTTTCTGGGCTGACTTCCTCTGTAGAATTAATTTTAGGTCATGGAATCATTTTTATCTTTTCTCTAAACTCTTGGAAATTGACTTTCCCAAAATCTAGGTCACCATTCCCAATTTTCTTCCCTTTATCTTATAAATTCTATGAAGAGTGAATATTTCCTCCCAAAGTTCCCATCATTTTTATCCCCAGCAAATTGATGCCTTCTTATTGGAGAGAATTTGATACAGGTTGTTAGAAACCCCCATTTTTGCTTGCTTTACTTTTTGAATAATTGAATTAAGAATTGAATTGAAGAATTAAAGCTGTTCTGCTTCTGGCAGAGAGAAAATGAGTTCCAGCAGATGTTTGGATGATCAGACTCTCCAATCATTGCTGTGTCATGTCACTGTGCCATCTTTGTGATCTGCTTTCTAAAGTTCTCATTTATGCTCTTTTCTTAGTCATTGGAGTATACTCCAATGGTTACACAATTTTTGTTACAGCCTGAAATAATTATCATTCAATAATTTCCATCACATATGCACTTTCCTTCTAGTTTTTGTATTTCCTCATATGATTATTTTTTCCCTTAATGGTAAGGCAATTTTCACTTCCTCTACTTCTCACTTTTTTTTTCAATAGGATTTACCTTTCTAGAGTCATGCTTCATCATAGGTCTCACCCTAACAAATTTCAACGATACTTGTGAAATCAAATTTGCCTCCTTAATGTTAAGATCTTTAGTTCATCTTGCTTGTAACTCCTGCTTTCTCTCAATGCTCCCACTTCTACTCTTGGAGTCCAGGCAGAAGCAATTTTTTTTAAAAAATTGATTTTTTCAACCAATAGATCTATTTTATCTCCTTTCTACCCCTTCTTTGGGAAAAAACCAAGAATCCTTGTAACAAATATCCATAGTCAAGCAAAATAAATCTAATCCCTGTTCCATATAACAATCTTTCCATACATAATGACAGCTACCATGTTTTCCCTAATATTTGTCTTTTCCATGTCTAAACATCTCCAGGTATTTCAATTAACTTTTGCCTTTTGATCCTGTCATTCAACTGAAAGTACTCTCTCCAAAGTTACAAATGATCTTTTAATTTCCAAATCTAATGACCTTTTTTTTTCAATCCCCATCCTTCTTGACTTCTGTGGAGCCTTAACATTGTTGACTCTATTCTTATCCTGGATACTATCTTTCCTCTAAGTTTTCATGACAATTTTTTTCTTATTCTCCTACCTAGGTGGTCCATGAGTAGAGTGCTAGGTTTGGAGTCAGGAAGACCTGAATTAAAGTCTGGTCTCATATGCTTACTAGCTGTGTGTTCCTTGGCAAGTCATTGGCAAGAGAGCTCCAATAGGTATTTGGATAATTGAAGTTCCCAAGCACTACTCTATCATGCCTCTGCTGCAGGCTTATTATGTATTCTCTGAATTCCTAATCTATTTCTTCCTTCTGTCCAAGTGATCTGTAGTATGCTTCTTTAATAGTCTTCATTATTTTTCTCCCTTTGTTGATCTTCACTCAAATTATCTCCTCCATGCTTCCCCTTTGATTCTGTGATTTCTTCCAATGAGCATATCTTTTAAATAGACAATACTACCTTCCCATCTATTTTATTTTTTTTAAGTAAGATGCAACTTTCCAAAGTGATATTCCCGTCATGAGTCCCACCCCTTAAGTTTCAATGATACCTTTGAAGCCCAATTTCCCTCAATGCTTTAGAATTTCTACATTACCTTCCCCATTATATATTCAGGTTGAAAGAGTTCATAATCTATTTCAATAAAGAGAGCCGGCTAAGTATTTTGAAGTGTAAGAAGTATGTGCACTGGAGGAGAACAAAGGTTGGTTGACATAGCCCTTTTACTCCTGGAGTTCACAGTCTAGGAGAGAAGATACATGAAAAAAGCAATAATTTAGTATAATGCAAAATATAGCATGTTAAAACTATAAGAGTTATGTAAACAAAATTCCCAACTAACTCCCAAGAGAATACTTTTTGGGTTGAGAATATTAGGGAAGACTTCATGGAAGCAGTAGATTTTCAACTTGTACTTGAAGAATGGATAGGATTTTAACATCAGGCATTTCAGGAATAGGGAAGAAAATCAACAAAGGCATGAAGATAAGGAAGCACAGCATGCGGAAAAATGGAAATGATCTGTAAATGTTTTTTTTGTGATGAACTTTTCTTTATGTTATAGTGGAGGCATCATATTTAGACTCTAGTATCCCAGTCTTGGAAGTAAAAAATGAGGAAGTAGAAAACATAAGAAAATAAAATAAAAAAAGCAAGATCAGTTGGATCAGACCTAGTATATCCTGTTGAAGGTGACACTTTTTTTTGTGGTGAATGAGGACTCAATTTTCAAAATATCAGAATGAGGGAAAGATACCAGGTGCTTACGAAAAATCATGGACCCTATTGTTACTGAAAACAGTTGACTGAGAGAATGTCAATAACTACTGATGTTCTATCATCTCTAAAAACTTTATTAAAATAACATACATATCTTTTGAGGACAGCCTAGCACAAAGCCTGACACATAGTCCTTAAATGCTTTTACATCCATCCATTCGTTTATTCATTCATCCCTCCATCTTTGATGATTATATGAGAAGGGAACAGGTCCATCTTTTTTAACATCAGCATTCTTCTTGTGGTGCTATATTACTGTAAATCACAGGATACCAGGATTGTCCAAAGAATTGAAGAGACAGTTCACCCAAAGGGCAAAGTAGAAGTGTGGTGGGGGGCATGAATAGGCTGCAACACATTGCCAAGAAAGAATCGTGCTAAAGATGTGGAGCAAACCATCATTGTGATATGTGACTGGAAAGCGAGGTGGGCTGGTCGTGGGGTAAAAATTTGGGATAATTGATAGATACTCTATATGTCTCGTTGTTATCGATGCTACGTTGAGAGATATAAAGGGGTGATTCTATCATGTAAGGTGGTTTCCTTTGAAGGATTCATGTGAAAACATGGACAAAAGTTGCCCAAGATGAGGTATTATGGATGGATTGTAACCCGTACCACTGGAGGGAGTGATCACATTGATAAGATTATAGATCCATTGAAGAATTCAAGCACAGTCAAGGAGTAGGGTCTTATACAATAAATGACTGAGCTTCACAATAAAACTACACACATGTGATACTGCTATATAATTCGTGTGCTCTATTTTCTGATCTTACATCTCTTTGCCTCTCAATGCTCTAAACTGTGCTCTCTGGTAGGGGTCCCTGTGTTTTGTGTGGTTATTTTAGAAGACTATAATTATCACATCATTTGGAAAAATATTTTGTTTAGTGCTTGTGAGCTTTTATCCTATTCCTTTTCTTTGATTTCACAATTGTTAAAGTTTTTTAAATTTACAATTGATTTAATTTTGTCTTCTGAATCCAATTTCCTAAAACATTTCAAAAGTCTTCATTATAGCCTTTGTCAATATTTAAACCTTGAAATATACATTAAAATGGAAAAACTGTAATGAAAAAGAATAGGACAAATAAGTATGTTTTTAATTTTTAATATATTGTAAATTTTTAAGAAACCATATTTTCAGCAGAGTACAGTTTTTTAAATGTACATTTTAAACTAAAAAGTAGAGGATACAATTTAGTATAGAGGAAATAGCCTTGGCTCTGGAGTCAGAGGATCTGGGTTCAAAACGTATTTCTGATCTTAATGCCTGTATGGCCCACCTGCCATATGGCTAAATCAGGTTGAGGGTAACCAACAGGCTTCATACTTCTTGATTAATTAAGGGGGCATCTACCCCTAGCATGTGAAGACTGCCCCTGGTAGAACGGGTGAGTGAGAACAATTTGTTCCAATGGCCGTGGAGGCAGCTAAACCAGGTGCTTAGAGCTTGGTCAGACATCAAGGATGCCAAAGTCATCCACTGCATCCCAGGCCATCGCCAATCATCTTGACTTTTGTCTAACACTGAACTTTGATGATTCTGGAAGAGAGAGTGCAACTTTGTGCAACTCTGCCTTGTTTAAATCCAATTCACCTGCAAGTCAAGAAATCATTTGTCATCCACTATTTTACCCTAACTTTGTGATGTCATTGGTCTTCCGTGAAAATGAAGGACAAACAACAACAGCCTGTATGGCCTTGGGAAAATCACTTAACTTCACTAGATCATAGTTTCCTTATTTGTAAAATGACGGGGTTGGATTAGAAGGCTTCTGACGTGCTGTTCAGATCGGGATCTATGATTGTTACAATATTATCCTTATCCCTTGCACCCCAAGTCTTGATGCTGTAGGGATCCTTGATAGTCTTATTTTGTCCCTAGTTTGGCTAATTTCATGAGCTGCAGATTGAAGGAGGTGTCAGTTTGAGTTACTACTTGAAGCTTATTGGTCCTGTCTTTCCTTCATATCTCTCTGCTTTGCATCACCATATTACTGTGTTTGCAGAATTTTTTCCTCTTGGGCCTAACTTCTCCCCTCTTCCTCCAGCATTGCTTTATACCTAATGAAGTGCTTTCCAGAAACCAATGAACAACATTAGAGTTAGACAGTATATACCACTACATGTTGTGTAAATAGAGTGATGCATATTATCATTCGGGAAGCAGTCATTTTGGATTATTAGGGGTTAGAACATATGATGAGTTTTACATTTAGGAGTAAAACATCCATGAATGGGACAGGCTTTGTTCCCCTGCTTGGTTTTCTTTGACAGAATGATCTCTGAAGTTAGTCCTCTATTTTCTGAAGTTATCTTTTGATTTTTCTTGCCTTAATGGGATCCTCACTTATGTGATCCTGGGGAGGTGATAACTGACATATTGAAAAGCATCTGTGAGAAAAAAGCTCAAGAGGACAGAATTATTTTTAGGCCAGGGTCATACAAAATAGAAAAATCTATCTTTGCTAAGTGCTCTTCAAAACAAATAAACGAATAAATAAAAAGGCCTTTAAGGTTGCTTGGCCCTAATGAAAATTTTTCAGTCAATAAAGGGAAAATACAGAAAATGGTCTTTGGTGTTCTTGTGAAGTCAGCCTCTAGAGACTTTTTCTCTTTAGCATTCAAGAAAATCTAAAGGGCACTTCCTTAGTGTATGTCTCTCTTGGGGGTAGCTAGGTGGCATGGTGGATAGAGTACCAGGCTTGGAGTCAGGAAGACTCATCTTCCTGAGTTCAAATATGGCTTCTGACAGTAGCTTTGTAACCCTGGACAGATCACTTAATACCGTTTGCCTCAGTTTCCTAATCTGTAAAATGAGCTGGAGAAGGAAATGTCAAGTATCTTTTCCAAGGAAACTCCAAATGGAGAAGAACATGAATGGAAAAACAACTGAACACTATATAGTCTCCAATGGAAACTTCCTTCCTGAAATGTGGTTAATTACTTTTCCTTTCTCTGGTGATGACATGGACTCAAATAATTAAATGACTATTTGTAATTGATACACATATTTCCTCTAATGATGTAGGATTATAGGATCTTAGGGCTACAAGACAACCAGCCCAACCCTTCTTATTTTACAGATGAGGAAATTGGGACCCATATAAGTTAAATGAATTGCCCAAGGTCCCAAAGGTAGTGAATTTCAGAAATGAGATTTGAACCCAGGTCCTCTGGCTCCAGAGCCAGTGCTCTGTACTATGTTGCCCCACAAATAATAACTAATCCTCCACAGCATTATGACACTCTCGTTCATTCCTTTCTATTGTGGCAAGAACTCATTGTTAAGTTGAGGATGTATAGATTTTGGGATCTACCTAATTAGAACTTAGCTCTGAGCCCCCACCCACTGGTGATACCTCGCCTCCCCCCCCCCCCCCCAGGAATTCTCTGTGGGGGGAGGGGGGGAATTAGAGCCATTTACCTGGCTGTTATGTCTCCCGGAAGTTGAAGAAGCGTTTCAAACCTTTGGGCTGCAAGCCTCAGGAGTTGGTATCTCATGGTTGGTGGCATTGCGCTGCCTCTTGTTGCTTCCACGGGCTGCCGTCCTGTGTTGGGAGGCCTGGGGATCTCTGCTGGTTTTGGGGGCCCGGCTTTCTCCCAGCCTGTCTCCCACGTGGGTTTCCTGGCCAGCTGCTTCCGCTTTGGTCCCGTCTGGAGCAGCTCTGCATGCCAAGCGCTCTCCTAACCTACAGATGCCCTGCCTCTTTTTTGACTTGTATTTAAATGAACACTAATTATGTCATAATGGAGTTAGATATATAAAGAATCAGCTAAGTATGCTTGGATGCTGCATACATTTTTAAAGCATAGATTTAATAAACAAAGAGTATAGAACAACTAGGACATGAGAGTATCTACTAAGTGGATGTATGCCTGCTTCTATCCTAAATCTAAGAAACCCCCAGACATAGGATTGATCTGGACAGAGGGATTCAAGACATATGTAGTTCAAGTCCTTCCTTGAATGTGCAAAGAAGTGTAACAATATGATTCCTACAGGATATGCATTCTTAGGAATGATCAACTAATCAGAGAGCATTTATTAAGAACCTCTGATATGCCAGGAACTAAGCTAAGCATTTGGGGACATACAGACAAAAGAGAAACAGTTCCTGATCTCAAGGGGATATAACAATATACATGAATGTATACCATATGCATAGATGTACAACATAAACACATGTATATATGCTTACATGTATATACATACATATGTGTGTGCTTACATATATATATATATATATATATATATATATATAAATATATATGCCTTATCACTGGTGAGGACCTCTTTTGGCCACAGTTAACCCCTCATGGAACATGGTGGGTGGATTGGGTTGCCAGCGCTAACAAGGAGAACTCTGTCACCAACATTTTTGATAGTCTCCCTTGTCTTTGCATAGCACCACCCTCCTTATGACTCTGTCTCCTCCTCTGCCTCCCCTTCTTATTTCCTAAAACCATCTCCTGCTGCACCAAAAAGCAGGATTGGGATGGGGCAGAAAAAATGACAGAATTGCTGCATGAATGACACTCGTTTTCAATTTCTTGGATCCTTAGTGTTCCATAACTTGCAGTCATACCAGAAGAATAATGATGTTATAAAGATGAACCTTTGCTCCAGAGAGAAGGCTTGGATTATTAAAAAAAACTATGCAGTTTTTCAAAGGTTATTGAGCCCTTTTTCTCCTATTCAGTTCTGGGCTGTAACACATTGTCCATTTGCAGTGACTATCCTGGATGTGAGAAGAGTCTGGTGGTGGTGGTGGGGAGTCAACAGATAATGGTCTCCAAGATTGAACATTTACTACTATTTCTGTCTATCCATCAATATATCTATGCACTTACGTTCTATTTCTCTATAGACAAACTTTATATGATTTCTATCTGAATTACACGTCATAGTCTAAAGTCTAGAGATTCTTAGCAGGGGGTTCATGATTTGGGTTTTTAAAAAATATTTTGACAACTATTTTATTATAATTGGTTTATTTTGTATGTCTATGAAATTTATGCATTTAAAAGCATTCTTTTGAGAAAGAGTTTATAGGCTTTATCAGACTGACAACAGTCTGTGATAACAAGAAAAAAAGTAGAGAATCCTTCATCTAGATAATTTTTTCCATGTGGCTAGGCGAAATTCTTCTGAGTGGTTATGGATCACACAGATATAGACATAGACACATACAGGCATCTAAATAAATGTCCATTTATAGAAAATTGCTCTTTACCAATAAATTTATCATCATTGATCACAAACAATAATCTTTAGTAAGAGCCTTCTATGTGTAGAATATTTATTGGAATACATTGTCTTTTCCTTTGTTTTTGTACTCTACATATCACCACTTCAAAAACTTGTTGCTTCCAACCTAGATTCTGATTCAACCCAAATCGTCACTAAAGTCTGAGCAGCTATGTGGTTCTTTGGCTGGAATGTTGGACTTGGAGTCAGGAAGACCTGAGTTTGAACCCTGTCTCAGACACTTATTAGTTGTGTGATTCTGGGCAAGTCATTTAATTTCTCTTGGCCTCAGTTTCCTCATCTGTAAAAATAGAGGATAATAATAGCACAACCTCCTATGGTTATTTTGAGGATTTAATGAGATAACATATCACTTTCCAAACCTTAAAATGACATTTAAATGCTGTCTCTTAATATTTTTAAAATTATCATTTGCTCCCCCACTACCTCTCTCTCCCTTTGATCTATGTATTCACCCCTGGACACTGATTCCATCGCAATTCCTTTTACATGATGTTTGCCGCCCCCTGTTTGAATTCACTGCTTTACCTAAGCCTCTCATTCAGCCCTGTGACATTGGTTGAACTCTGACTTTTGACTCATGCCTCTGTGTACTTGCAGCCTCCTGTTAATATTGATGTTTCCTGCCTCTATCCCTTTCACAACTAAGATTGACTCATTCTGTAGAGGACTGTTGGTATCTGTACCTTGTTACTCTGGGGAGGACTGGGTGGCACAGAATATCTTAATTCCTAAGTGAAAGAATAATCTAGAGGAGGAAACTGTAACCTGGAAAAGCTGTGGACTGATGGAATAACAAGGCCCAGGAGGCCAGGCAAGTCTACCATTGCAAGTCAGCATTAACAGAAGTCAGCAGAAAGCTACCTAAGTAAAGGTCCGCATAACTAACATTAGGAATAGTGGTAGTAGTAGTATAGACTTGAATCAGAGACTATAGAGCCCAACCCATTTTTCACATAAGGATACTAAGACTGGGAAAAGTTAAGTAATGTTTCTTCTTTCTCCCTCCTTCTCCCCTTTCCTTCCTTTTTTTCCTTCCTTCCTTCCTTCCTTCCTTCCTTCCTTCCTTCCTTCCTTCCTTCCTTCCTTCCTTCCTTCCTTCCTTCCTCCCTTCCTCCCTCTCTCCTCATCTCTATCTCTCTGTTTCTGTATCTTCCTTTGTCTGTCTCTCTGTCTTTCTGTCTCTGTCTCTCTCTGCCTCTCTGTCTGTCTGTATGTCTGTCTCTGTCTCTCTCTGTCTCTGTCTCTCTCCCCTTCTCCCTCTCCCCTTCCCTCTCTCTTTATCTTCTTTTTTGTCTACCTCTTTCTCCTCTCTGACTCTCTTTTCTCTCTCTATCTGCTGCTCTTTTCCCCTCTGACATTCCATTGTATGAAATCTCTCTCTTATCAATTTATTTTTCTTTCTCTTCGTTCTCCCCTTAGGGTTGCTAAAAAGATAATGGGTAGGTATCCTTTCTGTCTTCTGCTTGACAAGCTGTCATCCAATCTCCACTTGAAAATCTCAAGTGACAGGAAACTCACCACCTCTTAAGACAGGATATTGTACATTGGAACAACTTTAATTGCCAGAAATTTTCCTTTCTGCAACTTCTATCTATTGGTCCTGATTTTGCTCCCTGGGGCTAAGAAGAACAGGTCTGTTCTGTTTTCCCATGATACCTCTTTCGAGGTCCTCTGGTCTTCTCATACTGTCTCTTTTTTTCTTTCACATTCTTTCTTTTGTCCCTTATCTTCCCCTACTGTTCCTTATCCTCTTTTCCTTCCTCTATCATCTCTTCCTGTACTCCCCTTCTTTAACTAGATAGTACGTGCACTATGCATATGTTTTACTTATTGAATAAAATTTGATGTTCCTTGTATTTAAATTTTAAAAGCAGATGAATTTAACATTTTTCCTTTAAGAAATAAAAAAGAACAACCTAGATTAAGTTGCTTTTTATATGTAGTCTAGTGAATTTTGAGAGGCAGCTAGATGGCTCAGTGGATAGAATGCTAGATCTGGAGTCAGGAAGACCTGAGTCCAAATGTGACCTCAGACACTCACTAGCTGTGTGATCCTGGGCAAATCACTTAACATCTGTTTACCTTAATCCACTGGAGAAGGAAATGGCAAACCACCCCAGTATCTTTGCCAAGAACCACCATGGACACTACTAGTATGCTATGGTCCGTGGGATCATGAAGGGTAGGACACAAGATTGAACAGCAGCAGTCAATTTTTATTTCCCCTAATTGGTGAGTAGCCCTGGAATTTCTTAAAAAAGGCTCCCCACTTCCACAATAAACAAAGTATTAGCTTCAAGTAGCACAGGCATAAAGAGGTCCAAGAAGGACATGGATGCTACAATTTCAAAGGATGTCTGAGCTGGAAGGGAACTTACAGAGAGTCAAATCCAACTCCTTTTACCTAAGGGGAAACTGAGGCTCAGAAAGGAGAAATGACTTAAGACCACAGAGTGATCAAAGTAGCAGAGCTAGTGACCCTGACTGTTCTGAAACTCAGGTCTTCTATACTACATTGGTTCCTACACTGTTTGAAAAAAATACAGTGGAAGAGACCCAACGAGAGGTGTTCAGTTCCTCCTTTTAATGTTGGAAGCATCCACTTTCACATGGATGATACATCTCCCTTTGGCTGACGGTGCTTGTTGCCTACCTAACCTCCTAATCATCAATTAGGAGTTTCCAATGAAATGAATGGATAGAGAATAAAACCGATGCAGGGTCATCCAGGAAGCCACCTCGGAATCGGCATCCTCAAAGTCTGAAAATGTACCGGAATGAATTTTTTATAATCACCCTTCCTTCCCTGTTTTCCTCCCTTTCATACCATTAAAGAATCCAAAGACTTAAGTGAAGGGAATCCAGGACTTGGGAGGCAGTATTTGTGGACCTGCCCAATAATTAGCTGAGAAATGCCTAACGATGGTTTGTAAGCAGGAGTGAAGAGAGCTGAGGCCTGTGGTTATCAAAACAGATAAGATATCCCTCAGAGAGAGGGGAAATGAAAGATGATTTCAAGCGGAAAAACAGATAATCTCCCATCCCAGGTTAAATGGCAGAGAGAGTATATGGGATATTTAGGAGACAGACAGTTCATTCTATATCACAGCTGGAGTTTTTCACGTCAGCTTAGAATGACTGTAGGGAGTCTGGCCTCCACCCTTCAATTTCCAAGACCATCAAAGTTAATCTAAATCGGCATGTTTAATAGGGGTGAGGTAAAAGCTGTGAGTGAGAAAGGGGGGGGGAGGAGAAAGAGAGAGAGAGACAGAGAGACAGAGACAGAGAGACAGAGAGACAGACACAGAGAGAGAGAAAGACAGAGAGAGAGACAGACACACACACACACACACAGAGAGAGAGAGAGAGAGAGAGAGAGAGAAAGAGAGAGAGAGAGAGTGAGAGAGAGACAGTGACAGAGACAGTGACAGAGACAGTGACAGAGAGAGACAGAGACACAGACACAGACACAGACACAGACACAGACACAGAGAGACAGAGACAGAGAGAGAGTCTGGTAATTGGAATATATAGTTTAATTTGTTTGCCTACTCCAAGAGGAGCTGCCTTGGATATATGTTTTTTTTTTTCCTTCTGTCATTTGGGAAAGATATACACAATGTATATCTCAGAGAGTTCAATGTATTTGATATGCAGTGTGAATGCTAATGAGACTTTTCTAAGTGGGGCTAGAAAGGTGATCCTTCCTGCTATTCTGATATAAGATCATTAAGTAACATTATAGATTTGTGGAATGATCGTACTAATTAAAACACGAGTGAAAAATTTACCATTCACAATGGTGGAATGACATTGGACCTTTGGGTAACATAGGTCGATTTTAGAGGGCTATTGGGAGACAGACAATTCTTCTGCTGTATAGAGATAGAAGAGATGTGATTTTAAAAAAGAACCTACTACCCCACTTCCACAAATTACCATTTCAAAGTTATGGAATGAATCTGGGCAGAAACACTTTGAATATTTTAACCTAAAAATACTTAAGATTTTTAAAAAAATAAATTTAATCACAACCTTTCATTTTTATATCCATCATTTTGGAAATAACAACCAACCTCTCATCTCCTGAAAATGAATTGTCCCTTGTAACAAAGGAAAAAGTTAGCTAATAAAGGCAGCATTTACTGAACTCAGCCTGGAAAAAGAGAGGAAAAAGACTATTTCACGTTTCACTTAAACGACTATGCTTAATGTAATCACATTTACCAATGTATACTAAAACAACATTCTGTCCCTGAGAGTAGGGAGGCATGTTTCTTATTTGTCACTTAGGGCCATTATTGTTTTTTTTAACTTACGAATATGGGCATGATGAAGAGATGAAAGTGTGGAAATGTGTATGCATATGTATCATTAAGCCTTTCTCATAAAAGAACAGAAGGTGATAAACATTTAAAATATCCCTTCTCACATGTGGCACACTATCTTAACACTATTTCTTTTTTCATGACAAATTACTACCGTGTTGTATTCACAGTTAGGTGGCTCAGTCGATAAAGTGGGCCTGGAGTCAGGGAGACGAGTTCAAATATGGCTTCAGATACTTACTAGATGTGTGACCCTGGGCAAGTCACTTAACCCTGTTTACCTCAGTTTCCTCATCTGTAAAGTGAGCTGGAGAAGTAAATGGCAAATCATTCCAGTGTCTTTGCCAAGAAAACCCCAAATGGGGTCAGGAAGAGTTAGGCATGACTGAAATGACTGAACAAAAACAATAACATTCATTGATAGAAAAAAGGAATTGTCTAAATTAGTAGGTAAGTGGTCTTCCTGTCACTGGAGGGACATAAAAGGATGACTCCTTTTGAAGGTCAGTAATGATATTTATTATATTTATTTACATTTATAATATTTAAATATTGCTGATATTTACAGAGCCCTTTATGGTTTATAAGACATTTCATATACGTTATCCCTCATGAGGTAGACACTATTATTATTCTCACTTCACAGATGAAAAAACTGAGGTTTGGAGAGGTTAGATGACTTGCTCAGGGTTTTGTTGTTATTGCTCAGTTGTTTCAGTCAAGCCTGACTCTCCATGACCCCATTTAGGGTTTTCTTGGCAGAGATACTGGAGTGGTTTGCCGTTTCCTTCTCCAGTTCATTTTACAGATGGGGAAACTGAGGCAAACAGGGCTAAGTGGCTTGCCCAGGGTTACACAACTAGGTTACAGAGATAATAAGTATCTGAGGCAGTCAGTATTCAATATTATGCCTTTATGCTTCAAGGTCTAGTGTGGGAAGCTCAAGCTAATCTTCTCATGCAGGTTCTTTCTTTGATAGGCATATTATGGTGCCTGTGAAGAAGCCCATTCCTGGGAATCTACCATTGTAGCAGCTGTTCCCGCTGGAAGAGGACTCCTTGAAAGCAGTATACCTAAGCAAATATATTACCAAAAATGTAATGAATACAAGAGGTGCAGAGGATTCAGGGTCATCTTCATCCTTTTCCTCTAGCTTCATGAATGATGCCATGAGCAAACACCTTTCAGCAACATGAACTGTGGATTCAGCAGTATGCTGGAGGCTTCAGCTGAAAATATGGCCATCACTGCGAAACTTGAAAGAGCCTTAGAAAAAATTGCCCTCTTTCGTGAAATATCTGTAGACTTTGCCTTTTTTTCTGTGTACACTACTTGGTAGGCATGGACAGGAGTTGTTGAATGATGATCCTGTCCTGATAACCATCTCCCACCAGCTGCAGTCCTTGGATTGACTGCACCACTATTGTGCTCCCAGGAAAGACTCATCATCTCTAAACTCATTATTTCAGAGACTGCAGCATTGGTGCTCCCATCTCATGGGTATCCCCAGTAGTGTCTGCCTCTCCAATTGGAGGGCTGGAGTATGGAGCAAAACACTCCTCCCAAAGCCTTCATTTAAAGAGGGCTCAGAGGGCTTATAGCCTAACCACCTGCCACCAGCTGTATTGCTCTGATTGGACTCCATCATCATTGTGCCTCTGTGCCATGTACTTTTTCCACAACCCATCCTCCTGAATTTTTTCAGCTTCCTTTTGTCTATTGCCTCCCTCCATTAGATTGTAAGCTCCTTGAGGACAAGAGTTGTCTTTCTTTTTCTTATCTGTTTACCCAGAGCTTGACATAGTGCCTGGCACATAATAGATTAGAAATGTTTATTAAATTGAATTGAAAAGTTCATATTCACCACTCAATGCTGTTTCCTAGCATGGGAAAAAAGCACTAACCTAAGAGCCAGGAAATCTACTATTTTGTCCTAGCTCTGCCACTCAGTGATTTGGGCTAAATCACAAACTTTCTGAATCTGTTTACTCATCTATAAAATGAGGATCACAGTCTCTGAGTTTGCAAGGTGTAGTGGAGTTGGGAAGACCTGGTTCAAATCCTTAGACACTTCGTAGCCATGTGACCCAGGCTAGTCATGGGCTCATAGAACTAGCTAGAACGGCACTTAGAGGTTCATCTCATCCAACTCTCTCATTTTAATTTGGTAGGCACTTAGAGGTTCATCTCATCCAACTCTCTCATTTTAATTTGGTAGGCTAGGTGGGGCATTGGTTAGAGAGAGCAGGACTCGGAGTTTGAGTCTTATTTCAGACACACAGGAGCAGTATAACCCTGAACAAATCACTTAAACCTTTCTGGGTCTTGATTTCCTCATTTGTAAAATGGAGCCAAGGGCAGCTAGGTGGCACAGTGGATAGATTGCCCTGCCTGGAGTCAGGAAGACTCATCTTCCTGAATTCAAATCCGGCCTCAGACATTTACTAGCTGTGTGACCCTGGGCAAGTCACTTAACCCTATTTGCCTCAGTTTCCTTATCTGTAAAATGAGCTGGAGAAGGAAATGGCAAACCACTCCAGTATTTCTGTCAAGAAAACCCCAAATGGGGTCAAGAAAGAGTCAGTCAGACAGGACTGAAACAACTGAAGAGCAACCAAAATTAAGGTAAGAATAGCACTCACCTCCCAGGAATTTTCTGAGGATCAAATGAGTTAATCTTTATAGAATACTTTGAAAAGCTTTCAGGAAACTGAGACACAGATAGAATAAGCAACTTTCCCAAGGTCACATGGGTAGTAAGCATTAGAAGGTGGTTTTGAACCAAAGTCCTCCAATGCCAGTGAATCAGAATGAATGTAAATAGCAGCTGTTTCTGTTTCGGCCAGAAACCCTGAGGGTCTTCACCTCCCAGATCTATTTTTTTTAAGAGGCCATACTTTGCCTCATTTCTTATTAAGTCTTAATCAGTGAATACGCCTTGCCTCAATCAAACTGAGACCCATTAAAAACCTTAGCTTAAAATGGCCAAGGCCTCCCACTGCATCTTGGGCCATCTCCAGTTGATCCTCCTGATCTTATATGTGGCTGCTGGACCCAGATGGCTCTGGAGGAGAAAGTGAGGCTGGTGACTTTGCACAGCCCTCCCTCACTTAAATTCAATTCACTTGCAAGTCATGGCACCACCTTCCTGATGTCATGGTGCTCTTCAAGAATGAAAGACAAATCATACAACCATAACTAAGTTATAGATAGATGGTTGGGGGAGCTTCCCTCATGGAGTTTCCCACCCTACTAAATCAAAGATCCTTTGGTATTCCTATAATCTTTTACCTATATACCTCATACGACTCCAACAAGATAATGTCTGTAAAAGACTGTTCAATGTAGGACCCTCTAAAACTGTTATACTACAGAAGTGTCTATGCTTCTGGTAGAGGTCAGACTAGCTGACCTCTAAACCCTCAGCTCTGAGAAGCTATGATTCTATGAAATTAATCTGTTACTAAAATGTGAATACATTTTACAGAGACATGCTGTCTGTAAATTTTATTCTAAAAGGTCCTCTTTGTGCTTCAATTTGCCAATGACTGTACAAACTGAAACCAGAAGAAGCTTTCTAGGAGTCATTTAAGTGCAACTTGAAATAGTCTTTTTGCTCTCATTTTTCCAGCCCTAGTTCAGTAAATGCCGCCTCCCATTTCTTAAAAGCAACAGTACTCCTTATTCACTTTGAGATAATTGTTCTCTCCAAATAGGCATGGCCTGCTTTGTGCTGAAGAAACACAGCATTTCATTATCACATGCAATACTTTTCAGAATTTGCCTTTCACTTTTCAGAAGTTTAATGGGGTTTTTCAATTTCTTAGAGAGAGGAGGAAAATTGGATTGCTAAAATTGCTTTGAAAAGTCAAACAGCGTAAAACTTAATTTTACTATTTATAAACACATATTTTATTGATGGCTCTTCTATTTTCTAAATTATGCAGGAAAAGTTGGTGTGCTAGACATAATATGGCAGATACAGATAATAAAAGATGAGATCCTTAAAATAATCAATATGTTTAAACTTACCAGTGCTTAGCCAGTAGGAAAACTATATCTTTCATAGCTCAGGCATGTCGCCTTATTAGTTATTTCTGTGTAAAAGTAGATGTCCAGAATTAGTGGCATATCCTCAGCAATAGAGCTATGGCTAAGAATTTCTGGTTCAGTTGTTCCAGTTATATCAGACTCTTTTTGACCCCTTTTGGGGTTTTCGTGACAAAGATACTTGAGTAGTTTTCCATTTCCTTCTCCAGCTCATTTTACAGGTGAGGAAACAGTGACTAACAAGGTTAAATGACTTGTCCAGGATCACACAGCTAGTAAGTATCAGAGGCCAGTTTTGAACTTAGGAAGATGAGACTTCCTGGCTCAGGCTCAGAACTCTAATCACTGTGCCACCTACCTGACCCTCTCTCATGATATGCTTGTGGACAAAATGGAGGAATGTGGTTAGCTGATAATACACTTGGGTGCATTTGAAACCAATGGAATGGTCAGGTGCGAAGCAGCAGTATTAATGTTTTGATGTCAACATAAAGTCTGTCCGTCTAGTCCTTGCTAGGTTGCAAATTACATAATACACTTATAAAATCAGATCCCTAAGGTTTTGTTGAAGTAAAAAGTAGTGATAAAAGAGAAGTCATAAGATCACATATGGTTAGGTGCTAAAAGAGTAGTAGTGGTACAAACCATAAATCGACAAGCATTTATTAAATGGGTACCATGTGTCAGGCACTGTGTTAAGTGCCAGGGATTAAAAAAAAAAGAGACGAAGGATAATTCTTGCCTTCAAGAGCTCACAGTCTAATGGGGGAGACAACATGCAAACAACTATGTAGAAACAAAATAATATACTGGATAAATTGAGGCTAATCTCAGCCGGAGGGCACTCTCATTAACGAGGACTGGGAAAGGTTTCTTGTAGAATCATGAGAGAATAGCTGCTATGTGTTCAGGGGAAGGAGAGAACACTGTGGGCTGGAATGGTCGCATCACTTTTAAAAAATTGAATTGAAAGACCATGGCAGCTGCTCACTTTATTACCGACCTCAAAAAGTTGGGGATATGCCCTGAATATTTCAAACTTATCCTGTAACATCAATGAAATCTGGCTCCAGATTCTACTAGGAGAAGATTTTTCTGTTCTCTGAGGATCCAGCAATTGCTGCTATGGATATTTGATATGCAAGAATGGGTAGGAGTAGTTTCTGCACAGGGAGGTTAGGTTCCGCACTCCTGGACTCCACGTAGGCAGCTAGGCGGTGCAGTAGATAAAAGTGCTGGGCCTGGAATTGGGAGGACTCATCTTTCTAAGTTCAGATCTGGCTTTAGACACTTATTAGCTGTGTGACCCTGGGCAAGTCATTTAACCCTGTTTGCCTCAGTTTCCTCATCTGTAAAATGAGCTGGGGAAAGAAATGGCAAACCATTCCATTATCTTTGACAAGGAAATCCCAAATGGGGTGAGAAAGAGTTGGATGTGACTGAAAATGATGGAACAACAAACAACAAGCCATCATGTTCATGAGAGACAGCATGGTGTAGTAGATGGAGGATCATCCTTGGAGGCAGGAAGACTTGGGTTCAAGTCGTACTTCTGATGTATATTCACTGTATGACCCTGGGCAAGTCACCTTCTAGGAGCCCATAGTTGCTGATCTGCAGTCATGTATGGGAGTTTCACACCAGGAATTTCCTACTTTGATGAAATCACAGATCTGGACAAAACTGGTGTCCGTGTAGTATCCCATCTCTAGGGCCTGTCTCCTCCAAGCAAAATATCCCCAACAGTGCTTGGCGCATAATAAGTGCTTAATAATTGTTTTATAATTGAGTGCCTGACCTAGCTATAGCACAGATTGCATGTAGAATTTTTGTAAATGTTTTATTCCTTTGTCTGTGGACTGGTGTTTGTTTTCCATGTTTCATTTGGATATACTTTTTTAAAAAGAAGTAAACCAAACACTAAGTGTCTTCTTGTCATTACAACTAATTCACATAATCAAACAACAAATTAAATGAAGAGCCAGCCTCTTGTGAAGGAGTGTATGGCCTGGGATATTTATGGAATCCTAGAAGGTCAGGATTAGAAGGGATCCTAGAAGTCATTTAATCCAACTCTTCTATTTTATTGAAGAACTTGAGACTCAGAGAGATTGTCACTTGACCAAGGTCACAAAGTGAAATCAGACTAAAATAGAATCTCTGGATTTCGGGTCCAAAGATCTCCCATTACTCTGTACTGTCCCTGGATATTGTTTTCCTGGCTCAAGCTAGCATCTCTGCAATAGCATTTGAAGCCATTTGTCAGTAGATAGAAGCTTCCTTTTCCGATGCGTTTCTGGTCCTTTACATGGTTAAATGTGATGAGTTATGGTAGAATACAGAATGCCAGAGCCTGGCCCAGCCTCAGTGTCAGGAACTAAGGAGATGCTGAGAGATGTAACTCCATACCCAGAAGTCCTGATGTTTGTGCATGCACATCATACATCAAGGCTATCCAAAATGTGGCCTGTGGCCGGAAATGCAATTTATGAGGCCTGCTTGCATAGGAATTTACATAAGTGCTTTAGTAAATAAAGCTGAGCTATCACAGAGCTCTCACTAAAATGGCAAATCAAAATATATTGTCCATCACTTACTAGCTTTTTGACCTTGGACGAGTCATTCCCCTACCTTAGTCTTAGTTTGCTCTTTTGTGCTACAAGGTGGTTAATCCCTGGCCTATCTGCTTACAGGGCTGGTGTAAGGATGAAATAAAATAATATAGGTAAAGTGTAATGATATTGGAACTTGTTAGGAGTTGTTTGCCCAAGTCACACAACCAGCTGGTTGCAGAGCCTGGACTAGAACTCAGTTCTTCTGACTCCTAGCCCATTTCTTCCCACTGCACAGCTAGTTTTCAGCTGCAATGACTTTATCTTGACAACAAACATTACCCATTCAACACCAAACACTATTTGAGGATGACAGAGGAGCAAGAAAATGACTTAAGGAGATAGCCATAAAGAGAGAAGATAAAAAGGAAAAATCTGGGTGGAAGGGGGAAAGTAAATGACTTTGCTGTCAGAGCATAGCATGATAGAAATGAAATCGTAGGCTGGGAGTGCTCTGTGAGCCCAACTACTTAATGGACCCATTTCTAGGCCCCACAGAACTTTGAAATGGTAACATTTTTTCCCCTAGTTTTCTTCTCTTGTCTGCTCACGCAGACATAAATAACATTGCCGTCAATGTCACAGAGGGAAAATAGAATGAGTGGCAGGGCCCAGCGGACCTCGTGCTCGTGGCCTTTTCCAAAACAACAATAAGTATTTGTCTTTGTCATTACACTTGGGCTGCCTGGTGATGACTTTGAGGTATCATTGCAGTCAGTTATAAATGGTGCATGAAATAAGAAAGCCTTTCCATGTAGGGCTGAGGGAGGAGGGAAAGGAGCGGCCTAGACTAGCAACCACAAGGACCCACATGGAGTCTGGACCTGCATCTGGGAGGCTATAAAGAAGAACTTCTTATTCTTTTGCGTTTTGTTCCCTTGATCACTGGACTTGTGGGTGAAAAAATGTAGTTTTAAGTTCTATTTCCATTACTTATTAATTATTTGACTTTTGTCAAGACATTTAACTTTTCTGATGCTCAGTTTCCTCATGTAAAATGCTAATAGTGATCTCTTGCTCCTTGGGTCATGATTATTAAATGAGATAATAGATGGAAAGATGCTTTGGAAAGTTTAAGGTACTATATAAGTTTTAATTATCATTATTGTTATTTTTAATTAATAAAAATCTGTTTCCCTTCCCTTTTACCTACTCTCCTCACATTGGGAAAAAAAAAACCTAAACTCTTGTAAACAAATATGCATAGTAAAAATAAAAAAAAACAGCAAAAAAACTGACACATTGGCCACGTCCAAGAGAGATACGACTCAGTCTGAACCTTGAGTCCATCACTTCTCTGCCAGGAGGAGGGTAGCAAGCTTCACTGTTGGGTTTTGAAATTTACTTGGTCATTGTGTTGGTCACCATTTTTAGTGTTTCAAAGTTGTTTGTTTTTACAATTACTGTTGTTATTGTATAAATTGTTCTCCTTACTTTACTTTGCATCAGTTCATACACTTTTTTGAGGTTTCTTTTATTATAGCACAATAGTATTCCATTGCATTCACCTACTGTAATTTATTTAGCCATTATCCGACTGATGGGCACCCCCTTAGATTCCAGTTCTTTGCTGGCACAAAAAGAGCTGCAATAATTTTTTTTATACTATAGGTACTTTTCTTCTTTCTTTGTTCTTTTTGAAGTCTAAACCTATTGGTGGTATCGTTGGGTCAAAGGCACAATTTAGTAAATTTTGGGGCATAGTTTGAAACTACTTTCCAGAGCAGCCTAGACCAATTTATAGCTCCCCCAACAGTTTGTCAATATGCCCATTTTCCTTTAGCACTTCTGAATATTTGTCATTTTCCTTTTTTGTCAACTTTGCCAGTCCAGTGAGTGTGAGGTGGAAACTAAGAGTTGTTTTAATTTGCATTTCTCTAAGTATTAGTGATTCTCTAAGACTTAGTGCATTTTCTTTCAAATGACTATTGGTAGCTTGGATTTCTTCCTTAGAAAATTGCTTGTTCATATCCTTTGACAATTTATCAGTTGGGAATTGGTTATTATTATTGAGTTTTCATCACTTTTGTTCTTACTTTTTCTTTCTAGTAGTCTGGGAATTAAAGAGAAGAACAGAGCAAATTAGTTTGTACCTGAAAGAAACCCAATTTTAATGCTTTCTGAATTAAGATCATAGGTTAATAGATTTAGAGCTGCAAGGAGCTCTAGACATTGAGTCCGCCTCTCTTAATTGAGTCCACCTTTCTTTAGATGAGGTAAATCAATCAATCAACATTTATTAAGCACTTACTGTATCTCAAGCATGCAGTAGTGGGAATACAGAAAATACAAAAAAGAGGCAAAGGACAGTGCTTGTCCTCGAGGAGCTTGCAATCTAATTGGGGAGATAATGTGCAAACAAATATAGACAAAACAAGCTGGTTGTGACTTGTACTACTAGGTTACACAGGTAACAAGTGGCAAAGATAGGATTAGCACAGTGGCTGGCCATCATAGATGCTTAACAAATTCTTGTTGACTTGACTTGGAATCTTGAAACCCTGGAGAATTAGGCTCTAGAGGTACCACTGATTAGGTCAGCACTCCAACCAGTACAGATGAAACTGCTTTCATGAATCTAAGAAATAGACAGGGGTTGCATAGGTTTGCTTTGTAAGCTGGCCCTACCAGAAACCATTATGAGGATCAGCTTGATACAGAGGATAGTAGAATGAGTGGTGATGAGAGACCATAACAAATCAGAAATCCCAACGCCCCAGTTGCTGGGTACACTTCTGATCAATAAATCAAGCAAACTGTGAATGTGTGTGGAATGCACTGAAGACACGTATATGTGTATTATTATGATAACAAAACTATAAACAGAGCTTATCATTATAGGAAAGGGCTCCATATAACTTTTTGTCATGTCTATTTTCAGCTCCAAGTAATAAGACACATTCGTGACTAGTGAAAGCAAATCAGAAAGAACTTCTTTCTTAAGCCTAAGTCAGACAAAATAAGAGATGGAATTGAACTATTAAAATCTGAAGAGGAAAACGTCAAAGATTCTGAGATCACCGAAAATCTTTGTTTTATACAAACTACAGAAAATAAACAATGAAATACATAACAAAAACAATACCGATAGATCAAGTTATTTTGGAAAGGAGATGTGTATACTTAGACTGGAATTTAATAAACCTCTTTTTGAGTCTGATGATTTGACTCTAACTACCAGACCAATTGTAATAGAACAGAGTAATTTTTGAAAGTTGATATCTGCTACAACTCTCATCGATGAACATGTTTTCTCATAATACTTGACAGAAATTATAAAAAAAAATTAAAGACCTGCACATATATAGCACCTATTGCCATGTAGATCAGCTGGTGAGGTCCTTAATCTCTCACAGTCAGAAACCCTAGGATAAAAAGTAAAGGGAACGCCCTTAGGGATAGCCTTAAGGACAGATGTGAACCGACTATGACAAAAGTGACTTGAAAGAATTTTGGAAGCTCTGTAGAAATTGGAAGGTTGTATCAGTATCTAGCTGGTTTGCACAACAGAGAACCCAAATGCTGTGCTGCCCAATTAAAGGCACTAAAAAAGAAGTATTCAGAAAGGAATCTTAAAAACAAAGCAAAAAAAAGAATATTAGAAATTTTACATTCTCTTAAGCATTTATTAAAAGTAAATGTCAAAATCTTAAGGAGATATAAGAAGGCAAAGCAACACAAAGGAAAAAAAATCCACAATTCAGTATCAATTCAAAACTGTATTATAGAGACTTAAAAAGAAATAGCAGATTATATAGATTATTCAGGGAAACATTACAAACTCTGAAACACACCACAAAAAGCAAGAAAAAAAAGATTTGAACTTTCCAAATATCTAGCAAGACATGACCTGATGGTTAGAATTATTCATCAGATGCCAATAATTTTTTTGGACTAATGGATGCCAAATCCCCATACTAGACCTTACCTATAGCAACTCTCTTTGTGGTGCAAAGAGCTAGAATTGTGGGAATGCCTGTCAACTGGAAAATAGTTGAATAAGTTGTGACATATGTCTGGGATGGAATGCTACTGTGCTGTAAGAAATGATGAGTTTGATGATCTTAGAAAAACATGGATAGACTTGCATGACATAATGAAGAGCAAAATGAGCAGAACAAAGAAAATGTTGTATACAGTAGCAGCAATATTATTTTAAGAACAACTTTGATCAACTAAGCCATTTTAACTACTATAAACACCCAAATAAACTATAAAGGACCTATGAAGGAGGATACTATCTGCATCCAGAGAAAGAACTGACAAGTAGTATATATGGAAAGATAAGACACATATTTGTGTCTAATGGTGGCTGTCTCTAGGGTGGTGGAGGGGAGGGAAGAAAAAAGGGAAAAAAAGAAAGTTACATGATAACTTTAAAATATATATTGAAAAGGAATAGCAAGTTGTTATGGAAATGCTTCTTTTATTTCTTAAGTTCAGGACAAAATAAATAAATTAATTAAAAATTTAGACCTCATAATATCCTGTAGAACTCCATCAGTAAATTGCCTGTAACCAGACCATTATCATACCCCGAACTGTTGCCCACGATAACCCAGGCATAACATGGGTCCATACAAACTTAATGTAAACATTTTAATAGATATTGCAATACCAAATACTCATAATCTCCAAGCTATAGAAAATGAAAAAGCTTTTAAAATATAGAGACTGAGCAGAAGGGACCAAAAATCATGAGGGAAACACATAAGGTACATATCATCTCTGTTGCCCTGGCTACTACTAGGAATTGTCCCAAGGATGCTTTTCAGTGAGCCTACAAGAGCTTACATTGTAATTTATTTGTTTGACTAATGAAAGGAGTTATTTTATTCACTTGGACAATAGTTAATAGAACATTAAACGTAAAGGAATAAATTAAGGATGGCAACATGTCCAAGCATCTTTTCTGCCTGGACCCCATTACAAAAGAAAAGAATCAGATGATAATGTGGTGGTAGAGAAAGAGGGTCCTTGTGTTTTCCCATTCTTGCCAGACATCATGCCATTTTAGAATAAGGCCCCATTTCAATGTAAATGGGCAGTTACACCTAGTCATGTACTTTGCCTTCCTTTACCTCAATTCTGTTAAGCGCAAGCTGAATCCGCACTGTCTTTAGTCCCTGAAGCCAATGATAGACTTTCGAATTAGAAAGTCTCTGTTTTTTTTATCCTTAAAGTACACGATAAATTGCCACTGAGGCCAATGAATGACCTATTATCAAGTCATGCCTATATTTTCAATATACTCTAAGTACCGATGGGAAATGGCTTTTAGTCAGATGCTCATTTACCCCAAAGAAACAAGATTTTCTCCCGTATATAACTATTGCTTCTCCCTGCTATGGCTTATAGTTTACTATAAGAACTATAGGTACAGAATAAGCTTGCCTTCTTCCCTTACCCTTTCTCCTGACTCAGTGCTGCTCCAGAACCTATCTGAGATGGAACGAACTGCCAGTGGGGGGCACCTACTACACTTGAGATCCTTACTCACCCCTGGCTGCTAGATTGTTCACAGGGCTTGGATGAAGTGGCAGGCAACTACTCCATTTCATCTGATTAGATGGAGGACCACCAGACCTTACCATTTGCCATACTGCTGTCTCTGGAGATCCTCCAGACCTTATCTTCTAGTATTTCTCTGCTCCCCGAAGTGCCTTGGCATAGTCATTTTACCTTGTTAGGTAATGTAAGGACCCCTGGGCTTTGGCATTCACCTGACTGCTTACTGTTAGGATTTTCAAGTCTTTCCATCTGCCTTGAAACTGAAGCTTTATGTGTTGTTCCCTCCAAGCAGAATCTTAGATTCTTAAGACCAGGGACTGTCTCATTTTTCTATTTCTATATTTAATACTTAGCTCAGTCCTTGGCTCATTGTAAATATTTAATAAATGGTTTTGTATTCATTTCACTTATTCATACAACCAGTATTCTAAATTGTAGTAAGACAGTTTTTCTTGCAATAACAATATCACATCAAACAACAATAGCAACAACATCGAGTGTCCCGGTTTCAAGACTGGGGTTAGTCCAAGATTGTAACTTGTTCTTGTCCCATATCTGCATTTACTAATTAGTACGTGGCTTGCTGGTGAAGCCCATACAGCAATATCTTCACTTGCTCTTTTCTGCTGCTCTCGACTAGCTCAACTTTGCCACAGTTAACTTTGCAATTTCGCTGTCAAGGATTTTTCAGAGAGGAAGAACTAACTACTAATGTCCCTTCCAACTTGAAGGGTATGCGATTCTCGAATATCAATCAGGTCAATGTCAAATTCTACTATTGGTAGCATACAGAAGTGGTAGGAGCATTGGATTTAGAATTTAACTTAAGTCTGCCAGTTACTAGGTCCTTGGACCTAGGCGACTTTGGACAAGTCATTTCCCCTTTCTAGACCTCTGTTTCCTCAGATGTAAACTGAAAAGGTTAGACTAGATCTCTAAGGTCCCTTTTAGCTCTAACTCTGTTCTCAGGTCCTTTCTAGCTCTAAACCCAACCATCCTGTGCGCTTAGAGATTCTTCAGTCCAAATCTCTTAATTTCCAGTTAGGGAAACTGAAGCTCAGACAGAAGCAATATATTGCCCAAGGTCACACAGTCAGCTGGGATTTTGCCTCAGTTTACCACTTCACTTTATTTAGAAATGGCAAAGATATTAAATCCGCATCTTGAATTCTGGCTGAGCATTCCTGACCACTGACCATGTATTACTAACACAAGAGTGGCTGGCAATTAAGTTCCTAGCACTGGGTGCCTTGTGTTTGCATCGGCTTTTCAAGTTACATTTTATTGTGCCAAACAAACCTTAATTAATAAATGATAACATTCCAAGATCCTTAGGACTCATCCCTTTATCCCCCAAGGATGAGCTTCCTTGGCAGAGCTTGGCAGCTTGCTGCCTCCTGCCACCCTCAGAGGTAGTTACTGTTGCTGGTGACAAACGCACAAGGACTGATACATTTCAGGGAGAGGAACTGTTTAAAATGTTGCCTGTTTAAAAATTAAAATTAATTTGCCCGGTGAATTGTGAAGCTCTTCTTTTAATAATGCTCTGAATAATTCAAGAACACTTGGACTAAATAAAAGTCATTGCAACATGTTTTCTGCTGCCTTGGAGACACAGCCTGGGAGGGAAGCCTTAGTGGGAAATCACATGGAATTCTCTTGTGCTTTCTGCTGCCAGGTATGGATGAATTTGTGTTTACTTGCCTCTTAAGGGAAATTGTAGTAAACAAGTCAGTGATAGGGTTCCAATCAAGTAGTTATGTGACCTTAGGCGAGTCACTGAACTAATTTGGGACCTGAGCCTCCTCATCTGTGAAATGAGGGCACCGAACTGGTGGATCCCAAAGGCCCAGCCTGCTCTGTAGCTCTGGGTCTAACTACGAAAAAGCAGAAAAGAACATGGGCCTGGACATGATTGCCTGACTGTCTCTGGCCTGGCTCTGTGGCACTTGTTACTTGTATGATGTCGGTCAAGTCACTTTACCTGAGCCTTAGTTTCTTTCACCTGTAAAGTGGGGATCATGCCCACAAATTGTGGGTGCCCCCTAGGGCTCTATCTTGTGCCCTCTCCTCTCCTTCTTACTGTTATACTAGCATATATACTGTCCTATACTATATACTACTGTTATGCTGTTTCACCTGTGCCCTCATCTGCTCCCATGGACTCAATAGCATCTCTATGTTGATGACTCCCAGACCTACTCATTTATCCAGTCCTAACCTCTCTCTAAGCTCTCATCCTGCATTTCCAATGGGACATATTAAATAAATTTCAGTGGCCCCTTATTGCTTCTGGGATCGAATCTTAGACCCTTTGGTATTCAAAGCACTTTATAACCTGGGCCCTTTCTAACTTTTTTGTCTTCTTACACTCTACTTCCCCCATTCCCTGCCCCCCCCATGCCTTTCCATCTAGTGACACTGCCCTCCTTGCTGTTCCTCAGCCCAGACATGATTCTCTCCCTCCCCATCTTCATCTCCTAGCCACATTCCTTCAAGGCCCAGCCAAAATTCCATCTTCTCTAAGAAGTCCTTCTGATCCCCCTTAATGCTTATTCCATTCCTCTGTTGATTATCTTCTATTTACTTGATATATATTTTCTTCATACATAGTTGGATGCATGTTGTCTCCCCTGTTAGATTATAAGCTCTTCAAGGCCAGGGATATTTCTGCCTTTTTTATATCTTAGAACTTTCAATATAAGCAGGAGGTCCAGGTCAAAGATGTCTTTATACTTCTCCAGGCTGCCCTGCTAACATCTTTACAGGAATTAATTCTCCCCTGCTCCCAGTTCCTCTCACCTTTCAGCTCCTTTGTATGTATGCCTTCCGCTATTATATAAACTCCTTTTAGGGAAGGGACTGTTTATTTGTATTTCTAGGTCTTAGCATTGGGTCTGGTGCATAGTAAGTGCAGTAGGAATGTTTGTTGACTGACTGACTGGTTGTAGCATCATTTAATCCATATCTTTCTGTCTTTTCCACAAGAATTGTATGAAATACTCTACCAAAAACTTGGCTAAAGTCTAAGTAAATTCTATCCACAACAATTTCTTTTTCTACTGGTTAGTCTAGCATGACGTGTTTTAGGTATACATTCATAATCCTGTGATTTCCAAGATCATTTACAGGTTTCTAATTTTATGAACACAAAACAACTGCTTGCCTGTGTTATAGAAGGCTCCTTGAGGGGAGAGACTGTCCTTTGCTTCTTTTTGTGTCCCTACCATTTAGCACAATGTCTGAAATATGGTAGGCACATAATAAATATTTAATGGTTGACTGATTGACAGATATAAGGGAGTAGTACAGCAGTTAAGCACAAGAGGACTTGATTGATCTAGAGAGGAAGGGTCATGAAGAAGTGTTTGAAGCAAGTGGTAGATGGGGAAGCCCAAAGACAAAACTCTTGCTCGTGAATTCTACCTTAGTCTGGTCCTGCCTGATATGCTGTACAATCATGCTTGGATCCAGGCTGGCCTGTGTTGTATAAACTGTGTTTAGAGAAAGGGTCAATTGCTTGGCTCCCTCTTTTCCTGAGATAATCCCCCAAGGCCACCCTGGAAGACATGGAGACATTTTAACAAGCCTGACAAAATCCTCTCAGAAAGTCAGTGCTCTTGAGGCCTGAGAAATGCAAACCTGACAAGTGAGGCTGACTGAGTGATTTCTTTCTTTTAAAAATATCACTCCAGCAAGATAAAGATTGCTTGCTTTGAAGGCCTTCCGATTGAAATCACATTTCTTTTGCAACCACATTTCTTTCCTCAGGAATTTTGACCCAAATAGTTGTTTCTAATTTGCAATGCAAGCAGAAACAAAACAAATAAAGGCAACTTCTACCAGAGAAAGAGTGGATTCATTCTTCACTCTCTGCTTGTCTTCAAATGATTAAATGGAAACTACTGAAAGTGCTGTCCTTTCAGAGAGGGCTGTTGGGACTTGGAAGTCCCTTTAACCTCCATGATAGTGTGACATACAGCGTTTCAGAGGATGCATAGTACATATAACAGGCGTATCATTGGTCTTGGAGTCCTGGGTTCAAATAATGGCTCTGACTCTTGTATTGTGACCCTGGATCAATCACTTAACCTCTCTGAAGGTCAGGTTCTTTATCTGCAAAATGAGGGTGATAATAATAATGTCATATAACTTGCCTCACAGAGTTATTGGGATAAAATAGATAAAGGATAAGATGAGATATGTGTAAAGTTCTTCTCTTCTTTTTCTACACATTTATTAGGTGATCTCATCAGTTCCTTTGGATTCATCTATTACCTCTATGTAGACCAGTGCTGTCAAACTCAAATTAAAAGAACCCTAATCCATACATAAGGATCCTTGTGTCCCATATTGACTTAGTTTTAAAAAAGTAATGTTATGTATGTTTTATTATGTTTTTATTTACTCAGTTAACTATTTCCAAACTACATTTTAATTTGGTTCAGCTACATTTGGGAGTGTTGTGGTTGCATGGGGCCCCAGGCTGCATTTTTGACACCTTCGATATTGGTGCCTCTCAGGTCTAAATATCTTCTCTATACTTCTGCATCACTTTGTCTGATCAGAATTTCTTGTTGGATATGCCTTAGGAATCTTGAATTAAACATATCCAAGGCAAAATTCATTACTTGCCCCACAAAACTCTTTCCTCTCCCTAACATCTGTATTTCTATGGAGGACATCATCTTTCTGGTCACTCAGTTTTACAGCCTCCCAGTAGTCTTCCAATCCTCCATCTCCTTCACCTTCTGCATCCATTTGGTTGCCAGGTCTTGTCAATTCTGTCTCCACAATGTTGTCTCACTTCTTTCTCCTTCTCTTCACTGTCATAGCCACCACGCTGGTTCAGGCCCTCATCACTTCTTGGCTGGACAATTGTAATAGCATTTAAATTTGTCTCCATGTCTCTAGCCTTTCTTTACTTCAATCCAAACTCCCGAAAACCTGCGAAGGTGTTACACACCCCACCCCACACATCCACAAATACCCACACACACTCACACACACACAGAGGCCTATATATATATATATAATATATGTATATATATATAATATATGTATATATACACACATTATATACATGTATGTATATGTATGTACGTTTCTGATGACAATGTAACCCCCTTGAGGGCAGGGGCTGTTTTGTTACTTATTGCCTCCATAGACCTGGTACTAATAATAACTAGCATTTACATGCTACTTTAAGTTTGTAAAGTACTTTACAAATATCTCATTTGATCCTTATAGTTGGATTAGGGAGGTAGGTGCTGTTACTTTCCCCATTTTACAGATGAAGAACTAGAGACATAGAGAGGCTAAGTGATTTGCCATAGACAGTAAGTGTCAGAGGCAAGATTCAAAATCAGGTCTTCCCTATTCCAGGTCTACTGTTCTACCTGCTGTATCACCTAATACATAGGACAGTGCCTACCGTATATTTCCTATTGTATTAAACTGAATACTTGACTGCATAGATTATGAGTCTGATCCACTATGACAATTGATGGTGTAGTGGATAGATTTAGCTGGGTCTAAAGTCAGGGAGACCTGTGTTTAATTTGCTAAGGAAAATGGTACTGCTGAATTAATTTTCTGACTTCTGTGCAACCAGGCCTTCCCTGTGAGGCTCATGAAGTGGTGGGAAACCATGCAAAATCAGGGCTAAGATTCTTTGACCTGCTTAGGGTCCTGTAGTCTACAATGCTAAAGGAAGAATCAAACAGATTAAAGAAAAAAATGTTGCATGGAAAAAAATGGATTGCAAGGAAAAAGATTTGCTGCTATACCCTGCACCCAAGTTTGAGACTCCACAAATCATTATTCATTTTGTTCAAAAGAGATCTCTGAGGTGTTTTTGTAAGGTGTATGTGTGCATTCATGTAGGTTATTGGGATGTCCATGTGGATTGTCTAAATTCAGCTTGCAGGGAGGCTTGAATGGTTTCTCTCAAGAATATTGCCTGTTTTTGTCTAAGTGAGACTTTGATTTCTTGCCTGGAGAGGAGCCAGAAAAGGGGTTACAAAGCTAACCACTCTGCTTTCCTCAAATTAGGGGTACCAGAGCATATCTGCTTGTCCACTCCCCTTCACCCCCAAATATTTTTAGTCTGGGGAAATGATTCTGAAATTTCAGCTGCTTCCTTGGTTGCTGTCCTTTAAAGGAGAAAGAGTGCCACAGATACCTGAAGGCTAGTTCTTTCTCATTAAATATTAGATACAAAAAATCCCAACCCCCCCCCAAACCAACAGCAAAACAAACTACCATCTCAAATAGTGAAAAGGGAATACACCCATTTATCCAAGCAGATAGCAGATAGAGTTCAGAGTTATGCAAGTTATGCAAATTAGACACAGAGTGACTGAATTCTCTCACTGGGAATGTGATATCTTAGCTCAACCAGGAGAGAGAGGCTCTAATTTCATCCCAGGGGAAATTCCTCAAAGTGTCTAGAGAATTCAGGGACACATTGAGGCACTGGCTCCTGTACATGTCTGTCACTTCCCGAAGTCTTTCTATATCTTGTGTCGGTTTCTGTCTCTGTCTTTGTCTCTGTCTGTCTTTTATTCTTTACTCCCTTAACCGGGTTTCACCTCAAACAGGGTTTGGAATCATACATACCCCCTACAAATAGGGAGAAAGAAGGGTCTTTCTTCTCCTGAATTCTCATATCAACTCCATCCCTCATGTTCCACCAATAACAGAAGTCTAATGAAAATATACCAGGCTTGACTTGACTTCCACTTATCCTACCATTACACTGTATTTCCTGCCAGTGATATGACTAAAGTGAAGAGTGGAGTGTTAAGATCTTTATATAAGATCTTACATACTCCTGGGAATACTAGCAGGAAAAATGAAATTCAAGGTAGAACTAGAAAATATAAGGCAAGGTGTTGATTCAGTTTTTTTTTCAAGGCAGATTTGATTTGATGTCTGTCAAAAATAATTGGTGTGATTGTGTTAGGGGTACTTTGTTCTGGCAAATCATCCCAGCAAAGATCTGTCCTTAAGCCAACAGCAAAACATTCACAATACCCATCAGAATCAGAAGAGGGATGACCTGAAGAGGATTTGTTATGAGTCAGGCATTAGCCTCTTAAAAGCCACCTTCTGTGTCTTTGTAAAGGATTACTACTTCCAAATTTCATATTAGTTTCTGTGGACACACACAAGTTACTTTGTTTAGCATTTGAGAATGATCTGGGTCTCTTATAGATGATCATAAGAGCTTCCAGTTCACTTCTGATTAACTAATTCGCCAGTGTGGTATGACAGAAAGAACGCTGGACTCAAGTCAGAACTGGGCTCAAACATTGGCTTTTCCACTTGTGTAATGTATAATTTTGGGCAAGTTACTTCACTATGAATCTAAACTTATTTTCTCCTAAGAAAAAACAGGGATAATGATACTTGAATTGCATAACTCACATGGATGCTGTATATATGGGGAAAACATTTTATAAACCTTCAAATGCTATAAACATAAATGATTTGTGTCAACAAATATATATTGAGCACCTGCTTTATGCACTGATAACAGACCCAAAGATAGAATGTTTGAAAAAATTTTTTAGAACGAACATATCTTGCCTTCAAGGATAGTGGAGCCACCATATTTGAATTGTAACATCATGGTCCTAGACATACTTCTTGAGAAAATGAAAATGGTGTTGAAGATAAAAAAAAATGGTAGACCAAGTAGAGAGAATATCTCTCTGCTGAAAGTGACACAGTTTTCAGGGCATTGAGAGATCAATTCTTAATTTATCTGAAAGGAGAAAAAAACCTTGATCACCAGCCACCCCTTCCCCATGACCCAGAAGACACTAATTACTTTCTTAATTTTTTAGGATAATTTGGTCAATATGGGAATTAATTGAACTTTGAAAGTGTAGCTCATGTGCTGGAACTGTTCTTCCCACTTGGTTCCTTGGCACTGGCAAGTCAGCCCCCGAGAAGGCAGCCGCTCTATCTCCCCTCAAGATTCTAGGGGTAGACCTAAGGGGTTGAGGGTAGTTTTCTAATGGTATAGCTTATGTCCTCTGACTAGTGGGCTTCCCTTGTTGATTACCAATGATATAAATTAGTCAGCCAGGCTTAATTAGAATTTTGAAGGGGGAATTTACCAAGGTAATGTAGTAAGAAGAGTTGGCACCAAAAACTTCACCTAAAAGTCTGAAACACACCCTCTCAACAGGACATACAATGTCCAGGGGAACATGGGCTCAAGCTTAGAGAACACATGTGACAAAAAAATACTTCCGAGGTTCTAGTTGTTAGAAGTCCTTTTTTCCCCTTCATGGGATACTGAAGAAGTTCCCCTTAGCATGAGTTTCAAAGCTGTCTTTCATCAGTGTGCTGAATTTGTCCTCAGTTCCCAGCTTCTTCAAGTTTGCTACTAGGACTGGGACACCAGTTGAAGTCACTGAACTCTCTGACCCTCTAAAGTTCACAATGTCCCTCTCTGGTCAATGCAGGCATATACTTTTAGGTTAAAACTTTTCAAAATATTTTATTCCATCCCTTATGCTATTTCTTGTAGCTACAGAATGAACTTGGGATATTTATTTCATTTGCTTTATATTTGAAGGTATTTCTCCTGGCTTCTTGCACTATTTATTGTTTGTCACAACTGTTTGTCAGTCCTGGAAACTTGAGAGTTGTGTTTTATGTGTGTGTGTATTTGTATTCCTGGAAGAAATTTGGGCTCTCTAAATTGATACTTGTGGTCTGTATTCAGAATTTATTAGCAACTTTCTTATATTATTTCCAGCATTGGTGTATTCAGCTTTTTTTTTTTAATTATCATGCTTAGGAGGCCTATGACTTTTATGTTGTTTCAGTATATTCTGTTTTCAAGGTCAGTCACTTTGACCTATGTGGAATTCATGTGTTCTTTTACTTTTGACTTTTGCTTCTTTTCTGCCAGATTTTCTTTCTCAGCATTTTTGTGCTCCAAATATGTTTATCTCTCATTTTAAAAAAAGAGATTGCCCATCATGGATTGGTTTTCTTCTAATCTGCTAATTGAATTTTTAAATTATTTATTGAAAGCTCCACATTCTGACCCACAGTCTTTCCTAATTTCATTTCTTGTTCTGGATTTTCTTTCTTTTTTTTAACTATTCAAGAGTTTCTTTTTGTTCCATGTTCTCTTGGGAGTCCACAGGATTCTATACTTCATCAAGCACTGTGTGACTTTTTTCTTATAATAGCTATTGACAATTTTGTGTTTGACATTTCACTATTCCTTTTTCTTTCTCATTTTAATCTCCTCTTTATTTGCTTGTGTTCTGAACTTTTCCTGAGCTTTCCTCTTTTGAAATCTTTAATGTTTCAGCTTTTTTCATATTCTCCCATCTACCACACTTTCTGGCTCTTTACACTTTGTTGATGGGTATACCACAGAGACTAGGCTCCAAGGTTTTGTCTTCATCCTCATATTAGGGATTTCAGGGCTTATTAGGTCCTGGGTGTCTACCCTGAGTACCATCTAGGGTCATAAGATTGTTCTCAGTTGGGTTTTAGAATTCTTTTCTTCAGACTGGACATAAACACTCACCTTGTTTCTCTTTTCCAATTCCTCCCTTGGATAGCCTTCCCTTTTCACAGCTGGGCTGAACCAGTTTGTCACTTTTTTCCAAGGTGCGAGGTAGGGGTTCTACTCATTGTCAGCAGCTAGGGCCAAGCCTCAGTGAAAAGGCATCTATTTTCACCTTCTTCCCTTCCTCCTTTACTTTACCTAAACATGGCTGGGAGTAATGCATGTCTCCCATTCTGTGAGGGGTGAGGGCAGAGTCTTTGTATCAGTGGTGGAACCTATAAGGAATCCCTGAATAAACTTTTGAATTACCTTATACTCATGTCATGGGTATCCTCATGGTAAGGTCCCCCAACATTTGGGTAGACTCCACTGTGGCAAACTAATGGGAGGGTATGGATGGGAGTGTCACAGGATTAGAGAGGCAGAATGGGATGAACTCTGAATCTTTGGGGCGAGTACCTACATCCTTGAGATCATAGATCTATTGTAGTATGAGAGCAGAGATTGATTAAGCATTTATTAAATACTTACTCTGGGCTTAGCCCTGAGAATATAAATATGAACATAAAGAAAGACAGTCCCTACTTTAAAAGAACTTATATTCAAATGATGGAAAACAACACAAACTGGAAGGGCATGGGGATAGAGAAGGGAATGAGCCAAGACAGCGAAGTCCAGGAAATCAAGAAGAGGGCCAGGAGAAGTAAGTATGGATGGCCTTCATGAAACACTCACCGAGCAGAGGAAGGGCAGTAGCTGTCATCCAGGTGAGAAGACTATTGGCATGGAGATGAAAGAGGTTGGAGAGTCAGCAACAATGGGGCTCATGGAGTCATCATCAAATAGTGGTCCACTCCAATAGTTCCCCTCTGCTGCCCAGAGAGCTTTCATCCTTGAAGGAGGATCTTCTCTATTAATGGGGAACAAGAATTGCTAGGATAGACCTACTTCACACAGGCAGTTTCACAGCTCTGTAAGAGGAGATAGTCTGCTTGTCCTCAGGAATGGACTGGAACCTGCATTCATTTTTACTTCACATTGTGGGGTACAAATTTCATAAGTGCATATGAGTAGTATAAAGTGTAGTGAGATCAGCTAAAGATAAGAAAGTTTTCACCCAGGATGACCAAGGTAGGCTTTATGAAGCGATGGCTCTTGTCCCACTCACTCCTTTTTTTCCCTTATGGAAAAAAAGAGGGATTTTAACAGGAAGTAATAAAGGTAAGACATTCTAGGTAGAGGGAAAAGTGTGAGCAAAGACAAGGTAGTGGGAAAGAATGGAATATATTTGGGGGAATGTGGGTAATACAATTTGGCTAGAACATGTTTGGCTAGAACATGTGTGAGCCATGAATAGAAAGGAAGGGAGGTGCCGTGATTGTTGAGATTCTTGGATATCGGGCTAAGGAACCTGGAGATCCTTTGATGGGCAGTGGCCAGCCCATGTAAGGTAAATTTTGACCAAGGGAGTGAGATGATCAAATTTGGACTTTGGGAAATTTAGTCATATAGCTCATACAATTCTTCTGAGTGGGGTCTAAAGTTGGCCAGAGTCTATACTACTTGTGAATGAGATCAATCATTCATCATAGTGTAAAGTTTTTTTGTGAATAGGGCCTCTATTTCTATATCAGCCACAGTGTTGGCATATGAGTTCCATAGTTTATTTTCTCTCCAGTACCTGTGAACCTTGATCACCATCATCTGTCAGACTTGTGAATCAAAATAGTGGTTTATGACCATTTCTGGAAAGGAATAAATATTTATATAGTGCCTACTATATGCCAAGCATTTTCCATATATTATCTCATTTGATCCTCAAAGCAACCCTGTGAGGTATTATGATCCCCATTTTATAGTAGAGGAAACTGAGGCAGATAGATTAAATGACTTGCCCAGGGTTAAACAGTCAGTAAGTGTCTGAGGGGGGATTTGAACTCAGGACTTTCTGACTCCAAGCCCAATACTCTTTCCACTGTGTTACCAGTTATTTCTTCTTTCTTGTGAATGCAGGCATTAGCTCACTTGGGTCTGTATGCCCCCTCTGTGAAGTCAGTAACTTACCAGGTCCCACTGTATTTCTTTCCTGTAGGGAAAGATAGTCCTAATAGATAGACATGGAGAGGAATTGATGTGTACCAACAGGTGCTTTTCCTCTAATGGTGCTTATAGAGCATTTTGTTATTGTCTTGACAATTATCTGTAGAGGTCGTCATGGGTAAAATTGTGATGCAGATGGAGTTTGCCTGCAATGCTCTTTCATGGCCTTAGTCCCCTTCTAATTCCTTCCACCACAGCACTCAACCCCTCTTTCTTTCTCCTAGTTGCCCAAGGGTTCCCACTCTGGTGCCCTGGTCAGGTCTGCTTTATTATTGGCCTATACGTCTTGCCTTCCTCTCTCTTTCAAAATTTGTAAACCCCATATTCTTTTCTCTTAGTGCTCTGCTAGGAGATCAACTGGTTCACTGATATTAATTACATAACTTAGTTCACACTAAGGTATTAATGGATGCTACGGCTGCTAAGGATGTTTCTTCTCGGCTAATGTTTGCATTTTAACAAGGGATTACTAGAAACGCTAGCAGTGAGGTGGCACAGTGGATAGAGCGCCAGGCCTGGAGTCAGGAAAACTCATCTTCCTGAGTTCAAATCTGACCTCAGTCACTTAACAACCCTGTTTTTCTCAGTTTCCTTGTTTGTTAAATAAGCTGGAGAAGGAAATGGCAAACCAGCTAGTATCTTTGTCAAGGAAACCCCAAACGAGGTCACAAAGAGTCAGATATGACTGACCAACAACAACAATAAACTAGAAACACAATCCCTTAAGTTAAAGGGATGGTGGCATATCAGGCACTGTGGCAGTTCAATGACAGAAATTCTTTTGGACAGAGAATGGCCTTTTCTAGCTCCCTCAAATTGTATGTTACGAGCTGCCTACATGTAAAGCTAGCCCTGGTTGCTCAGTCAATTAAAATTACATTTCCTAGGATCTTCTCACAGCTCTATTGGATTATTTTTTAGCATTTTGAATTTCAGGATCCATCTGCCTTTGTCATTTCTAAGATTCTCCTGAGCATTGACACCGAGTTCTGCTGCAAAATCTCCTTTTAGACGTAAGAGCCTTTCAGGCTATTAGAGGTAATGGCATCTGAATCAGGGAGCATGTCTCTCAGTTTCATTCATTCTGGGATTAAGCTCTAGCTGCACTTTCCCAATTGAACATCGACCAGGTGCATTTATTGAAATGGATGAGCTGGGACAGCTGGGGAATCACTAGGCAGAGCATTTCTCCCTCATCGGCAAAGCCTGAAGACCTCTTTGGCCTCAATTTGCCTCGAGTTCATGGGGAGATTGTAAAGAGGGAGGGTGTGACATGCAAATCATCATTTGCCCTCATTCAGAGCCTCCTTTGGTGTGAGAGGCCATAGAAGACCTCCCCGTGATGAAACCCTGCTTCCCGTGAGCCGGCGAAGGTTAGAGAATTTGCCCTGTTTGCTCAGCTTTGTTACTTGGCTGTGTAACTCCGATGTTTGCTTGGGGCTATGACAAGGCCTTTATGCATCTCGGTGTAGAAAGTGACAGCTGTCTGGAAATATAAGGGGAAATGAAAAAACCAATGAATTTCTCCCAAGGAAGCCGGCAATGTTAGGAAGAATTATGTTTACATACCCGGTGTTCTTTGGCATGTGGTCCCTCCCTCCCTGAATCTTTTATTCCTCTCTGCTTGAGGCCTCCTTATCAGAGTCTAGTTTGTATTATTTGTGTACATGGGGGATACAAGATGCATGGTGGGTATAAGCAGGCAGAAGCATATACGACCAACAATGACGTGCATATGAGAGTGTTGTAAAAGATATCATTGAGGACATATATTGCTGGAAAGGGGATGCTTAGGGGTAGGTCACACAGGTCTGCTTACTTGGAAATGACTGACATCTGTCACATGTTATATAATGTGGGGGGGCTGTCTAGTAGAGATTCTAGGTATTTTTATTTTTTCCATTGTATATGGAGGCTGTTTACTTTAAGGGATAAAAAAGGGTGGCCATTTTGGCTGTGCAGATCACTGGGAACACGGGTCGGAAGGAACAAAGGCCTGAACCTACACATAGTATAGAATAATTTTATATACATATTTGTATCCATCCATCCATATATATATGTATATATATACACACATACATATCCATTTGTGTCTAATGGTAGTCATCTCTAGGGTGGGGGAGGGAGGGAAGAAGGAAGAGAAAAATAAATTTATGTGATAACTTTATTATATATTTAAAAGAAATAGTAAGTTCTACACAATAGATTTTCAGTTTTATGTGCAATCATATTTTTTATTATACTATGTTATGGAAATGCTCGTTTTATTCCATAAGTAAAAAAAAATTAAGAAAAAAACAAGAAACAAGCCTGAAAAGACCACAGGAGACTCTATACAACGTCAGGTAGTCCCTGGCACCTGCAGCCATTGCTTTCTTCTGGCATAGGCTGCTTGAACTCTGATATATAAATATACTTGTATTTGGTAATCATTACTTGGAGCTACTTTTTTGTTGTCAGGGACTATATAAATGTCCCTGTAGCAATTTAGACCACTTAAATACAGCAGTGGTACTCCCTAAATGGTAAATGAACCAGAAAAAGTGCACTAATGCCTTGGAATTTATGGTTGTGGTTTGTTATTTGTTCTCAAAGAGGACCATGGCATCAGGGAGATGATGACATGACTTGCAGTTGGTTTTGATTTGAATGAGGGAGGGCTGTGCAAAGTCACCAGCCTCACTTGCTTCCCAAGAGCCACCTGGATTTAGTGACCTGATATTGATCAGGATGACTGGAGACAGCCCAGGATGCAATGGGAGACCTTGGCCCTTGTAAGCTAAGGTCTTTCCAGGTTCTCACTTTGAGTGAGGCAACACCCATTCAGTGAATAGGCCTCTTTAAGCAGTGAGTCAAGGGATGGCCCCTTTAATAAAAAAGAAAAATCAAACTGGGAGGGGAAGACCCTCAGGGTTGCTGGCCAAAAGAGAAAGTTGCTATTTACATTTCACTATAAGCTGGCACCAATGAGAATTGCACCTAATGTAGGTGGGAAGGGGCTGTGCCTTGCACCAGTAGATGGCATTCTACTCATTGTCTACCATCGTCATAGATCTATTTAAAGTCTAAGATGAGTGTGTCTATCAATGGGATGATAGGGCTCTTGAGAGCAGGTGCTGTTTAGTATCACATTTTTGAATCTTTAGTATTGTATCACACATATAAAAGATACTTAATAAATGCTTGTGGGACTGAAGTTACCAAAAGAAAAATCATTTAATGTTAGTTTCTGCTTTTCTCTGAGATTACTCCATTTTTATTTAGCTATATCAGAATCTCCAAGGAAACATCTCTCTATACAATTATCGTTTTGATAGGGAAATATAAAAGTAGCTGGAAAGATTTTTTTAGGTCTAGACCTTTGATTTTATAGTTTGCAGGCAGCTCCCAGTGAGTAAACTCCATCTACCAGAGGGCACAGCTTTCACTAATGCAGAATATGCAGCTATCCTACAATTTGTATTCTTAGAGAATCTCAGTGTGTCCCAGAGAAAAGATCTGAACCCTCATCACCCTAACTTATGGGAAGCGGCCCTTTCTCGATTATATGGTTGTTTGTTGTTCAGTCACTTCAGGCATGTGTGACTTTCTGTGACTAAATTTGGGGTTTTCTTGGCAAAGACATTGGAGTGTTTTGCCATTTCCTGCTCCAGCTCATTTTACAGATGAGGAAGTGAGGTAAACAGGGTCAAGTGACTTGCCCAGGGCCATACAGCTAGTAAGTATCTGAGGCCAGATTTGAATTCAGATCTTTTTGACTGCAGGCCAAGAGCCCTACCCAGTGTGCAAGCAGCCCTCTCTTGATTATGACATGCAACTAACCAGTACATCTTGGAAAAGCAGCTTTGAGATGCCGGTTAGCGTTGCAAAACATTGCCGTGTACCACTGTAGGCTTTTGGTATGCCTCCATACTTCCTGAAGCCCTAATTTGGTCAGTGTGTCTGCTGCCTTCACAAATGCAGTTTAACAGCCCTCCATTTCTCAGAGGTTGGTCTTTTTAAGTTGCAATAGTTAAAAATGTTCATCACCTGTTGGCACTCTTTATGTTATTGGACCACTCTGAACTGGAGGTAGCCCAGTCCTAGCATGGCACATTCCATTGCCAGGCATATTCTTAAAGCTTCTATAGCTAGGTGACGTTAGCTAGGGTCATACTTCTTAAACTTTTTTCACTTGTGACCCACAATTTAAGAAGCACAGGAGAGCATCTGCACTGCCAACAAAGCCTTCAGGAAATCAAGGCCATATCCGTGCCAGGATGAACCTTTGAAGGAGGACTTTAGTGAACATGTGAAAACTATGAGGAAAGGAAAAAAACAACCAAAAAACCTTCCTTCTTGGGGGTCCTCTGGCCAGGTTTTGCGAAAGGTACAACATTTGAGTTATAGTAAAAATAAACTTTAATGAGTAGCACTTATTTGGCACTTTAAAGTTGGCAAAACATCTTACATATGTCATCTTATCTGATCTTTACAACAACCCTGTAAAATAGGTGTTATGATCGTTCCCATTTTACAGATGAGGAGGGAATGTCAAAAACAAGATCTGAACTCTGGTCGTCTTGATTCCAAGTCTAGTGCTTTATCCATTCTCTCAAAAGGGTCCTTGAAGGATGGTTGCTAGGCAGAGATCGATGGTTGCTAGGCAAGAGGAAGAGCATAGGCAAAGCTAAGGAGCAAGAGAGTAAGAGATAAATTGGGGGAATCATAGAGCTGTATCAGCAAGGCACTTTGCAGGCTGAATCCCTTCATTTTACGGATAAGGCAACAGAGGCCCAATTCACCTAAACGACTTGGCCAGAGTAACAGAGTAAGTATGAGAGGCGGTGTAAACCTGTGCATTCTATTATTTCAACATAACTGTTATAAGGTAGGATATGCCTATAGGAAACAAAAAAGTGAGAGATAAAAGGTAAGTGGAGCCTGGCTACAGAGCACCTCAGATGACTTAAAAAACTTTAATGCAAAGTTGGTTGGACTTAGACTAGGAGGCAAAAAAAAAGAATCCCTGAGTGCTTGTTTGCCTTAAAGCTCTGCATCAGCATGAGCTGGACTGCTCTGTGTGATGAGGTCTTTGTGCTGGGAAGATGGCCCTGGCAATGGTGTGGAGGCTGGGCATTAGGCAGTATCAGAGAAGGTGGCTTACTGCTAAGTTGGCAAGACAGAATTAGCACCCACAAAGCAACAGGAAAGTAAGGAAATGTTAAACATAGGATGCTAGACATAAAGTTGAAAGAGCCATTAGAGATCATCCAGGTCAGTCCTCTTCGTATAGTGGAGGAAACTGAGGCCCACAGAAGTTAAATGATGTTTAACATTACAAAGGTCATCAATACGGGTGTGTTCATAAATGCTTCACAGCCAGTAGAACGGAAAAAAAAATGTATACTTTTAAGTTTAGTCTGCATTGTTAAAACTTTCCCCATTGCTTTTTTAAGTCTAGATAATCAACAAAATAATAAATTAAGTCCTGACATATAGTGCTCTGATTTCTGAAGTGTAAATACTAACACTGGAAATTTAACAGTCATTAAGGGTCAATATGAGCTTGCCTGGTTGTAAATAGCAGAGTCAGAATTTGAATCCAGGTTCTTTGACTGAGATAAGGTTCAGAACAGTAGAAAGAATTTTGCATTTGAAATCAGGAGAAACCTGGATTCTAGTCTCATAGCACAGTGCTTGGCACATAGTAGGTGCTCAATGAATGTTTATTGTAATGTATCTATTCTATCTCTAGCAATTGCACTCTGTGATTATCAGAAAATTATCTAACTTTCTGAGCCTCAGTTTCCCCATTTGTAAATGGGGATAATAATACAGGTAGTATTTACCCAGTTATGGTGGTTTTGAAGATCAAAGGAGACAAAGTCCACCCAAGCACTCAGCAAACCTTAAAGCACTATACAAATGCTAGGTGGTAGTGTTATTATCTGACTATGGGTCCAGACATAAAAAATGAGGAAAGGATGATTTTAAAATAAGAACTTTCCTCTTTGAAACAAAAGCTTTTCCCATCAAACTCTCATCTGGAGGAAGATTTTAATCCAAATTTTTAGGGCCGAAAGGCAATGACATTAATGTACAAGCTTTGGGAGACATCCCTGGTTTCTCCCTCAGTGCCGTAAATGAAAAATAGCAGGGTAGAAACTGCATTCAAGATCTTGCCAGGGAAAGACAGACCATCTGACACATGCTAAAACATCTAATATATCAGCCTGGATTCTGGCAGGTCAGGATGTCGTGGAGGTTTTGTGTTTAAAATGAGAATGGCAAATCAATTAAATCTCTACAAAATAAAAAAGACTTGTTGTTCTACCATGGCTAGAGTAAGCAAATATTACACCCAGAACTTAATCATGTTCCCAGAATGTATTGCACATGACAGTAGATAAAATGCTTTTTTATATATATGACAGCTATTAAAATGTGGTTTGGCTCAACCTGGGGTTCTGCCTCCAGTATTCCCTTGATGATTCACAAAGTGGCCAATATGCAGAATAAAATACTTGCAAATGCCTAGGAAATGTGGGTCCTGATAAACCAAATTGCCTTGAGGATGAAGGAGAAAATGAATATATGTATAATATAGATGTATACATACGTATATTATATATATTTGTCACTAGAAAGATGGAAGGGAGCTTGAAAACATTTGAAAACTATGCTAATGAACATGATTCAAAGTCTTATAAATCAAAATAAAGACATTCCTGCCTCTAGTTTCTTACCCTTTAATCCATCCTTCTCATGCTGCCCAGATTCATCTCCCTAAAGCACAGGTCTGATTAAGTCCCTCCTAAGCTCCAAATTCTATAATGGCTTCTCTTTGCATACAGAATCAAGTCCAGACTCTTTGGCTTGGCATTCAAGGCCCTTCAAAATCTTGTAACTTCTTACCTTTCCAGTCTTATCTTAATCTATTCTCCTCCATTTCTCTTTAAAAGGCCTTCATTTTTCCATGGTGCCTTTGTTCACATTGTTTCCTATACATGGAATACTTACCCCTTGCTTCTACACCTTTTGAAGTCCTATGTATCCTTCAAAAGACTATTTAAAGGCACATCTCTTCTGTGGCGGTCTTCCCTAATTTTATCAGCTGGAAATAAGCACTTGGCTTTGGATTTTGCTGAATACTTGGTACTTTTCTTATATGTTGACCACATTCTGTTTTGTCTTATAGCTGCTTGTATATACATATTGAATGAATGAATGAAAAAGGCACTTATTAAATACTTACTATATGCCAAGTATTATTGAGTACTGGGGAAAAAAGACAAGCAAGCAAGTAAGCCAGTCCTTGCCCTCGAGGAGCTTATGTTCTAATGGGAAAGAGTATAAGTGCTCCTTCTATTATCCACATTACCCCGCAAATATCTTCTACCACAACTTTTGAGGGTAATTTTGAGAAAGCTGAGTTCATTTGACCAACCTTAATTCTATCTAGAAATATCTGGGCTGATGGCTAGATTAGATATATGCAAGCAAGAGGGAAACAAAGCCTGGCAAAAGGAAAGATTTACTTTGAGAAAAAAGCTCCCCCACCCCTTGAGCCACAGTTTTGCTCATCTATAAAATGGGAATAATTACCCTTAGACCATCTCCCTCATAGTTAATCGTCAAGAAAAATTTCCTAACAATTAAAATACCCGTGAGTGGAATGGTTTGCTTCGGGAGGTTGTGGGTCTTTTTGTTGGACCTCTTGCTGTTAGTACCCTTGTCTTCAAACAGAAGTTTAGGTGGCCACTTGGGTATTTTATAGTGGTGATTACTTTTCAGGTATGGGTTGGACTCTAAGGCCACTGAGGTCTCTTGCTACTCTGAAATCCTTTATTTTTTGTGGTTGTTATGAAGAAAGCTTTTTGTAAACCTTAGGGTGCTGTAGAAAGGTGAACTATGACTATTGAGTGCCTCAGAATGGAATTCTGCTCTAGGTCTGCTGGCTACCTAGGGGCTAAATCCATTTCAGAATTTATTGACTCAAGAAATAGAAAGCCAAAACGATTATCCCATTCTTAGGCCTACCACTAATCTGGGCCAGCTTGCCACTTGCTTTTGGGATGGGAGAAGGAAGAAGAGCAGGTGGACCCGAGTCATCCTAGGGAGCCATTCAGAATTTTCAGAAGTTACAAGAAGTTTCCCATTAGACAATCAAATGAGAGAAGCATGTTCCCTGTCTGAGCTGTCAGAGAAACATCATCTCTTGGCGATTTGGCATGGATTCTCTGCAACGTGCTATTCCAGGTGCCTCAGAACCTAATAATTCTGGTATTTCTCTCTGTATAATGAACCTATCATCACATTAGTTTCTCTGAGAGACAAACACAGAAGCCACAAGGACTGGCTGGCTCTCCATCTGGAGCTCAGGAAGCACCAAGGCATTTAGAATCATCTGATAGAGCTAATTATTTCTAAACATGGTATCTGGCTCTGAGATCAGAAATTCCACAGGGAAGCACTGGGTTCCACAAGTGCCTAATTTCCTCAGGAGGTGGTACCCTCATAGAATATCCCCAGTCTCCATAGTAACTGTATTATGGGCACTTATAATAAAGGGATACGGCAATATTCGATGTGAAGGATATAACTTGTATTGCTTTAAAAAATTTAACTTTTAAATAAATAACTAATTATTATGGAGTTAACTTGCGATTCAGTTACTGATGAGAATATCTACTGTGGGAACTTGCTTTACCAATGCAGAACACAATCTGTTCGTGATGCAGTAATAATAGGTAGTGTTTATATAGTACTTTAACATGTACAAATTTTATCTCATGTGTTCCTTACAGCAACCCTAAAAGGTAGGTGTTATTATTATCCTCATTTTTACAGAAAAGGAAACTGAGGCTGAGAGAGTTTTAGTGACTTGCCCAGTCATTCAGTAAGTGTCTGAGGCTGGATTTGAATTCAGCTCTTCTTGACTTAAGGAGTTGTAGAGTTGGAAAGGACCTTAGAGATCATCTAGTCTAGAAACCCAGTCTAGGAGAGGTTAAGTGACCTTTCCAAAGTCAGACGTATCATAAATGGCAGAGGGAGGATTCCAACTTGAGTTCGTTTGACTACAAATCTTGAACTGTTTCCAGCTTAGGGAATTGTCTGGGGACACATAGAGGTTAAGTGACTTGCCCAGGCTCAAATACCTCATAAGTATCAGAGCAGGATTTGAAACTAGTCCTTCTTTTCTTCTATTATAACACTTTATGTACTTCTATGATACCTCAACTGTAAGAGATGTGCACATAAATCATAATAGCTCCCTTTTCTATGAGGCTTCATAATTTGCAAAGTTCTTTCTTTTTAACAATCCTATAAGAAAGGTAATAAAAATCTTATTGTTCCCATTTACCAATGAGAAGACTGAGGCTTAAATAGGCAAGGGAGGTGGTGCTCAGACCTTAGTCCTCTTTCTCCAGGACCATGCATCGACTGCATCATGTCGCTCAGTGGGTAAAATTAAGTCCCATAGGATTTTTGTGTTTAAATTTTGGAATGGGAAAAGTTAATGACTGGAGAAATTTTCCTTTTTTCCATTCTCCTCTTCTCTCTCCTCCCCTCTCTTTTTTTCTTTCCCTCTTCTTCCACCCCCTCCACTCTCTTTTCCCTACTGAAGTCTGGAAAGGCAAGATAATTTCATTTACATTAAGGCGTGAATGACTTTTATAGCCCTTTTACAGCCTTGAGGCTGCAGGTTCCTCACCCCAAGTCTAATGTATTTATTCTCTAAGGGCTGGGTACTTTAATAAGTGGTGAAAAAAAGCCAAAGGAAGCAGTCTTTAATGGTAAAATTTCAGGTGCCATAGATGCCTTCCCTTGTCTCTTCTCCTCTACCTTCCTGTCCCCTACCCTCCTCAAACTTCCCCTTCTGCAACCCCTCTGACTCCACCCCCATAGCCCTTCTTTCGCTCTCCACCCCCCCCCACCCCCCAAGATTAGACTCACATGGGCCAGTTGAGTTAGGCCTTTGGTAGTGGCCACCATAGTTCAGGGAGTCAGATGATTTGCATTGGGTGTCCCTTGATAGCATTTTCAGGAAATATTATGAATACTGAGAAACCATATTTTTTGAAGAAAAGAAGAGATATATGGATGCATTTAATCTGGAGAAAAGTATGCTAAGATCTGTCTTCAAATATTGGAATGAATATCATTTGAAAAAAGAAGCTCATTTATTTGTATTGCTGAAGAAGGCAAAATAGACTGAAGGGAGGAAGCTATAGAGTGATATTTTAGCTCGATAGAATTAAGAACTTGGAATGGTCAGCCTTGTGAGGTAGGACTTTCTCCATTGTTTATTATTAAAGTTTTTTTTTTTTGGTTTGGACTTTTGATTTTATTGGTTTAGGGAATTCTCAGTAAGGAAAATTTCTCTATTGATGCAGAGGTTGCCAACTGTTCTGTAATATATAGTCTTAGAGAATTGCTTGGACCAATGGAAGAGTGAATGACTTTCCAAATAACATGATCAGTAATGGTCAGGACCAGGCCTTGAGCCTAAGTTTTCCTGTGATTCTACATTGACTCTGTCCATTATATTGTACCACCTCCTCGTTGTTGAAGGAGATTAAGTTGCTGTGTTTGTCCTTTGTTCTTGAAGAGGACCATGACATCAGGGAGATGATGACGTGGCTTGCCGTTGACTTTGATTTGAGTGAGTGAGGGCTGTGTAAGGTCACCAGCCTCACTTTCTCCTCCAGAGCCATCTGGATCCGGTGACCAGATATTCATCAGGAGGATCCTGGAGATGGCCCTGGATGCAATGGGAGACACTGGCCCTTTAAGAGGAAGGCCTTTTCAGGTTCTCACTTCGAGTTAGGTTAACATCCATTCAGTGAATAGGTCTCTTTAAGAAATGAGTCAAGGGATGGCTCCTTTAATTAGAAAAAAAGTGAGTAGAAGAGCTCCCTGAATAGCAATTAAATAGAATTTGGGTGGGGTAACAGGAATGTCCTAAGGGAAAACTGGAGGTAAAGTAAGACTAGATAACCCCTAAATCCTCAACAACCTTTGAAACCCCAAGTCCAATGGTCTTTTTTCATCTTTCTTGACCTCTGTTGTCTAACCCTTCTTACTGGATGCCCTCATCTTCTTTGGTTTCTGAGAAAGCTCCCTCTTCTGGCTGTCCTACTCACTAATTGCTCCTTCTCAGCCCAGTATGTGGGCTCCTCATCTGTCTTCTCAACAATTTAGGACTGGTGTGACCTAAGATTCTTTGCTCTCTTTACTCGTCTCCCTTGGCAATGCCATTTATTCTCATGGTTTTAATTACCAGCTCCATGCATAAAGTTGCTAAATTTATGTATTACACACTAAGTAATCTCTTTTCTGAGGCACTGACCCACTTCTCCAACAGTCTAGTCTACTGGCAGCCTAAATTCGATATGTTCAAAATGAAGCTTTTTTGCCTTTTTCTCTATCCTGGTTCTTATTTCACTATTTCCTATTGTGTGAATATAATTCACCAAGTTTATAGCATCAAGAACATTTTTGACCCTTCCGTTTTGCAAATCAATTCAACTTATCATCCAATTCAACTTAATCGAACCATTTATTAAGTATCCCCATGCTTTCTTGATATTTTATATTTAGAAATTGTGATTCTGTTGGTTTAATGCTTTTAACTCCTGTTATAATATCCCTGGGAGAGTTAACATATAAGACCATGGGAGGCATTCACACCTTAGTGTAAATGAGTATTTCAGACCTTTCCTGACAAGTTTGATGGTCTGAAGTGGGCCTGGGGATGGAGGAGTGGGTAAGTAGTGAAGGTCTCAAGGAGGAGGGAGTTGTAGAAAGTTAATGCTTGAGTATTGAATAAATCCATCAATCAATAAATGCTTATTAAGCACCTACTATGTGCTAGTCACTGTGCTAAGTGCTGGGAATTCAAAAAAGAGGCAAAAGACAGTCCCTATCCTTAAGGAGCTTGCAGTCTAATAGGGGAGACAACATGCTAACAATATCTATCTATCTATCTATCTGTCTATCTATCTGTCTGTCTGTCTGTCTGTCTGTCTGTCTATCTATCTCTATATATTTACACACACACACAAAGCAAGTTGTATTAGGATAAATAGGAAATAATGAATATAGAGGAGGCACTGGAATTAAGAGGTGTTGAGGAAGGCTTTCTGTAGAAAGTGGGTTTTGGTTGGGCCTTACAAGAAACCAGGGAGTTCAGTAGTCAGGGAAGAGGTGGGAGACCATTCCAGGCATGATGACAGCCAGAGACAGTGTCAGGGGCTGAGAGTCTTGTCAGTGTCATGGGATCCAAGGATACCTGGCAGGGGGTGATAGGTAAGAACTACAATTATTAATTACCCTAGAGCACTCGTTATGTTTTCAGTACTATGGGAAAGCTTCTGCTTAACTAAGTCTTCCTAGGATCACACACCTGATTCTATTTCTTTCTCCAGATGGAACCTGGGACATGATTTCCATCTGGATTTAAACCATTTAAAGTGTTAACAAAAGCGTCCTTAGAAAAAGAATAGAGTATTTTTATTTCTGATTTTCCAAATGTGTCAGAAGAAAATCCTGTACCCTGAAATCCTTATCATTTGTTCAGAGAATTTGGATTGTCAGACAACTTGTTAGACCCACATTGGGATATGATTTACAAGGAGGTGGGCTGGTATAGCTGAAAGAGAATTGTGTCAGAAGTCGGATGGCCTGGGCTCTTGCTTCTTGTGAGCTGCGGTGACCTTGGGCTTAACCACTTCTACTCTCAATTTTCACCCTTGCCAAACAGAGATAATGTACTGTTAAGACACACTAAGACCTGATAATAATACAGTCAAGACCCAATAACACCAGCTAGCATTTGAGTAGCACCTACTATGTGCCAGGCAGTGTGCCAAGTACCTTACAAATATTCTCTCATTTGATCCTTGCAACGACTATGGGAGGCAGGTGCTATTACTGTTGTCATTTTACATTTGAGGAAACTGAGGCAAATAGAAGTTAAGTGACTTGTCCAGGTCTAATAGCTACTAAGTATCGGAGATCTGTATTTGAACTCGGTTCTTCCTGAAGCCAGGCCTAGCGCTCTGTGCAGTATGGCGCCACCTAGCTGCCTCACATTAGTGCCCTGGATGGTTGTATCAAATAAAATAATGTATTTAAAGTGTTAAATAGCATAAATATTTAGAATAATAATATCTACCTCACCCCTTAGCTATATTTTACATGGATTGAATGAAATAATGTATATGATACTTGCTAGAAATTGTTTGTCTATTTTATATATATGCATATATGTGTATGTGTATATAAATATGTGCATGTATATGTACACATATGTGTGTATGTATGTATATATGTGTATATATGCATATACACATATACATATATATACATATATATGTATATATATATGTATATATATATATATATATACACACACACACTTTTTTTGTAGGGGGAAGGTGAGGCCATTGGGGTTAAGTGACTTGCCCAAGGTCACACAGCTAGTAAATGTCCAAGTGTCTGAGTCCAGATTTGAACTCAGTTTTTCCTGACTCTATTCACTGCACCACCTAGCTGCCCCGATTTGTCTATTTAAGGGAAAAAAAATCATATATATGATCTCATTCTTCTCTCATAGCAACACTTGGAGGTAGGTGCTATTATTGTGATTCCCATTTTGCAGATGAAGGAACTGAGCTAAAAGAACTTAAGTGGCTCGCGTAGTATCGAGTTGTTAGTAAGTGTTGGATGGGAGTCAAATACAGGTCTTCCTGACCCGAAGTCCAACATTCTATTTGCTAATGCCTTAAAAACCATACAGCACTGCATAGATCCGAGATATTACATAGAGTAAAATATAATACAATGAGTAAAGAAAGTTCCCAGCGCCAGAGGTCCCTACCCTGGTAAAATCACAGATGTAGGGCAAAATAAAGATATAGACGTGTATAAACATGTCAATGATACTTCGATCCATGCTCTCAATATCCTTCTTTCCTTATGTAGGAGTTTGTAACCTGGGGCCTGCGAACATTTTAAAAAACGTTTTGATAATTGTATTTCACTGTGGTTGGTTTCTCTTTAATCTGATGCATTTTATTTGAAGCATTTTAAAAGCATTATTCTGAGAAGGAGTCCTGATAAGCTTCACAAAACTGCCAATGTGGTTCATAGCACGCACACACACACACACACACGGAGGTCATTAATTCCTGCCTTAAAATGTGATCTTCCTGAGTCATTCTGGGCAAAGAAACTTATCACTATTGGCCAAGCTCCTAGTGATAAGCAGAGGTAGGGGATGAGTGGGGGTGGCTTGGTGGTACAGCAGGTAGAGCCCTGGGCTTGGAGTCAGGAAGACCTGACTTCAAATCCAGCCTCAGACACTAACTGCCTTTGTGATCCTAGGCAAGTCATTTCACTGCCTGAGTTTCCCCATATGTACAACGGAGATAATAATAACATCTACCTCCCAGAGTGCTGTGAGGATCATATGAGATAATATTTATAAAGCACTTAGCATAGTACCTGGTATATAGTAAGTACCATATAAATGTTAGCCATTATTTATTATTGTTATTATAATAAATTATTGTTAATAAATTACAATAATAAATGGTTGTAGTAAATAATGGCTAACATTTGTATGGTGCTTACTATTTCCACACTTTAGGGTGATTAGGATGGTTCCATTATGCTGTAGTCACAAAGACCATCTCCAGGCCCAGACCCATAGCTTTTCTAGCTGGATAAGACCCGCTAGCAGTAGGTTAGTGGTGTAGGGGATAGAGTGCCGAGCCTGGGGTCAGGAAGACTTGAATTCAAACCTGGACTCAGACGCTACTTGTGTGACGTTGGGCAAGTCACTTAACCCAATTTGCCTCAGTTTCCTCATTTGTAAAATAAACTGGAGAAGGAAATGGCAAATCACTCCAGTATCTTGGCCAAGAAAACCCCAGATGGGGTCACAAAGAGTCAGACACAACTGAAATGACCGAACAAAAAGAAATGCTAACTCTCTAGCTCCGCTTCTGTCCAGCTTTTTGGAATTCAAGGTCCAAGGACTATGGAGTCACAGCATTTAAGACACGATGAAGCATCAGGAGAGCCCTCCAGGAAAGCAGCATCATTATCATAATAAAAACAACAATGCCCCTATCAACTCTTTCCTTTCTTTGGGTTTGGCTATTAATTATTCCAAGATAAGCCTGAAAACCTCTGAAATTGACTTCTCACAGGTTCAGCACTGAAGAAGAGACACTTCCCTGGGTATCCTGCAGCATCCACCCTCTCTCCCTATGATGTTTTATCCCAAGTCGGCCAAGGATGGTGAACTATTAAGATTAACATCAAAACCCTCCTGGAGTTCAACTTCTCTGGAGTGGGTTTTGCTAATGTCTGAATATCCTGTCTTGAGCAGGCCCAGGCTATCATCTCACCTCCTGCTGACTGTTGGGATGCTTATAAAAATACAATTCTCAGATGCTTGTGGCATCATCAACTTTCTAAAGGGATGCGGAGTGAGATAGCTTGTGGAACAGAGGGGGCAAGGAAGAAGTTATTAAATGCAAAAAAGGCAGGCTGTCAGAGCTTTGCTGAGTTTGTGGGTTATAAAGAGAATGCTGATGAGAAGAAAAGAAAAGTTCTACTTTATTTTTAATCTTTAAAATTTTTTTGGTTTGTTTTTGGAGGGAACTCTTGAAATCTCTTCTTCTAGAGGTCATTACACAATTTCCAGCTTTGAGGTATTGCTGGCCATCTCATCAGTTTGTGTTACATATATTGACAGTGGTCAGTCAAGGTTGTTCATATCCTGAGATGTTGCCACTCTTGGGATAGACATGAAAGCAAACATAATGATTTTCATTTTTTAAATTGAGATGAGAATAGGTCCAAGCCTCCCCAGAGAAAATTGGGAATAGCAAAAATGAAGAATGAGTCAAAGAATCATGGGATTATTAGAATTGGGACATTAGAATAGGGCTATCCTGGTTCTGCTTACTTCATGTTGCATCTGTTCGAAAGAAGTAGTGGGTACTTAGTCACTGGAAATCTTCAGGAGAAGGCTGGATGGGCAATTGATTTCTGGAGATTTTGTAGTGGGGATTATTTTCTAAGTATAGATAGAAAGAGTTATAGAATAAGTATATAGAATGAGGATAGGTAGAAGTTCCTTCAACTTGAAGATTCTGTGATGACTGGGAGGGCTCTTAGAATATTGAATGTTGGAACTAAAAAGGACATACTTTTTGGGTCCAGATTGGTGATTTCATTGGCATGGAGAACTCCTAATGAAGAAACCTACCAATTCAAACTGCAATTGACCTACAGCTTATGTTTACAGAGAATTGCATGGGAGAGTGGAGAAGTTAGGAGAAACTTTCTTACACAGCCAGTTATTTATTGGAGGGGTGATTTGAACCAAGGTCTTCCTGACTCCGAGGCAAGCTCCTTATGCACCGAATGTAGTCCAAAGTGTTTGAGAGACTAAGGGTCCCTTCCCTTCCCTGATCTCTGAGGTCCTGTGCTGGGAAGAACCAGTGCCTGGACCCCTTCTTCTAGAAGAAGCTCAGGAAATTTGAATATGTTGGTTCGGATGTCTTTTTAGATGTGTGGGGGGCAGTGAGATGGAGGATGAAGGGTTGGTTATGGAGGAAGGAACATGATTGACATGAGTGAGGAAATATCTGGGTTCAGAGAAGGAGGGGAGGGAAATGGAATTAACTCACCCTATTCTACATATGGTTGAAGAGAGACTCATTTGAAAGATCGAGAGGCTCCTCTCCACACACTCCTAGTTAATTTCTACTCTTATGTGATATTTAGGGCTCATGGTTATAGAATGGTTAAAATATTGAAGGTGAGGTTTTTTTTGAACAGTAAGAAATATTGAAATACTTGCTCAATTGCTCAGTAAAGGTCAGGTTGACATCTGGTCCCCTGGTAAAGCAGACAGGCATTGTCCGCTGAAGGGGAGCCATACGGTGGACAATAGCCAAATGGCATGGGATCTGAGTGACAATAAACAGAGGCTGTGGAAAATAAAGTCAGAGGTAAGATGAGTGCCATCTCCGAGGAGCAGAGGAGAATTGTATAGTGGGAGCCACGGACATTCGGAGAACATGGGCTGGGTATGCATGCCTGAGATAGAAGCACTGATGGGAAACAGTGATTTGCTTATTTTTACCAAGTCCAGGATGATTAGGAAGCATTGGCCTAATGGTTCCAACCTCAGTCTTTCCATTTCTATGTTTCTAAACATTAAGATAAGTCACTGGGAAGGCCCATGTTTCAGTGTCCCCATTTCTGGATCAGAACTAATGACATGTAAACCATGGTAGCTTGTGTGATACTCCCATGACATTCACTTCTGGGCCAAAGGATCTGAACTGTTCTTATAAGAACAAGTGATTGATAAAAACCAAACCCAAACAAGTAGATTTGGGAGAAAATAAAGTATTTCCTCTATCTCTAACAAGTCTCCATTTTTGTTGTTGTTGAGTTGTTTCAGTCATGTCTGACTCTTCATGAACCCATTGGGGGTTTTCTTGGCAAAGATCCTGGAGTGTTGTGTCATTTCCTTCTCCAGCTTATTTTATAAACTGAGACAAACAGAGTTAAGTGATTTGTCGAGGGTCACACAGCTAGTAAGTGTCTGAGGCTGGATTTGAACTCGGGAAGGTGAGTCTTCTTCACTTTAGCCTCAGGACTCTAACCACTGTGCCACCACAATTCTCCATATATAATTTTAATTCAAAATATATTAAACTCAGAATATCATGATAAAAAGATTATGGTTTAATTCTGTATTCTGTGTCTGTATCCATATAAACTCTTTTAAAAGTTTCATATAGTTTATATAGTTCATATAATACACATGTCTGCAGTCTTTTAAATTTTATAAAGTATCTTCCTATGAAGTATGGAATACATGTTGTCTCCACTTGACAGATGGGGAACATGAAGCTCAGAGTCTTGCCCAAGCTCACATAGGTAACATGGGGCCTAGTGAGGATGTGAATCAGACCTTCTGATCCCCCAATCCACTACTATAGACTACATACTAATTGGTTTGAAAGCCCATGAGGTTTATGAAGATCTCATTCTGCTAGGTTTCCAAGAAGTTCTTCTCCAGATTATTTATAAAGATTATGGTAGAAAGAACTCCATATTAGGGGCTGGGAGATTTGAATTCTAGTTCCAGTAACAAGTCGTGTTACCTTGAGAAAATCAGAGGATCCTGGGATTTAGAACTGGATGAAACATCAGAGATCCTCTAATTTACAGATGAGCATCATAGATCATTGTTTTTTCTTTTTTAAAAAATATTTTTAGTGTTCTAATTTTTGATTATTTCATTAAATATTTCCTAATTACATTACATTTTAAAAATATTCATATTTTAAAATTTTGAGTTCCAAATTCTCTGTCTCCCACCCATCCCCTGCCCCTTGACGAGGCAAGCAATATAATAATAGATTATAGTTTTAGACCTAGAAGGGAGAGCACACCTCTCATTTAACAGATAAAGGAACACAACTAGTTAAATTGCCTAAGTCACACAACTAGTTAAATTGTCTGAGACAGTGTTTGAACTCAGGTTTTATTGACTCTAAGGATAGGATAAGTCTTATCCTTTACACTGTGCTGAAACTGATTCACTTTTCCTTTTTGAGCCTCAGTTTCTTCATTTGTCAAATGAGAAAATGGATGGGATGATCTTTGAGTGTCTATCTAGAACATTCTTTGTTCTGTGATTGTATGTTTTTTTTGGGGAGGATTTCTTATAGTTTTGGCAACTACTTTTCTCAGCAATACTTGGAATATGTTATGAATTCACTCACATTATGAATTTAGACTCAAGAGTGTGAATCTTCTCATTGCACATAATCAGTGCACGGATGGTATGACTATTGTTCAGTTTTCCCAGTTTTCACACAGTATCATTGATTTAGAACCAGAAAGGTCTTTGGGAGTCCTGGAGTCTGGAGGTGGTGTCAAACACATGGACTGCAAAATAAAACTACAACAGAACATAGATAATGTTAACATGACTTTTCTAGTTAAAATTGCAGCCCTCGGGGATCCTTATGTATGGTTTAGTGGTCTCAGTTTCTATTTGAGTTGGATACTACTTCTCTAGTCCAATCTTCTTATTACCCAGAAATGGGAACTAAATTGTTCAAAATCACATAGTGAGTAGCAGAACCAAGTTTCAAATCCATGTCCTCTGGCTCCAAACCTAAGTCTTGTATTACTGAACCACCCTACTCCTTTGGACACAGGATCTTTTGTATAGAAAACTTTGAGGGGTTCACTTTAATTCTTTCAATACTTAGAAACAAAACTGTCTCTTGAGCCCTTGTAGCAATAGCTTATCCTCCATGTAAGTAGGTGACTGTGCTAACCCCTCTTTAATGTTTGAAGGGCTGACTATGTCGCTTTCTGGGCAGCCAATTGGTACAGTGGTTAGAGCACTGGGCTTGGAGTCAAGAAGATTTAACTTTGTGAGTTCAAATCCAGCCACAGACACTTACTAGCTATGTGACCCTGGGCAAGTCACTTAACTCAGTTTGCTTCAGTTTCCTTATCTGTAACAAAAGCTGGAGAAGGAAATGGCAAACTATTCTGCCAAGAAAACCTTAATTGGGGCTACAAGGGTTAGAAATAACTGAAAATTGACTAAACAATGTCACTTTCCTACTCCAAAACCCTCACTGATTGCTTATTGCTTCTAGGCAAGTATTCAAGACCCTCAGTAATGTTTTAAACCTACCCCCTCCAGACATATTTTACATTACTGAACTTAACACTGTACATTCCAGCCAAATTGGAATACTACTTGGTACTCCATCTCTCATCTTCAAAATTCTCTTAAACTGTCCTTCATGCCAGGAATACAATTCCCCTTTATCTTTGCCTTCAGGATCATCTCTCCTGTCTGTTTGGATGGAAGATGATATGCATGGAAAGGAGCCTGGTGAAACTAGGCATAGAAGGCTCAGCTCTGGAGCCTCCCCCTGTGGATGGCTGCCCTGATGCCTTCCAGCTGAGTGTTCCTCTGTTATTGAATTTTCCTGGGGCACTTTGGCTGTCCTATTTGCCATATCATTTCCCAGCATATATACTCTCAATTCTAATATGTTTCGTATACTTCCCAATAGAATGAAAGGTCCTTGAGGGCAGGAGACCATGTTATCATTTGGCTTTGTGTCCCCAGTATGCAAAACATACTGTAGGTGAATGAATCAGTGGGGAGGGAAAAAAAAAAACGTTAAGCACTTATTACATAAGTTATAGGTAGTTAGGTGACACAGAGTGCCAAACTAGGAGTCAGGAAGCCTCTAATGCAAATCTTGTTAGCTGTGTGACTCTAGGGAAGTCACTTAACCTCTTACCTTAGTTTCCTCATCTGTAAAATGGGGGTAATAATAGCACCTTCCTCCCAGGGTTATAAACCATAAGGTGCTATATAAATATTACCTATTTATGTGCAAAGCATTATGCTAAGTAATATGAATAGAAAAAGGAGAAGGTCCCTGCTTTCTAATAGAGAGAGATATAGGAGGGTCAGCAGCAGGGCAGATGTAAAGGTTCAGTAGTCTGAATGTCAAGGAGTCCAGTTTGTTTCAAGTATAGAGGGGAAGATTAGAATAAACACATTTTTGGTGTTTTTTGATTGATGCTTAGTAAATGTTTATTGAACTGCAAAGAATTCAAGGAGTGGGAATGGATTTACTTTATATCATCTCTGGTCAGTCTTTCCATACTCCACTGGCATTATGGGTACTCGTTGGTGAAACACGGGGCTAGGAATTAGATTTCAGCCTATAGTCTTGAAATATCAGGCTCATTTGGGAACTGAATTCACTGTGCTCACCTCAATGGTATAAAACCATAGAAGCTAAGGTTTAGAATGGAACTCAGAGGCATTTAGTCCAACCCCTGCCCAAAGCACGAATGCCTTCTACAGTATATTCTGAGAAACGATGATCTATTCTTTCACTGAATCTCTCCAGTGATGGGATACTCCCTATGCCTTGATACAAATGAGTTATCTGGCTACACCGGGGATTTGATAGTTCTATTTTTAGAGAAAACTAATTGCTAGAGCTGTTATCTCCTCTGTGACTCTACTTACCTAATTACAATCACAAACTAAGGTATATAAGATAGAGTACTGCAAAGGGTCAGCATTTTATGGAAGGTTTGAGCTGGAAGGGATCTTAGAGATGTGCCATCTAGTCTAATCACCCCTGTTTTACAGTGAAGAAAGCGAGGATTAGTGAAGTGACTTTCCCAAGAGTGACCATACAGTTAATTCACAAGCATTTCAGGACTAGAATCCAGATCTCTTGACTCCCATTCCAGTATGCTTTCTCCTACATCACCTCGTATCTCATTTACATTCATTCTGAATTATGATCATGTAGACAAGTTTGGGTGATATATTGTTATGATTCCATCCTATAGGACACAACTATGCTGAAAAGGCTGCATTTGCAAAATCATACAACTCAGCGAGGTGTTTTATTACAGGCATCAATTTAATTTACATGTGAAAACACAATCCGTTTCCTTTTCTGCAGCAGAAGCTAGACATAAAAAGAATGACAGATGGCAGGTGGAATGTTACCCAGTCGTGGTGTGGATCACTGGAAATGGGACAGTTGGGCCGTATTGGTATTTCAGGCAGAAATCACATGAATAAGGGAGTTCCTGATAGAGACCACATCATTCTCCTTCTTTAGCTATGAGTCTTTGGAATAGGGACATTCCTGAGCAAAATGAGAGAATTAATGAGGACTGGTTTGTGATAAAATATGTTTATGATGTTTATAAAGTAATAAGGTACCTAAAGATGAAGAATGATCCCTGCCTGAGACGCCAAGTCAGGTAATGGTTGGTTTTTGCAAATGAATCCATTTAGAGTCCAACAGTTTTCTTCGGCAGAAGCTGTTGGACAAGTGCCATGGGATATAGTAGAGTTCTGTATTATGGGTAGTATCTTCTAGCCTCCAAGATACAGGGATAGACACACCTGCTGGGAGATTTTTGTTTGCAGCCAAAGACCACTAGTATAGTAGAAATAACATCGAATTGAAAATTAAGATACTTAGACTGAAGTCTTGGCTCTGCCCCTAAATCATTTTATGACAATGGACAAGTAATAACCTCTTTAAGACTTAATTTCCTTATCTATAACATGAGAGTTTTACATTAGATAACCTCTAGGATTCTTTCCAGCTTTACCATTCTAAGTATAACAACAGTGGCATGGCAACCCCCACAATGTAATTCAGTGTGGGGTTCCTAGGGTAGCTCTTGGCATCTACTCCAGAATTTCACCCCTTGCATTGGGCATGTACATATAAATTCACTGTCTAGTTTGACTCACTCCAACAGGCCCTCACAAAGGTAGGTCTAGATTTCTAAAGAAAGACCATTGAACAATTGCATTCAAATTCCATCAAAGTCCTAGGGATAAACTTGTTGAAGGGAAATAATACTCTGCCTGCTTGCCATCTTAGGTTTTGATCCCCTACTTATGCCTTTCTAAGACTTAGCCACACACAAATGATGATACTCATCTGAGCACAAGACTTTGGTGGGTATTATGAAGGACACAAATATAACTAAGTTATTTTTCCCTACTCTCATGGTGTAATTCTAGGAGAGGAGAGGAGCTGACATAGCATACATACAAATAGCTATAGTGCAAAATGTATCATTCACAGAGAGGGTGCTTGGGAATGCATGTCTAATTTAATTGAATATTTGAAGGGTTGTCTAGTGGGATAGATAGTGGGATAGACTTAGCTACAGTGGGCAGAACTAAATTGCTTAGTTGTTGTCCTTCATGCTCGAAGAGGACCAAAATGACATTACTATGTTGGGTCAAGGTATAGTGTGTCCAATTGTGGCTGATCAGACTAATATGAGCTTGAAAGGCTCTGCCACAGATCAGGCACAAATAGTCCGTGTGAACATTTGGAGTGGAGATGTCTCTAAATTTGTGCATCTCATGTTTCTTTCGAGCTACTGCAATTCTACTTTGCTCATAGAGCATAGAACCTTCTTTGATGTGGGCACGATATCCTGGACAGTCCTGTGGCCATGTCTCCCAATCAATTCCAAAGTTCTTAAGAGAGACTTTGAGAGTATCTTGATGTCACTTCTGACCTCCATATAAGCACTTGCCTTGTGTAATTCTTCATAAGATAGTCTTTTAGGCAAACATATGTTTGAGCAGAACTAAGAAGAATGAATAGATGTAAGAGAGAGGCGGAATTCAGCTAGTATAAGAAAGAACTTCCTTGAAATCAGAGCTGTCCAAGAGTAGATTGGCATCAGTCAGAAGGTAGTGAGTTACCTGTTACTGTATCTATTCAGGGTATGCATGGTTATTCCCTTGGGATCTCATAGAGGAGATTCATACTTTGGGGAATGGATTGGGCTTGATCATCCTTGGGGGGTAATTTCTAGCTCTGTGATCCTATAATTCTATGAATTAAGTAGACACAGCATGGGAGCTAGAATACTGAAAGTCATGTCAAAGGACCAAGAATTTGTTGAGTTCTGATTTGGGGCACTGATAGGCAACATGATTTAATGGATAAGGCAGCACTCGGAATTAGGAAGACTTAGGTTCAAACCCAACCTCAGACAATTTTTTGTAATGTGACCACAGGGAACTTAACTATTTGGATGTTCTGAAAACTCTCCAAGATTTATAAGTCTCAGATATAAGTTTCAATCTGTTTCAGTGGAGAGAGTTTCTTTGAGGTAATCAAAAGATCCTTAATATATTTATCCTGTGCTCTGACTATATTGTAGAGGAGAAGTTAGAGATTTGTGTCAAAAATGGCATTATATTAACAGAGCACCTTCATCCCAGTTTTATTTAGGTAGAGACCTGGAAGGTCTAGTTTGTGGTCAAGCAGAGGAGACAGAGAACAATGGAGCCCCTCAAAGAGTAGGGGAATATAACAGTTTGTCTGAGCAAGATGATTTCTGAAATTTCATGGACTTAATAGTCTTTGCTAAGACTGCAAAACACAGTTGGGAACCTCTGTGTCAGAGGAAAAGAAAATAAATTCTTTAGCTTTCCAGCCTGTAAAATTCCCAAGTCTTCAACAGTCCTCCTGGCTGGTGCCAGGTCTCAGGACTCAGTTCTAATAGTAATGTAAAGGATGAGGAAAAATATTAGAATTGTCCCCACCTGATCTTGTTTTCTTTTGTTTTAATTAATTTTTATTTATAGCAATACCACATAGCTACAAATGATAATGTATCCTCAGTATATAAAATTTTCTTTTGCACAATAGTATTGTATTTTGTTTCATAATTTTAACTCGGATGACTTCCTATGTTTAATATTATACCGGAGCACTAAGATGAACAGGTGGAGGATTTAAGAGACATAGGTGAGGCAGAAATATGGGTTCCAGGAGAGGAAACATATCATTATTTATTGCTAAAATATTTCACAATATCTCTTTAAAAATAAATTTCAAAGTTGATTTTGAATGAGGACATGTAGCATTTTCAAGGGAAAGTCCTTTGGTTGAGTACTTATGAAAGGAACTGATTGCATCTATGAGCATGAAATGCTTAGTAACCCTGTTATTAATTAAATGGTCTCTCTCTGCCAAATATTCATTTCTGGTTTGTACTTCATTCTGCACAGATTCCATTTTTATAAGATTTTATGTTCCATGCATTAATCCACCGTTGGGCACTCGGGAGTCAGTGTGTGGTTGGGGAAAGAACGGCCAACTTCGAAGGTCAGAAGATGTGGGTCAGGCTTCAGTTCTAGCACTAACTAGCTCTGCTGCTTTGGGACATTCATTTTGCCTCTCTGGGCTTCCTCTTAAAAACAAGGGAGTAGCATTGATGAGCTATAATGCCCAGTCCAGGTATGATTTTTTTCCACTGGGGACACATAAAGATGAGCATGTCTAGTGGGAAGAGTGTTGAGTTGTGACTCAGAAGACCTGTGTTTGAATCTCACCCCAGAGGTTCATTGCTTATCAGACCTCAGGTATATTTCTTTTCTTGGTACTCCTTTTCCTTATCTATAAAATGAGGTGGCTAGACCCTTAAATCCCAGTCTAGCTCTAAATCCTATGATTTCTTTGAATGTACTATCATACTGGAATCTCCTGCTGACACCCTTCAAAGGACTGAGGTACACTCAGAAAGGACTAGTCTGACCAATCTTCTACTGAATCTCAAAAGAAATTAATCAGAGGACGATATTCCTTATGGTACTTGGACTACAAAGGAGTTTAGCAACATAAGAGCAGACCCACAAGATACTCTGAAGGGAAAGAGATCCACACAAAGGATGGACCCTTCTGGTTTTCCTCCCTGGAGAGGAGGAATCCCTGTATTGTAAAAAATGCCTTATACTGCCTTGGATTGAAATAGTGAAATGCTTTCCCATTTCACCCTTGCCTCCTGGCTTCCTTAAACACTCAGCTCAAAGCTCACTTTTTACAAGAGACTTTTCTTGGCCTCCCCTTCCCAGCCTTCTTCCAGTGCCTTTCCTTCCCTCTGAGATTACTTTGCATTTGGGACTCATCTCCAGTCATCCTGATCTATATCTTGCCACTGGACCCAGATGGCTCTGGAGGAGAAAGTGAGGCTGGTGACATGCATAGCCCTGCCTCATTTAAATCCAATTCACTTGTGTGTCATGGCATCATCTTCCTGATGTCATGGTGCTCTTCAAGAATGAAGGACAAACAACGACAACCACTACCCCCCATTTACATTGTGTATGACTTGTCTATACATCATTGTTTGCATGTTTTCTCCCCTCTTTGTGTCATAAGGCAAAAAATTGCCTCCTTAGCATTTAGTTCAACAAGTGCCCTTGAAGAGTTTGGCTTTTGTCATTGAATCTTGCTAAGTGCTAAGCCCCACGCCCAAACGCCTATTAGGTGTAACATTAACATTATTATGTAATAGTAATTAAGGCGGGACATTTTGCTTTTCTTCTCTTAAGTGCCTTTAATGATTCTGGGGCAGATAAACTGGGATCTTTTTGTCTTGGAGCATTTCTCAGCACTGAGACAAGTAGGAGTCATTGATTTGTATATGATGTGATCCTGGGGATGGAGAACTTTCCCAGACCCAGCCTGGGTGAGGTCAAAGCCTTCAGGGCTCCAAAAACTGGATATGACTGAGGAGAGCTTGGCATTTGATTTTTGGGGGCACACTCATG
>CM053622.1:722938558-722949689 GCA_028646595.1 Phalanger gymnotis | reverse complement strand
TGCTGAATTAAAGTAAGCTTGCCAACCCCTTAACCTTGCTTTCCTTATTAAGGCATATCGAAAGAACCTGGGCTTTCTGGCTGTCCAGCAGCTTTCTGGGTGCTGGCTGTGGGTGGATCTGGACCCCCCACAGAAGCTGCTAGCCAGATTGTTAAAACCCCATTACAACGAAAGTGCCATGAGGGCAGTGGCCAACATTTTTGCCTTTCTTTGTATCTCCAGTACTTAGCACCGTGCCTGACACTTAAATGTTTAATAAATGCTTCTTGACTGAGTTATTGACTTCTCTCTTCTTATAACAACCTATTGTAGGTAGGTGGCAGTAGTGATATTATTCCCATTTTGTGAATAAGGAAACTGGGTTTCGAAGATATTAATTATTTGTTCATTTTCACATAGCTAAAAAAACAAACAACTGAAAAACGCAAACCTGCGCCAAGATTTGAACTCATATTTCTTGAACTCGACATCCTTTCTCCAATGTTGTGAGGCTTTGTTATACTGGCCTAAGGAAAATTATTTTTCTGACTTCATTTTTCCAGGTAGCCAAGTGGGAGCAATAAAATTTAGCATGTCATCTAACGCATCCTATGAGAAAGGCAATGTGATGGGGGTAAACTAGAAACCTTTCCGATGAGAAAGATAATTTGATGTAGTGGAAAGAGAGCTGGGTGGTGGGAATCTGATAACCTGCCCCTGCCACTTTTTATCCATGTTTGGTATTAGGCAGGTAACTTCACCTGGCTGAGACTGTTTCATCATCTATGAGATGAAGGGGGCTGGCTAGACTAGATGGTTTCTGAGGATCCATTCTAACTCTAAAGCCACAATCCTCCTGCTCAAGCTCCACTTAATGGCTCTATTTTGGGCCCTCCTGCCTTAGAGTGAATGTCAATGGTAACTTTCTCTTTGGAAGAGCAGCCTCATTCCCCTCTCAGCTTGATTTTTTTCTTCTTCTTTTTTTTTTTTTTTCTAATTAAAGGGGCCATCCCTTGACTCACTTCTTAAAGAGGCCTATTCACTGAATGGGCATTACCTCACTCTAAGTGAGTACATGAAAAGGCCTTAAAGGGCCAGGGTCCCCCATTGCATCATGGGTCATCTCCAGTCATCCTGATGAATATCTACCCACTGGAACCAGTTAGCTCTGGAGGAGAAAGTGAGGCTGGTGACCTTGCACAATCCTCCCTTACTCAAATCAAAGTTAACTGCAACTCATGTCATCATTTCCCTGATGTTATGGTCCTCTTTGAAAACAAAGGACAAACATAACAACAACAACAAAGACGCAATCCTACGGGTCTCTCTGATTCTCACATTAACTCACTTTCATTCACAGAAATTCAAAGAGACAGTATCTCTGGCACGTAGTAGGTGCTTGACAAATTTCTATCAATGGATTGACCAACTAGCAGAGTCTTCATTGCCTCTCCTGCTTCAATATATAGGCAGTATGCCAGTTTGCCATGGAGGGAAACATTTTTGATACGTCCTTCTAGTTTAGAGATTATATCAGCTACCATTCTGTGACTGTGGTTCAGGGATAGTTTCTTGCCTGCTGTACTAACCAAAGATGAATAAGAAACAGCTTTTGGCTGTGCATTCCTAAAAAAATGTTCATCTCACTTGAAATGAAAGTCCATTATAGTGTGGCTTCCAGAACCTTATTCATACCTGTAGAGAACGGGCTAGGAATATTCCTGTATTCCGTTGACCAGAATCTAGAGATGCAATACCTCCCAGTAGATGGCATCAGCAGTCCATGCACACAGCCCTGTGCAAAAGGACTGTGTGTTTGAGACCTGGCCATACATTATTTATGAGAGAAAATTAACTTTGAAATCTTTGTATTTTGCCCCTAGCAATATAGGCAGTAAACATGATTTTCACACCAATAGGTAACAAATAGTTTTCCTAACAAATTAGATGAACCCTGATATCTGATCTCAAATTACTTTGGAATCGTGTGTGTTCAGTACTTCTTTACATCCCAAATACCTCTGTTTCATATAGAAGAAACTGCAAAGCTCGCTTCGAGATCCTGGCCTGAAAGAATACAGACGTAGAGGTCTGAGGAGATCCACGAATGACACTAATCCCAAAAACCCCTATATTGCTCCTTAAGAATGTATTGAACAGCACTCAACAAGTCGTCACATTTGACACACGTTCAAATTGACTGTTAAGGAATTGACAAACATCTCCACATTTAAGTAAATTACGTGCGTTTTTTAGGCTAGAAGTGGCACTCGGGCTTTAGGAAATGAAGATGAATGAAGAACAATGGAATCTGTCCATGAAACACTTGAAAAAGGGGGACAGGAGTGAGATACAACTCAGGATGTTTCAGGATGGTAATGCCAGGGCATGTACTGGAGATAACAAGACGGAAATGGGATAGCATCAGATTAGTGTGAGTACCAAGTGACCACATAGTTGGACTCTTTCAGGAAATGATTTTTTCTATTCAAGAAACACTTATAAAGCGCATTCTGGGTACATATGACTGTGCTAGGTAGGCACTGGGAGAGAAAGTAAGTTTAGCTGACACTGTTCCTATCCTTCTGGAACATCCATGCCTCCATCCATCCATCCTTCCAAATATTCATTGATCACACTATCCCTTGAGGGTTTATCCCTCCTTAATTCCTTTATTTGTCTCTAGCTTGGCAAAAGTCATTCTTCAATAGCGTACGTGTCCAAGACTTAAACATGGGTATTCTTGACTCTTACCTAACCAAGGCCATACTGTCATAGGCTTTGGTGTCAGAAGTTTGAATTCCAGTCTTTTAAGACAAATTTTGTAAAGGGATTACAGGATTTAGCATTTAGAACTGAAGGGAATCTTAGAGGTCATGGAACCTAAAACTCTACTCCAATTTTGCAGAAGAGGAAACTGAGGCATATACCAGTTAAATGACTTCCCCAGAGTCATATAACTAATAAGTGTCTGAGACAGGATTTGAAACCAGCACCTCTTGATTTCAAGTCCATTGCTCCATGTAATGTTGCATGATATAGGTTATGGTATAGTAAACTTAAATTGTGGTCCCTTAAGCCAGAAGTGTATGTGTCCAGCTTCGCAAAGAAGTTTAACTTATGTAGGACTGAATTAGCATTGCAGAACGGAAAAGCAACAACACCAGTGTTTTTTAGTGTCATTTAGCCTCCTCCATTTGTAGCCTAGCTCTGCCCTTATGAGCTGAGTGACCCTGGGGAAGTTATTTTATCTCTAAGTTTCCATTTCCATATCTGAAAAATGGAGGTCACAATACTTGCTAGAACCCTATCCTAGGCTTACTTTGAGGATTAATTGAGCAGTCAAATTTGTAAACTATAAAGGATTATAAAGAAATCGTCTAGAAGACCCAGGTAAACAAAACAGCTTCCCCACTTTGGTCTTTCACAGAACCTGGAATTCCATTTTTGGAGACTCAGTCCTTTGGGCCAGTAATAAAAGACTATTTGGCTTTGAAGATCCTCTTAAAATGCAAATCACCTCGGGAGGAATAACATTTCAAGCCAGTATCAGCTAGCACAGGGTAAGAACACGGAGAGCTTGTAGTCTTCACCAGGGAAGAGAATTTTTCTTTTTGCTACAAGTTATCAGGTGGCCTTTCCTGTAGGAAAGGAATGCTGCCTTCCTCACCCTGGCCTTTCCTTCCCAGCACTTTGTGGATATCTAGGCGACAGTGATGATGTTGTCAGCAGTGGTCTTATTTCTGCAGTTCCTCATCTTCATCAAAGGGCCGCTCCAAGGGGACCCTCTCTATGTAAATATTGTGCTGACACTGTTGACTCAACTCTCTTGTATCCATCCCTTCCTTGTGTTGAGGGAGTGGCAATGCCAGGAAAATCATGTGTAATGTTCTTTGCCTCTTTATTTTCCTAGTTTCCAGCTTAGGGCTTCATAGTTATGCATCTTGCTGACTTCCCCTTCCCTTTCCTCTGCATGTGTTACTGAGCATCCTTACAAGTTGGTGAGGGAGGAGGTAGAGATGTATCTAGAAAGGCATTTTCCCTAAGCTGAGGATTTTATCTGCCATGAGACAGACAAGATCATGGCTTATTTTTTTAAATGTCTTTAAACAAAAATAAAAAAGATGTGTGAATATCACTTCCCTGAGATCACAAACCCACCAAAGCATTGGAAAAGTATGCTGAAAATGAAAGTGAAGCATCTTGCTTCTCTCCACCCATGCGCTTCCTCACTTTCCTTGGATTTCTATTCACTATTAACCATTTTAATCCTTTATTTCCCAGTGTGAAGGTCATAATTTCTGGTAGAAATTATAGAAACAAAATAGAGATTGAATAATTCTGCTTTTTCTCCACTAATCATTATTCTTTTCTCTTTCACTCCAAGAAGTAGGCCTCTACATTTTTTTTTTTTGCTGCTTTTGATATCTCTCTTCCCTAAGAGTCTATTTCTTTTGGGTCACCATAGTCTTGAGGTTGCGGGTCTGACTTGGTTTTCTTGGCCTGTAGACCATGTGCTAAAATATTGCAGGATGACCCCTAGAATGAATTCCCTTCCATTATTTTTCTTTGTGTATTTTGGGGGAATGAAATGTTAGGGTCTTGTATTAGAGTTAAAATTCTCCAAATCCATCCATCCATTTGTTTGTCTGTTCATAAATTTTTTTTTTATAAATCACCTACTTTGCCTTTGGTGATAAGGAAGAGAAAAAGACAAATAAGACAATCCCTGAGCCCAAGAACTAACCATTTAGTATAGTAGATAAACCTTATGAGTGTCATATCTGTTCATTCCACCACACATGGGCTCACAAACCTCAGATGAAGTGTTTACTTTGACTGGTGTGCCAGAAGATACTCTTAGCTCAAGGCAACAAAAAGCATTTAATGAAATAGCATAATAATAAAATGATTCCTCCTATAAATCTTGTGCTCATTTTTTTTTTCACCAACATTCATATCTTCTGCAAGAAGGGCAGTTATACAAAGGGAACATATATGGGTCATACACATATGGGGAAAATCGCATGCCTCCACCAATATAAGGATGCTAATGTCTTCTGGTGATATCCCCAAAGTGCTTTCTGTTGAAGCTGCTCCCCCATAGGCATAAAATCTCTGCAGTCTCCTGCCTGGAGTTACATAATGGTTACTCTCCACTAAGCATTGTGTTTCTCCTCTAGCTAGTGTTTAGCTACCCATCCATCATCTGCAGGAGAGTGCTATGGTTTTCTCTGCTGAAAAGCAGAGACAAAACTCAGTCAGCCAGTTCTTTTGTCTGTTAGGTCTCAGCTGAAGTTTTCAGCTGAGGTGCCATCTTCAAGGTCATGACTATTTTATCAACCAACCATCCACTGGGAGGTGCCATGGTTAGGAAACCTTTTCATTGCAGGGGAGAATTGTAGCTTTGTCCACCAAAGGCTATGAAGCCTAGCCTTCTTGCCAGCCCGGGTTCAGATTGTGTCTGTTCTTTGAACCCCTCTCTCAGCTCCTTGGATTCCCTCTGTTCGATTGTCATCTGATTTATGGTCAGAAGTCCATTTTATCTATTAATTCTTAAGATATCCTTCTATCCACCCCACTGGCACCCAAGTATTCCCAGGCTTTGATTCCTTGAATGAAAAAAAAATATCAATTGAAACTGTGATCAGGAAATTGCTTTCAAACACCTCCCCTCTCCACCTCCCATAATGTTTCTTGGTTTTATGTAAATCACAACAATTGGGCTAGTTGGAAAAGACTGAAGAGGCTGAGGATCTTTGTGCTCCTTCCCCTCCACAGCTAATCAGAGCTAAAAACCTCAACATATCTGCAGCTTCCAAAGTCTTTTTACATGTCTCTCTCCCGGAAGAGAGTTTGAAATCATGTACGTCTCTCTCTGAAGCAACTTTGGCAACACCTCCTTCCCTAATGTTCAATCGGCACTCTCTCCACCAATTAGTAGTCATCTCTCTTTGCTAATGCTGGAGCCCAGAAAATACTTCATTCTTGGTTGGAAGCCCAGTTACACACATGTGCAAATAAGTATCATACAAAAGAGTACACACTGAATACACTAGGAATATTAAAAAAAATGCTATGAGAGATGCTGGGTAAAATGGTGTTATATCTAGAAAGAAAAATCTTGACAGTTTGAGTTATTCAATAATGTATTGGACTGCTTTCAAAAGTAGTGAGCTGCGCATCACTGGAAGGATTCTGTAAGAAACTGGGTAATCATTTGTCAGGATGTTGAAGATGTGACTTCTTAGTTTACTTTTTACACTGTAGCAGCAAGCGCCCTGCCATACCCAGGATCCCTGCTAGCACAAGTTCTTAGATCTGCTTTTAAAGGAAAGATAGCTTTTAAAGGGGTTAACAATCTTCTTTTAATGACATTCACTAGTTCAGGGGAAAGGTCAGCACCCTGAACATGGAGAAAATACAAGCAGAGAAACTAGCACAAAGACCAACAGATGAGGCTCCAGCTGTCTGAAGAAGGTAACACAACCACCTACATACACCACCAGATCAGGTGAGCACAGATACATCTGAGCAGTCAGCAGGCTCAGAATAAATGTCTACTCAGAGTCCTGTCCAGGGAATCAGAAGGTCCTATTCATAAGTGAACCCCAAAAGCAAAATATCACTTCAGAATATATATATACTTCTCAGAGCCAGAAGGCATCACAACCCTCATGACTCAGCTCCTAATTAGCTTAGTACCAAAAGGTGTGAGAGCCTACAAGCAAGCCTCCCCATAAGCAAGCTTCCCCTTTAAGCAAGTTCCTCCACCAATGGGCTCTATGTGATTCAGGATGTATCATAGCTGTGACTGAACACATGTGGTCACATAGGCCTATTAATAGATGGCGAAAATCATATTCCATTAATACACTAACCTTCTATAATCCTGTTCATCCATGTTCTAAAATGACTTTGTTTTACCTTTGGAGAAACACAATAAACATGAAACCTACCCAGTGATGAAGATGACTACATCGGTCATGTTATTCATGAGCATTATGTTATTTGGCTTAAGGAGACTTTTCCTGGCTTTTGACTGATAGCCTACATGTTCTGTATGTGTACATTCCTTCATGTGTGCACACGTATTTTCTGTGTATCATTGCCCCATACATAATTCATATGTAGTTTCCTCTTTCAATTGAATTGGTATACATTTATAGGCAGATGAGTTCAAGGTTAATTGGAGGGATTTTTTATAACTAATTTATTTATATTGCTGTTTATTAAAAAAAATTTTTTGTTATGAACTAAGTGTGTTCTATGGCTGACTGGCAAAGGGAAAATGTGGTGACTCGTAAGTTATAGTTTAGAGAGGATTTTCACTGATAAAATACCAAGAAATGGGAAACTAACCATGGGTCAAGTGAGGTGACCCCAAGGGCTTCACTGACTTTCTCTTTGCAAAAATTAATAAGTAGGCAAATAGATGCCTGAGGGAAAATAACCAAATAAGTGAAAAAAGCAGTTATTAAGCAATTAATTATCAAGCATGATCTAAGCACTGCATTATGTGCTAGGGATACAACTACCAAAAGCAATGCCAGTATTTGCCCTCGGAGAACTTACTTTATAATGATACAATACTAAAAGGGGAGTTGTGGCCAAGGATAGGCACTTTGGTCCTAAAAGTGGTGACTGAGCCATAGAGGATTAGATTGACATGCCCTCTATAGGAACAATGGGAGAGTTGATCTGAATACGGTTCATGGTCCCAGAACCAGGGAGAGAGGAAGGGTACCAACTTGAGGCAAGGCAGCTTGGGAGGAAGAAAAGATGGCTGGAAAGTTAGGTGTAAAATGAAACATAGCTGGAACTTTTCCTGAAATGGTTATTTGGAAGAGGCAGTCATAATCAGGAGAGTGGGACCATAGGGTAGAAATTTGTACAGTGGAGTAAAACAGTTGGTGAGAAGGAGATGGAAGGAGAGTGAGGAATAAAGTCAGGAGAATGTGGAATCGTATACAAAAATAGGTGGAATAAAGTTGAGAGTGATCTATAGTACTTAAACACAGAACTAGGCACCTAACAGAGTAGGAGCTATAGAAACGGTTACTACTGCCCTCACACTGCCCTGCCCTCCATCCCACCATATCTGTGGTTTAGAGTTGACTCAACTTGGGAAGATCATGGAATTGCAAGCTGCTAAAGAGTTTTCAGGCCTAATTAGGAGGCACAGAAAATTATATTCCAAATTAAGGGCATTATTGGATGGCTCTCCTGAACCTATAGCTGAAAAGCAGAAGGAAAAAATGAATGGGATGGCTGCAGAGCCCACCACAAAAGGCCTCAAGCACTGGCTCTTTAGAAGATATTTTAGCTGAAATGGTGCTGCCTAAATTCACTCTGTAGCAGGAACCACCACATTTTTTGTTTTCATTTTATACTGTCCTTGGCCCCATGACCCCATGACCCCATGACCCCATGACCCCATGGCTCCATTTCTCTGAAGCCTGGTTCTGATATTTTGAATAGCAGCTACTTAGGTAGCTAATGAACTCTCTCATGAGTCTGGTTGCTCTGAGCATTCACAAGGCACTCTCCCAGCATCTGTGGAGCTACTTTTGGGGTCATCAGGCAGGGGACTCTTGATACCTTATTGGGCTTCCTTAGTGTTAGTGTATACTGTTTTCTTTTATGACTACATTTTGACATGGAAGAAATAAAAAGATTGTGAATTTTGTTGTGTAATGGGGACTCAAGTGAGGTGCAAAAATTATTGTCAAATTTCCTCTTATAGCTCTCTAAGCCAATGGGATTACTTCTTCTTCTTCTTCTTCTTCTTCTTCTTCTTCTTCTTCTTCTTCTTCTTCTTCTTCTTCTGCTGCTGCTGCTGCTGCTGCTGCTGCTGCTGCTGCTGCCGTTGCTGTTGCTGCTGTTGCTGTTGCTGTTGCTGCTGCTTCTTTTTCTGCTGCTGCTTCTTCCTCTTCCTCATCTTTTTCTTCATTTATTATTATTTCTCTTTTTTTTTAAAGCTGGGCAACTTACTTTTTGTCCTGTAAAGTTTTAATTATTTTTGATTTCTTGAAATACAACTCTGGAAAGATAGGCTTCACCTTAAAACCCCAGTCACTCTGGCTTTCATTGAATGGCCAAAAACAGCCCCAACCCAAACCTCACTGGCTCATTCTTTAGGTTCTGATGGTTTAGAAAGAGTATAAATAGCAATTGTTTTCTTTTCCTGTCAGAAACTCTGAGGTTGATATCTTTGTGATGGTAATTGTGTCGTCTTTTGTCTCGACTCTTACCTAGCCCATGGTCGTTGAATGGATGTGGCCTCAGACAAACTGATACCTAGGAAAGACCTTAATTTAGAAAGGGCAAGGTCATCCATTCCATTCTGGGCCATGGGACAGTCGTCTTGACCTTTGTCTTGCCACTGGACTTCAACGACTCTGGAGGAGAAAGTGAGGCTTAAAATTTTACTCCGCTTTGCCTCACACGTATCCAATTCATGCTCAAGTCAAGATCTCACCCCCATGATGTTATTGGTCCTCTTTGAGAATGCAAGACAAACAGCAACAACCTTTTCTCTCCTCCTTCCTCCTTGCTCCTCCCTTTTCCTCCTTTTTCCTCCTTTTTTCCTATAGAGATTACATTCTAATGTCTTGCTTACTGGCCTTTGGTTTTCTCCTTTCGACCACCTTAGCTTATGAAGATTACTTCCTTATTAAATGCAACCCAATTAGAAGTTGCCCTGCTTGATGGGGTGCATTGCTGTCTTTTTGAATGAATGGATGAGTGAATGAACTGAGATCACTCTTCTCCTCTCCCTCCAAAAGATCAGGGACTCTGATGACTTTCTTATTGCAGAGAACGTTGAAAAGTCCTACCCTGGGGTCTGTATTTCCAAGGTGTGTATTAGAAGTATCACTCACCTGGGATTATTCCTAAATCCTCTCTGCCAGAATTTCTCGTTTTCATGAAAACTCTGGTTGGGGGACAAAGGATGATGTCAGGGGCCTTGACTTCTGAATGGTCTACAAGTTCAGTTTTTTCACTCCTTTCTCCAGATTGTGGTAGAGAAATGAGGAGATCCAGGCACTGGTTACTCAATTTGAGGGAGTCTTGAAGAGTGTGTTCTTGACAGAGATATTGAAGAGAAGAAATAGCAGCAGAACTCTCAAATCAAAGATTGCCTAGCTCCTACAAAATAGAAATTGTCACCTCAGGTTCCAAGAGGCTCCCTTGATTAGCTCCCTTGACTATGCTACTCTACTTAATTCCATGAAGGAGTTGAAAGAAAAGCACCAAAACATAAAAAACCCAAAATCCTAGCCAAATATCTTGTGGTTTAAACTCAAGCACTTTTCATTAATTTAACTACTGTCTGTCTCCTGCTTTCTTCCCTAAAATCAGCTTTTTAATTTTCTTTTTGCAAAGGAAAATCTTTCTTCTCCAAACTCAATGGTCAATCAATTAACAAGTATCTTATTAAGTGCCTAAAATGTGCCAGGCACTCTGCTTGGTGCTGGAAAGTACAAGAACAAAAAATGACTCAATCCCTACTGTTAATGAGCTTGCCATAACCCCTGTGACTGACCCTAGCATTTTTCAGAAATCGACACAAATCCCACCTTATGTAGGAGATCTTATCCTCGTTCCCCTGGCTGCCAGTATCCTCTCTCTGAAATTACATTCTTTTTATTTACTCTGTATATATCTAGTTATTTATGTGTTGTTCCCCTGTACCTCCCCTTAGAATGTGAGTTCGTTGAGGCCAGAGACTGTTTTTGTCTTTCTTTGTATCCATGGCACCAGCACAGTGCCTGGCACATAGTAAGCATATAATAAATGTTCGTTGACCGACTGCCTGACTGGTGAGCAAAGTCACCCCTCAGAACTCCTCCTTCAATATTTTAATGAATTTATGACTTCAGTGATGTGTACATTCTCTTGAGTGATTCAGATTGCAACCCATCCACATTCTTTTTTTTTTCAGAGGGACACTTGGCTTTGTCCTTAGGTAAATTCTACATAAGGGGGCCTTCCAATGTTTTGGGGTCAGTTTTTTAGTTCTTTGGTCATTGCTTGGATACCAGAGGAGCAGAGAGAGTGTCCATCAGCTTATCCTTTATTCTCCCCAGATGACTTTTCTCCCTTCCTTTCTGGTTATACAACTCTCTGATGACATCCTTTACTTAGC
>CM053622.1:722913558-722933558 GCA_028646595.1 Phalanger gymnotis | reverse complement strand
TGTAACCATATAAACAAGTCATAAGATGCACATCTTCTACCTGTTGCATGCTGGACTTCCTGACAATGCATGGCATGCTTGCCTGCCAACACTTGTTTGTTAAGACCTGTCGGTGGACTTGACCACTGGTTGGTTATAACTTGCATTCTGTGTATTTATTTGGAAAATAATTTAATCACTACAACTTTAACTGTTATGCAACAGATGAAATATGTGTGAACAGTTTTCCAAAATTTTCTTCTCTTCTTATGCTTCCACTACCAACTTATTTTTATTCAATGCCTCCCAATTGCACCCAAGGCTATTATGCCCCCTGGATTGTTCCAGGTCCCCCAGAGGGTGGTATCACCCACTTTGGGAATCTATGTGAGATTATACCTAACATCTTTTCATCTCTAAACCATAGGAAGCTTTGATCCTTTTATCTGTTCAGCACTATGGGGAAAAGAACAATGAATAAGTCATGATCTGTGAAAGAACCTAGGATCTGTGAGGAAGATAAAATGTCCATGGAGTGGTTGGAGAACAACCTGAAACAGGATTGTGAAAAGATAAGTGCACTGAGGTAAAGGCTGAAGTTAGTGGGAGAGATAACAAAGTCAAAGAAGGAAGAGTTCAGTGAGCTTAGGAAAGCAAAGCTGTGTCTGCTCCATTTCCTCTTTGGCTGTGTCCTCTTCCTTCTCTGGGCCTGCTGTGCTCTGGGCAGGTGGTGGTGTCAGTGGTGGTGAGTGTAAGCAGAACAGCATAATGTATTGGAAAAAATATTGGATTTGAATCAGAAGACCTGGCTCAAAAAGAGATCTTGGTTCTATTATTTACTTCCTACAGGACTTGTATAGTAGGCAGAATTCTAGGCTTGGGAAAAATCTAGGTTTGCATCCCTCCTAGACAATTGCCACCTGTGGGATGTGATCACCTACAAGATGCTTGCTGGCTCTAAATCTATGATCTTATGAACATTGCCTTTGTTTCTTTATTAAATTTGTTAAAGACCTCCCTCTCTTTAAAATTCAATGTTAAATTTATCCAATAACTTGGTAAAAGGTCTGTATTCTCTTTAACTCAGAATCCCTTAGGGCAATAGTTCTTAACCTTTGCTCTGTCATAGACCCTTTTGGCAGGCTGGTAATGCCTATAGACACTTTCTTCGAATAAAACGAGATGATATGTTTAAAATATTTTTAAAATTTAATCTTTAATAAATTAATTTATTTTCAGTTTTCAACATTCACTTCCATACACATTCTTACTAAACATGTTTTAACATTAGCCATATTCTATAGAAGAATTAGAATGAATGGGAAGAACCATGAGAAAAAACGAAACAAAACAAAAAAAGAGAGCAAATAGTATGCTTCGATCTGCATTCAGACTCCATATTTCTTTCTCTGCTTATGGATGGAATTTTCCATCATGAGTCTTTTGGGGTTATTTTAGGTCCTCGCATTGCTGAGAAGAGCTAAGTCTATCAAAGTCAGTCATTGTACACTGTGGCTATTACCTTGTACAATGTTCTCCTGGATCTGCTCACTTCACTCAGCATCAGTTTGAGATATGTTTTTAAATGTATAAAATGACATACATAAGATTAAAAATTTATATTAAAATACAAAGAGACACAGTTATAGAGGAGAGAGACAGACAGATATGAGAGAATGGGGGAGAAAAAGTGAGAGAGCATATGAAAGAGAGAGATAGAGATTGAGAGCCATAGAAGGAAAGAGGATAAATGAGAGAGAATGAAATAGAAAATGAGAAAGAGAATGAGTGAGAGAGGAGAGAGACGGACATACAGAGAGGAGAGAGAGAGAGAGAGAGAGAGAGAGAGAGAGAGAGAGAGAGAGAGAGAGAATAAAAATGATACAAAGAATTCTCTACATACCAGAATGCAGCTAGCTTAAGCTCTGTCTACCTAGAAGAGTTCTCTTGGGAATGATGGTGAAGAGAGACACTCTGAAGAGTGCTTTTCTAACCTCCTCCTTTTACTATAAACCTTTACCTACTCCTCAGCAGTTAAGGTCTGGAGGTAAAATCATCTCTTCTGTATTCAAAGATCTATGAAAAATCAAAGGGCCAATGTAGGATTGAGGGTTAAGTCAGTTTTAAATCAAGGAGAGCCTGCCCTGTTATAAGAAATGTTCCTCCCCAATCAAATCACATGACTTAGCAGGGCTCGATTTCTTGAGCTATATTGATTTGGCTGCCACCAGGCTGGGAAGGTGAATTGTTTGAGTTATTCCTTCTCTCTCCGCTCCTTCTTACCTATTTCTTAAGCGTTAAAAAACACCAATGTGTCAGTTGATAATTACAGTATTTCCATTGATGAAAAAGCATTCAGGATCTTCACACAATTTCTCTAGATTTCAGTTTCCTCATTTATAGAACAGGGGAAACAGATTACACTAGATGACCTCTAACATTGCTTCTATTTGGCCCCAAGAGGCAGAACTAGGAACAATATCTATGCAGAGGCAAATTTTGGTTGATGTAAAACCAAACCAAACCAAACCAAACCTCACTTCTTAACAATCAAAGCTCTCTAATAATGGAATGAGTCTTTTCAAGAGATGGTGGGTTCTCTGTCCTTGGAGGTCTTCAAGCAATGGATAAATGACCACTTCTCAAGTATTATAATGGGGATTCATGTCATGTATGGGTTGACCTAGATTGCAACTGAGTTCTCTTCCATCTTTCAAAATTCCATGATTATGATTATATTATGTGATTCTGGATGTCAAGACTTCAGGAGTCAGAAAACAGAAAAAGTCTGCTTTCTGTTGTCTCTGGTTAGAAAAGAGAAAGAACTAACAGAAGAGAAGTCTTCACCTCACTAGTACATATTAGTTTAAATGTTATGGTTCATTGTGTGCCTTTATTGTGGCTGGAATCAGAAGCTAGGAGATGGGAGCCTAGGGTCATAGAATGTTATCAATAGATAAGACTTTTGTACATGAGAGTATTAGAACAGGAACATTGAATGTCAGAGCTAGAAGTGACTTTCGAACATGGAACATTGGAACATACAACATTGAAAAGAGCCTTAGAACATAGAATGATAGTACATGTTAGTACACAAGCTATCAAAGTTGGAAAGGACTTTACACATTAGAATGTTGAAAGATTAAACCACACAGGATTTAAGAGTCTCTCATCCTACTGTTAGAACTGTCCTTAAATAAGCCTGACGTTTATTTTCCCTTAGTCAAGACTTTATATATATTTGTCACATAACAGAGAAGAGCAAAATCATTTCAAAGAGTTCCAGAGTCACCTTGATTTATTTCCTTCATCTCTCTCCTTTTGCTTCTCCCCACGGCCCTAGAAGACAGTTGTTTTCAGTGTCAAACTTTTTCTTACAGGCTGACGTCCCTCATTTGGGTGCAAGCAGGTTGTGAGATGTTGCTTCTAACCATATGTACTTCCCAACTGGCACTTTCAATCAGCCGCACACCAGATGTCAAGGCTGCTACTGTGCCAGACCTCAGAAAGATGTGGCAGAGTTCCTTTTGACTTTGACCTTCTTGTCTCTCTTCTCTTTTCACTCTCACTCTTCATCACTACCTCTTACTTGCTCCCTCTTCTGTTAGACTCACTTGATGACTTTTTTTATCCCTCTTCTAGTAATTTGTTTCACAACTTTAAGGTTCTTTGATTTCCCTTCACTGTCCTTTTCCACCAATGAAAAAATCATGACCTTTCTAGGACATAGTAGGCAGCTTGGAGAGTTGGTCTGGTTGATGATTTCAGTACCGTGTGTAGTCAGCTTTGTATTGAGCCTTAGGTGGGGTAGCCTTCAGGGGACAGGCATGCAATACAGAAAGTCTTCCCAGACTGGTAGGAGCTACCTGAGTTTGTCTTCTCTTCATATTGTTTTCCACCAACCAAGGTCATTTCAGCACCACCACAAGACATTGGAGTGGGATGTCAGGGGAGGAAATGGACAAATAAACTGTGAATCTGTCAGGAGGGAGAAATCCCACTCTGTGAACTCCGTGTACCAACTCTGATCATCATCTATTTTTGACTTGTTATATAGACTTTAAGGCCTTGCCTGAAAGACTGAAAAGTTAAAGGACTTTTTTGTAGGATCACATACTTGGTAAATGTTAGAGCTGGGATTTGAACCCAGAGCACTCTAGCCACTCTGTCATGTTGCCTGTGAAGGACATATGATTTGGAAAAGTATGCAGTAGTATTTATGAGTATTCGAAGTCGGTTGTCAGATAAGGGGTATGTTGCGAATCATGCTAACAGTGGGCCTTTGCACACGCATACAAAAATGGCTTCGTCTCCCAACCAATCAGATGCATGCCTTTGGGTTAAGCTATGTCTCTAAGGGGAACTAAAACTTCCTTTTCTAGGCCTCAGTTTCTTCATGTGTAAAATGAAGACATGTATTCAAAGATTTCTGTGGTCATTTCTAGCTCTAACATCCTATGAATCTTGACGTGTTTTGCTAACATCTTCCTGAACTGTGACAGTTTCGACAAATAGCTAGAAATGCTATTTTCATCCATTGATGTTCCATTTAAAGTCACAGCAATTGGAAGAACACTTGCTTGTCGTTTCTAGCTTAAGAAAATCTGCAGGAGTAATTTTCCTGCCAAAGTTATAGACGGCTTGTCACTACCAACTTGTCAGGTGAGCAAAGCAACAGCCCTGTGTCTGTGGCAAGTGGAATGTCCTCTCAGAACCAAGGAACTTCTAAACTGATGGTTCTTATGATGAAGTTTTTTTTTTTCCATAGAGTACCAGAAGCACATTTGTTCAATATGACATTACTCTTATGTTTGTATTATAGCACATTTACCCTTCTCCATTTATTTCCACAAAAACTTTATGGAAGCAGGGAGGAAAAGGCTGGAGGTGCCAAAAAGGCAAGAATCCAGGCCGTATTTAAGTCAAGCATTTATTAAATGCCTATTAGGAATGTCCGAGAGCCCCACATAAAATGTACAATGGGAGATGGTTCTGATAGTTCCCTGAGAACCCTCATTTGTGAAGCCCAGGGCTGTGGGACATGATGTTGGAAGGAAAGTTTCAGAAAAAGGGGTTCAGAGAAGCGTTTCTGAGCCATAAATGCTTCTGGAAAGTTGTTGCTTCATGGAGCAATTGTTGGAGAGCTAATCCCCTGTGAAAGGGAATAATAGCCATCTGCTGGGCATGGAGGATGATAGCAAGTAATCCAATAATAGAGGACAAATGGAGGAGGGATGGGTGTGGCGGGGGTGGTCTCTGATTAATAGCCACCTAGAGGTATAGGAGGCAGAACTGCAGAGGTTAGCGTATGGGGCCTGTGATAATATAACTCCTCTTGTAGGGAGATGCAGGAAATGGAGGATGCAGTTTCAGAAAATAGTAACAGGGCTGAACAATTGATATAAGGTCTGCTGGAAGCAGATGGAGGCAAGTTGCTAGAAATGAAAAATCCTGCACAGAGAGACAGAGAGTAGCATTGTTCTGAAAAAATAATCTCGGATTGTCAGAGCCCTGCCCAGGTAAGTACTGTAGGTCACCAAAGCTGCTCAAGTTAGTGGGGAAAGGGTTGCTCTCTGATGAGTATCATCCCTTTTGGCTAATGACACTAAGGAAATGCCTATTAGGCTCAGGCTCAGATATGAGCTCTTTTGTTTCTATTTACTTATAAATAAAACTGTTCATATTTTGAGACTTGTGAATTGGTTATTACCCTTGGGGTTGGAGTACTGTCAGACAGTGAAGTTGCCAAATCAGTGAAGCAGGGGCAACAAGCCAGAGAAATGAGAAGTCCCTCTGGATATATTTGTATTTTTTATGTCAGGTACTTGTATAAGGGTCACATTTGTAAAGTAATATATTTTCTGTGAAAGATTATTTTATGTAACATTTTCTTTAGTTCAAATTAAGATGTTCCATTTAGTTTGTCATCACTGCTCTGTGTCACTTTCATTAATAAGAACACAATTATAGACAATCTTCAGTATATATGCAGGAATGATTAGTGAAAAAAAGTGTGGCTTATATTCAGAACAATACAGTATCTTTCTATCTCCTCCATTCTTTCCTTCCTTCATTCTTTCCTTCCTTCCATCCATCCATCGATCCATCCATCCATCCATTCATCCATCCATCCATCCATCCATCATAGAATTTTGCTGGATGACAGCAAAGTGGAAATGGTTTAACTAGGAAAAAGAAGTGGAACTTCATTTTGTTTGAGAGTGAACAAGCTGGAGCCAGGATATGGTTGGGTGATGTTTTGCCAGAGAGGACCATCTGAGGAAGAAGTAGAGGAAATTATAGCCATTACGCAAGTGCTACAGAGAAAGAGTAATTGCCCATAATATAATAACAATTCTAAACAATTCTACATATTATGTATAGTATTTCTCTAAAGTTTATTGAATGAAATAGCATGAAAGCATTTATTCATTGTCAACTATGTGCAAAGCTTTGTACTAAGGGCTTCATATCCAAAGAGAAAACAAAGACAGTATCTGCCCTTTAGAAGCTCACGCTCTAGCAGGAGGAGAAAACACATAGAGGGAGTTTCAGTTGAAAGTCAGATTAAGGAAGTGGATCCTCATTACTCATTGGTAATGGTGAGTAATAGGCTATGACCATCCTTGTGGATGGCTGAGATGACCTGATGGAGGGCTCATAGAATTTATGGAAACTTAAGAATCAGGAGAGTAGAGTGAAGTTTAAGAAAGCATTAACATGGCTATTGAAATCCCCTGGGATCAGATTGTAGAGGAGAGGAAGACAGTGAGGAAGGTGCTATATTACTTGAGAAAGAAGAGACAGTAGATAAAAACCCTTATGAATTGAATATCTAGGAAGAAAAGGTGGTCAACTGTCAAATGTACCAGAGATATCAAATGTCAAGAGCAAATTATCCCAACTTTACGGTTGAGGAAACTGAGGCTTAGAGGGGAAAAAGTGACTTACCCAGGAGACATTTGACTAGTAGAGTAGGAATTGGTATTTGGACCCTGTTCCTTCTTGAATCAAAGTCCAGTTCTTATATCCTTATATCATCTCACTGACATCTTCCTATCCTCTCCCCTGTAGCTGGCATGAAGAAAATTATGGAGAATAAGTAAAGTTTGGAATATATTCTCAATGAGGCTTGCGGTAGTTTTTTACTCAATTTCTTGCTACAAACCTTTCACTTTTTAAGTGTGTCCTGCATTTATAGGGCCATACTCTCTAATGAGCATCAGAGTCACAGCTGGCTTAGGCAGTGGGCCTATTAAGCTGATCCCTTCATAGAACCCTGCTGCTCTGATGGGGTGATAAATAAACTCGCTAGGACCAATCTGGAAGGTAAATGCCTTAGCTAAAGGCTGTTTTCATGTTTTAGCTTCAAGGTGTTAAAAACACATTTTATTTTAATGTTTCTCCACTCTCAAAGCTGGTTATTTTTCCTATTTGGGTCTGTATAAGGCAAAGTAGAACAGAAACAGAGTATTCTGTTAGGTATGTGTGTGTGTTTGTATACATATATATGTATGTAAATATGTATGTGTATACATGTAGGTTCACTTAGTAGAATATAAGCTTCTTGAAGGCAGGGATGATTTCATTTTTAATCTTTGTATCCATAGCACCTAGCACAATCTTAATAAATGCCTATTGATTGGTTGAGTTGTGAAGGGATCTTGAGAATGTAATCATTGTACTCAGTGGCACCTGTGGTAAAATAGAACAATCCTTGAATTTGGAGCCTTTAAAAAAAGAACAGAATGGAAATTTTGAGATACACTAGTTCAACACATTTACTTCACGGAAGAAGAACCTGAGACACAGGAAGGGAAATTACTTGTCCAAAGTCATATGGAAATAAGCAGCAGAAATGGAATTTCAGTACCAATGTTTCAAATTCAAAGTCAATGTTCTTTTTTTTTTTTTTACTACATGACATTCTAGGTTCTTAATTAGGACAGTTTAATCAGGGCTTCACCATAGGGTATCAACATTGATGGGTCATATTTCTTCCTCCTAGGCATTGTCTGACCCATCATCCTTCTATTTTGTAATCCTCCACTAGCCCTGTGCCATTTCTGTCCTCCTTCTCTAGAGATTTTACCTCCCACCTCTTCACCTGGCCCTGAGCTCATATTCTCAAAGATTCCATTGTTGTCATGTTTCTATCTTGTGGCTTGCCTTCCCTCACTACCACCATGACCCTCCCTGTGACCTCTCTTCCCCACTGTCATCTCCTGAGGGCTGGGGTTTTTGCAGATGAGTCATTTTGTTGCAGTCTAGGGATTCTAGGAACCCTGAAATGCAAGGGTACAGGGTAGGAGTCTGCTTTGAAAGAATTCTACCACTCAAGCCTTCTTTCAGTCCAAGTAGTGGTTTATCGTAACACCAATAGAAGCAGCCCAGTCTTCTAGTGAGTCTGCACGTCTGATAAGGAGAAGACTGATACTTTTATAAGGAAAAGGCTGTTGGAAGATCTGGATAAAAGCCCTTATGAATTGAATATCTAGGAAGAAAAGGTAGTCAACTGTTAAATGTACCAGAGATATCAAGTGTCAAGAGCAAATTATCCCAACTTTATGGTTGAGGAAACTGAGGCTTAGAGGGGAAAAAGTGACTTACCCAGGAGACATTTGACTGGTAGAGTAGGAATTGGTATTTGGACCCTGTTCCTTCTTGAATCGAAGTCCAGTTCTTGTATCCTTACATCATCTCACTAACATCTTCCTATCCTCTCCCCTGTAGCCAGAGTGAACAAAATTATGGGAAGTGGCAAGTAGCCAGGGGTGGTCTGGAGGTAATAGAGAATGAAGGGCTGGGCTGAATCAGGGGCCACAATGAAAGGACAATTGAAAGGATTATTGACTGGGATGGGTGATGCCTCAGGTGAACCTGGGTTCCTGAAATTTGTGGGAAAGTTCAAAGACTGAGGGTCTTTTCTTTTTGGGGGTCCACCAACCTCATCATTTTTAGTGGTTGGCTTAGATGGTATCAACTTTAAAAAATATGCTAATCATGAGTATTTTCTGAGCATGTGTTCATAGGGGTGTATGGGTCTAGAACCTCTGGTGTGATGGCTTGCTGAGAACTTTTCAGTGCTCCTCATCTACCATTGGTGTCTACGTGGCACTTAACTCTCATCTGTATCTCCAAGAAGCTGTAGTAGGTGCAATGGTCACTCTCTGGCAAAATCGTCTTGACAGATCCCCTAAACTAAATTGAGAGTAACTGACAGATCTCAAACCAGTCAGTGATTTAGTGGGCTGTCTACCACAAGCATGTGAAGACTTCCTCTGGTGGAATGGACAGAAGAGAATAATTTGTTCCAAAAGCCATGAAAAAGGCAGAAGCAGGTACTGTGGAGTGTTTAGAGTCTGGTCAGATATCAAAGATGCCAAGGTCATCCATTGCATACCAGGCTATTGCCAGTTGTCTTGACTTTTGTCTTGCTACTGGACTTTGATGACTCTGAAAGAGTGAGTGAGGCTGACAACTTTTGTGCAACTCTTACCTTATTTAAATACAGTTCACACACTAGTCAAGACATCACCCCCAATGTCATTGGTCCTCTTTGAAAACAAAGGACAAACAACAAAAATAACTATGTTCTTTTTTTTTTGGTAATCTTAGAGTCCATATTTTGAAAAGGGCAATGAACTTGAAAGTCAGAGAACTTGAATACAAATCCCATTCTAAGCAAACCTCTCTGAATTTGATTTTCCTCATCTGTAAAGTGAGAATGTTAATATTTATATCAAACGAGATAATAATTGTAAGGCTCTTAGTGTGGTGCCTGACATACAGTACGTGTTATGCGAATGTTAGTTATCATCATCAACATCATTTTACTATACAGTGTTGCTCTAAAAAAGGGCTTTATAAAACTTGAAGTTCATTGTAAGTGCCAGAATATTTCTAGCAGTTATTATTCAAGGGAAAATTGATTAAGGATTAACCCAAAGAGAACTCATGACCTGAGTCCTGGGGGCTGAGACTTTGCTTTGGAGGCATAAAACTTAAGGTGGCTGTGTACCAGCTAGGGCAAACCATGCTGTAGATGTATTGGCATCTGGGGAAGCCTCAGAGAGTGGGGTAGGAGCTAGACACTAGATACAAACAAGGGACTAAGAAGGCAGAACAGTGGTGGTAAAGATTGTGGCTTTGACTCTAACACTTTCTTTTTATAGGGCTTTAGGCAAGTGTTATAAGCTGAGCCTCAGTTTGATCATACATGAAATTGACACAATACTTGCATGCCCTCTTGCATGAGGTTGTTGTGAGGAAAGCAGGGCTTTAATGAGGGAAACACTTTGTAGATCTTAAAGCTCATATGGGATGTGAGATTTTACTGTCAAAGTGGCCAAGAGGTGAAGGCAATTGGGGTGAAGCGATGTAGAGCTAGTCAAGAATTAGCTCAGGTCAACTTCTAATGTCCAGGAACAAGACTGGTGGCTTGCAGGAACCTGTAAGGATAATTCTTTTCCCCTTTCCTCAGACCTTGCTTGGTAGGGAATGTGGCAACATTTTAGGAGTTAATTATTGTTTATCTGAAACAAAAGCAGAGTGGACTGACAAAGGGGGGATCAGTGATGAATGAAGAGTAAAACAGGAGACAGCTAGGTGGTACAGTGGATATAACATAGGGGCTGGAGTCAGGAAGACCTTACTATGTGACCCTGGGCAAGTTACTAACCCTATTTGCTTCAGCTTGCTCATCTGTAAAATGAGCTGGAGAAGAAAATGGCAAACCTCTCCAGGATCTTTGCCAAGAAAACCCCAAATGGGGTCACAAAGAGTAGGATATGACTGAAACAACAACAATAACAACAAATATACACAAAAATGTGTAACTATAAATAATATATGAATATATAGATATATTCAACTATTATTCTATCAGTATATCCTTGTGCAAAAATGGATAGGAGATAGGAATTATACTTGTGAATTCATCGATATTTGGAACTCCTGAATAAGGAGACCTCCTCTACCAATTCCTGTTTCTACTTTCTTTCCTATGTACAGTCTTAGAGAGTTGCTTAGGGCATTAAACGCTCTTGCCCAGAGACGCATAGCTGATGCATATTAGAGGTAAGACTTGAATCCAGGTTTTCTGGGTTCCAAGGATAGCTCACCGTGCATTATGCCACCATGTCTCTCTCATACACACGTGTGCGTGTACAGATATTATATCTATCTGTATTTCTATATCTCTTATATTTACCTGTTATGTTTCCCATTCCTAGTAAAAGGCAAGCCATCAACTCCTTGAAGACAGGAATTGTCTCACTTATATTTTCATCCCCATGACCTAGCAGAGTTACTGGCACATGGTTGGTCCTTTATGAATGCTTGTTGATTTGCTTATCTGCATCATGCCACAAATCTGTCATGCTATGCCACGAATGCAATTGGCCTAGAGAGCAAACCTCTAGTGCCCTTTGAAAGCTATGGATACTCTAAAAACCTGAATCACCCCCTAATGGCATCTTCTCTGCTTGCTCGCAGCACATTCTTTCCTATTGCTGACAATGACAGGAGACCTCCCAAAGTCAAACAGATGAAAACATCACTACAGGCACATTGGAGCAGAATTAAAAAGCATCTCTCTTGTCATCGTGGTGATGACAGGTATTATATACCAGGTGTATGGGAGATAACATGGTTGCCTTACCGTGTAATTACAGTTGTTTCCAATGGAGTTATCACCAACTGCAATTGCCACTGCTGAGCATATGGCTTTTGGTAGTGTCTCAGAAAACAACCTGTCGAGCCTGTGCTATTCTGCCGAGTAGCATCTGGGGGAACAATCAAGGTGTTGTGATTCTGAGCCATAAAGGGAGACGCCTTTATGCAGGGGTAACTATCTGAACACTTTTCATCCAGAAGAGAATTCAGAGTTTGTGTGGTGGTCAAGTGAAGGGCAATCAAAGGGGGTCTAGTTTATGTGAATGTCAAATTTTGGATAAATGGCTTCACTTATGGCCACTGGGTAGCTCAATAGTGCGCAGAGCCCTGGACCTGGACTAGGGAAGACCTGAGTTCCAATTTGGCCTTCGACACTAGCTGTATGACCTAGGGAAAGTTATGTAACCTCTGTTTGCCTTAGTTTCTTCATCTTTAAAATAGAGATAACAACAGCTACCTTCCGGAGTTGTTGTGAGGATATTATTATTATTACATTATCCTCCATAAAGATATTCTTCCTCATAATATTATTATTTAGACAATATTTGTAAAACGCTTAGCGCAGTGCCTCCTTGGTACCTACGAGGCATTATATAAATGCTTATTCCTCTCCTTGTTACCTCCTCTGTCCCGTAACTCTATTTATATGACCCTCCAAGGTAGTGCAAGGATATGTTGTTATAACTATTCCCATATTGTAGGTGAAGGAACATTCTGAGAGAGTGACTTGCCCATGGTCTCACCACTAGTATGTATTGAATAAGAATAAAAAAGAATAAAAAAAGAAGAATACCAATTTACATTTGTATAGTGGTTTGCAAAACACTTTTCTCAACACAGTCCTGTGAAGTAGACTTTTTCGCTTTAGTTGGTCGTTAAAGAAATCAAGTCTCATAGAGGCTGAGTGACATGTCTAAGTTTCACACAATTAGCAAATGTCAGAGTCGGCATTCAAATCCAGGTCCAGTGTTCTTTCCACTTCACCAGGAGGCCACTAGGTGGTGCCATAGTACACAGAGTGCTAGGCTTGGTGTCAGGAGGACCTGAATCTAAATCTAGCTTTTGACACTTAGTAGCTTAGTGATCCTGGGCAAGTCACTTAATCACTTTCTTCCTTCTAAGTAAGTGAACCTAAGACTGACCTAGCTAGTGCACTATTTTTGAGAAATGACAAAGACAATAGGGATTTGAACTGGAAGGAACCTTAAATTTAATTGAATTCAATGTTCTTATTTTGAAAATAGGAAAGCAGTGGTTTGTCCAAGGTCAGACAAGAATGCAGAAGAGGGATTTGAGCCCATGTTTCCTCTGACTCCAAATCCATCTTGCTTTCCCCTGCATCATACTGCTGGGAATTGTAGGATCATAGAACTTTGAGATGGAAGAGATCTTAAACATGATCTGCTCCAACCCCATCATTTCAGAGGCAGGTAGTCTAATTCCTTGAAAGAGGAAGTGACTTGACCAACATTCATTTAGTTAGTAAGTAGAACAGATGATAATCAAAACTTAGCTACAAGAAAGGAGGCAGGGGGCCACACTATGTTCACTCTCCTCCCTGTAGAAAGTCTTATAGTAATGGGGTAAACTATAGAAGAACCATCCCTTTTCCATATTTCCATAAGTATTTCTGTGTGCCATTGACCAGCTGCTCTTTAGGAGGAGAAGACAATTCTTTGGTCATAGAAGAAGAGAAAGTTCTTGAGTGGGGATGGGTAACTTTGGCCCACCAAGGCTGTGACTACCCAAGGGGAACCTGATTGTGGAAATCCCAAGGGGAACCTGATTGTGGAAATATTCCAATCTTCTTGAACATTGACAATAACTACTTACACATGGGGAGTAGTTTCTAGGTACTACATTCCTTTGCTTGACCTAACAATAATCCCATTCCATCCCATCTCATTCCATTCCATTCAATATAACAAACATTTGTTAAGCACCTATTATGTGCAAAGCATTGTGGCAGGTGTTGAGGATTAAATACACACACACACACACACACACACATATATATGTATATTATATATATATATATATATATATATCTCAAAGACAAAATTAAAGAGAGTGTAGCCTCAAGACATTTGGATTCTGTTGGTATTAAAGAAAAATCAGAACTTCTGATTAAATTATTTAGATATTGTGGTGGTATAGACCTAGTGGGAGACGCAGCTGATGTGGTATCATACCTCTAAATGCTCTGTCTGAATATGTTCCTTAGGCTATTAGGCCTTCTTTGACATTGTGATTGTAGCTCTAGTTAAGTTGTTTAATATGAGTCAAAGACATATGGTACATCTCAACTACTCAGTGCTGATGGAGCCACATTGATTAGTAATAAGGACATGATCCTCTAGAGATGGGCTGAACACTTCCATAGTGTTCTCAACAGATCATCATCAGTCAATACTGAAGTCATTGACCATTCACCTCAGGTTGAGGTCAATCCCTCTCTAGACAAATTTCCAACTGAAGTAGAGGTTTTGAATGCTGTTAGGCTCCTCTTCTGTGGCAAAGCACCTGGTGCTGATTCTATTTCAGCTGAGATTCACAAGATGGGTGGTCTATTGCTCATACAAAAGCTGACTGCAATTTTTCAGGTTATATGGCAAGAAGAGGTGATCCCCCAGGAATTCAAAGACACCTCCATTGTCCATCTCTATAAAGGTAAAGGGAATAGATTGTCTTGTAACTATCATAAAGGGATCTCTCTCTGTCTCTGCTAGCAAAATTCTTTCCAGAGTCCTCCTTAATAGACTGATCCTTCACCTGGTCGATGGCCATCTACCTAAAAGCCAATGTGGTTTCAGAAAGAGCCAATTAATGATTGATATGGTATTTGTTGCCTGACACCTCTAGGAGAAATGCCAGTAGTAGAACAGTGGTCAGTACACAACAATTGTTAATCTCACCAAGGCCTTTGATACTGTCATTCTGGAGTGTTTATGGAAAATTGCATAAAAATTTAGTTGCCCAGAGTTTATTAGTATTGTACGTCAGTTTCGCGATGGGGTGCCTGCCTGGGTTTTGGATAATGGACAATGCTCTCATGCTTTCCCAGTCACCAATGGAGTGAAACAAGGCTGTGTCCTTGCTCCCATGCTTTTTAGCATGATGTTTTCAGCCATATTGTCAAACACATTCAATGAGGACAAAAATGGTATCGAGATCAGCTATTGTGCTGATGGTAAATTATTCAATTTGAAAAGACTACAAGCCAAGACTAATGTGGAGAGAGTGATGGTGCATGATTTTTTGTTTTCAGATGATCGTACACTCAATGCAGTCTCTGAAACTGAGATGCAACAAAATATGGATTGATTCTCTGCTGCTTGTGCTAATTTTGGCCTAACAATTAACACCAAAAAAAAAATAATAAAAACACAGGTGCTCCATCAGATGGCACCACACCATCTATATATGGAAACATCAGGCACAGCAATTGGAGAAGTTTTGAATACTGTGGATAAGTTCACTTCGGCAGCATGCTTTCCAGGGACGTACATGCTGATAATGAGGTTGATACACACATTACCAGAGCTAGCTCAGTGTTTGGGAGGCTCTGAAGGAAAGTGTGGGAGAGAAGTAGTATTAGATGGACTACCAGACTGAAGGTCTATAAAGCTGTTGTGCTGACCTCATTATTGTATGCCTGTGAAACTTCAATAGTGTACCAGTGCTATGCCAGGAAATGGAATCGCTCCCATTCAAATTATCTTAGGAAGATTCTGAAGATCTCCTGGCAGGATAAGGTACCAGGCACTGAGGTCATTTCTTGAACTAAATTGCCAAGCATTCAAACTCTACTGTGAAGAGTGCAGTTCTGATGGGCCATGTTGTTTGAATGCCACACTCACACTTACCTAAAAGACTATTATTTTGTGGACAATTCACACAAGGCAGGCTCTTACATAGTGGTCAGAAAAAGTGAATCAAGGACACTCTCACGGTCTCTCTTAAGGACTTTGGAATTGATTGCATGACACAGGAGACACTGACACAGAACTGCCCTGCATTGTGTGCCCATTGTGTGAGAAGGTGCTGTGCTCTATGAGCAAAGTAGAATTGAAGTGGCTCAAAAGAAACATGAGATGTGAAAATTTAGAGAATATACCGCCCCCCCACCCCAATCTTCATATGGACTATTCCTGCCCGACCTATGGTAGAGCATTCCAAGCTCCTATTGGTCTGATCAGCCACAGTTGAACACATTGTAACTTGACTCTAACATAGTGATGTCATTTTGGTCATCTTCAAGAATGAAGGACAACAACCAACCAATATAGTCTGAAAGAGTTCAAATGAATAGAGACAATTTCTATTGGTTCCAAGTGATACCTCCAGGTATATATCTAGCAAAGGAAGAAGTGATCTACATGTAGGATACTTCAAGAGAATTCATATTTTAAAAAATTCAGGTAAAACTATTAATTTTCTTTGCTTGGGAGACAGCCTATAGATTTGATTGACAGATATAAGTAGACTCAGTAAGTCAATATGCATTTATTTAGTGCCAGGCACTGTGTTAAGTGCTAAAAATACAAAGAGAAGCAAAAGACAGTTCCTGCTCTCAGTCTAATGAGGAGACAATATGCAAATAACTATGTACACACAAGATATATAAAGAGTAGACAGAAAGTAATCTCAGAAAGAAGGTACTGGCATTAAGGGAAACTGAGAAAAGTTTCTTAAAGGAGGTGGATTTCAGTTGAGAGTTGACGAAAGCTCAGGAAACCTGAAGGTGGAGATGAGGAGAGACAATTGCAGGAATGGGGGATAGCCAGTGAAAATGCCTTTTAGGGGGAGTAGGCGTAGAAAGAGTGGAAAGATAAGGGGTCAGATTGCGAAGAACTTTAAACTCCAAACATGGGACTTTATATTTGATCCTAGATGTGATAGGGAGTCACTGAAGTTTATTGAGTAGAGAGGTAATGTGTTTAGGCTTGCACTTTAGGAGAATAGACTGAAGTGGGGAGAGACTAGTGGCAGGGGAACCAATCAGCAGGCTGTCGCAATAATCAAGGCATGATGTGGTGAGGGTCAGCACCAGAGCGGTAGCATCGTCAAAGGAGAGAAGAGGTAGCATATAAGAGGTGTTTTGAAGGTACAAATATCACGAAAATTATTTTGGCTTAGTTGGACATACAGCAATAATTTTTAAAATAAATTATAGTCCTGGCAGAAGCCCAAGATGGAAGATCACGGCAGTGTTCAACATACCTTGTTAATGTACCAGTGAGGCAGGAAGGTGGGTATTGAGATAGTCAAAGAACTTCAGATTTCACTTTCACATATTTTAAATACAAACTTCAACAGAGAATTTAGGGGGCACTTTAAAAAAATCTGAGATAAGAGAAATACTATTACTAGCGCTGGCTCTGTCTCTTCTCCCCCCCCCCCTTCTTGCAATTTTATTGTTATAAGAAAGACAAGATTTAACCACCTTGGATGCTAGAGTTCTTACCGACTGAGTTCAATGCACTTCTATTCTGCCTTGTCCAAGTCCAATTTCCTTCATTAAGGGCTGACAATGAAAATCAGTTCCCTCATCTTTCAGCCCCTGGCTCTTCCTATGTTCCTGTTAACTCAGAATCAGGAATGTCTATCCTGGAAGGGATCTCAGAAAACATGCTGTACAAACCTTTTCATTTTTCAGAGAAGGAAACTGAGACTCAGGAGGGAAAATTGCTTTCAAATAGATGATTTAACATTTAGATTCTTCCTTTCTATTGACCTCTTATTTTAAATTTGTTATATTTTTAATTTTTCCTATTACATATGAAACCAATTTCTAACATTTAGTTTTTTAAAAAATTTTTGAGTTCAAAATTCTCTCCCTCCCTTTTTTCTCCATCTTTGAGAAGGCAAACAATTTGATATAAATTATATGTCTTCAGTCATGCAAGACATATTTCCATATTAGCCATGTTGTGAAAGAAAACACAGACCAAAAAGAAACCCCTAAGAAAAAATAAAGAAGGCAAAAAAATATGCTCCACTCTGTACTCTGACTCCAGAGAACTGACTCCATCAGTTCTTTCTCTGGAGGTGAGTAACATTTTTCATCATAAGTCCTTCAGAATGGCCTTAGATCATTATATTGCTGAGAATAGCTAAGTCATTCACAGTTGATTATCATGCAAAATTGCTGTTACCATATGCAAAGTATTCCTATTTCTGCTCACTACACTTTGCTTCAGTTAATATAAGTCTTTCTAAGTTTTTTTGAAACCATCCTACTCATTATTTCAGATTACATAATAATATTCCATCACAATCATATGCCACAAGGTGTCCAGCCATTCCACAATTGATCTGTCCCCTGAATTTTTAATTCACCACAAAAAAGCTGCTGTAAATAATTTTGTACATATATGCCCTTTTCCTTTTTTTTCTTTTTTGGATCTATTTGGAATACCGAATTAGTAATAGTATTACTGAGTCAAAGGTTATGCACAGTTTTATAGCCTTTTGGGCATAGTTCCAAATTGCTCTCCAGAATGATTGGATCAGTTCAAAACTCCATCAACAATGTATTAGTGTCTCTATTTTTCCACATCTCTCCAATGTTTGTTATTTTTCTTTTCTGTCATTTTAGACAATCTGATAGGTGTGATGTGGTACCTCAGAGTTGCTTTAATTTACATTTTTCTAATCATTAGAGATTTAGAGCATTTTTTCATATGACTATAGATAACTTTGATTTCTTCTTTCAAAAACTGCCTAGTCATGTCCTTTGACCATTTATCGACTGGAGAATGACATTTATTCTTATAAATTTGACTCAATTCTCTCTATATTTGAGAAATGAGGCTCTTATCAAAGAAGCTTGCTGTAAAAATTTCCCCCATGGGGCAGTTAGGTGGTGCAGTGAATAGAGCACTGGCCCTCAAGTCAGAAAGACCTGAGTTCAAATCCAGCCTTGGACACTAGACACTAACTAGCTGTGTGACCTTGGGAAAGTCACTTAACCCCAAATGCCTTCCCTTCCTCCCTTCCTCCCTTCCTCCCTCCCCCCCCGCCTCCCTCCCTCGAGAAAACAAAATTTTCCCTAGTTCCCTTTCCTTATAATCTTAGTTGCATTGGTTTTGTTTGTGCAAAACTTTTTCAATTTAATATAATTAAAATTATCCATTTTATATCCCATCTATCTCATTTGATCATAAATTTTTTTCTTATCTATAAACTTGATAGGTAAACTATTTCATGCTCCCTTAATTTGCTTATATTATTGCCCTTTAGGTCTAAATCATATATCAATTTTGACATTGGCCTCTGATTTTAAACACCATCATGGCATGTTGATTTTGGCTTTGAAGGAATATAGGGTGTATGACTAGGGGAAGATGAACATGAGTTTCTGAAGGGAAGAGACTACAGTATATCACTGTATTGTATTGCATATCAAGAAGATGAAATGTAAGGGAAAGCATGGTGTTCAGCATATGGATGGGAATCAATGGAGGACGAAACAGAAACAATATTCTAGTGAGAGTATATTATAAAATTCGTAGTCCATGAGTTCTTGAAATGGATCACAAACCTGGCATGGAATTCAAATATAAGGGATGAGAATAGGAGGCTGACACCATCTCATACAGAAGAGGCTGGGAGGCCTGCTTCCAGAAAGGCATGATGATGTATAATGGAAGGGCCCTGTTACCTGATTTGAAGCATGAGCCTTCTATAACTGAAGCAGGTTTCCCATTCTCTTCCACATGGGGACTGTATCAGTCTGTGTATGATCACCATCAACTTTCTTTCACTTAATTTGCCTGAATGATAACTTCATTCTTAAAAATGCTGAGGAAGCATTATGGGAGCTGCCTTACTATACCTGATTTAAACCAATAAAAGAGAAAAACCCTTAGCTGCTGATCTAGAAATTAAAGGAAAAAAATTCATATGAGATAAGGCCAGAAACACTGGACATATGGTCTAATGTATACCTTTGATTTTCACAGAGTAGATTTCAAAGAGTTCTTTTTTTTTCTTATTAATTAATTTATTTTTAGTTTTCAACATTCACTTCCACAAGATTTTGAGTTTCTCCCCATCTCTCCCTTTTCCTCACACCAAGATGGCATGCATTCTGATTACTCCTTCTTCTAATCTGCCCTCCCTTCTATCATCCCGCCTCCCCTTCTCTTATCTCCTTTCCTTCTGTTTTATGGTAGGGAAAGATAGATTTCTAAATCCCATTGCCTGTATATCTGTGTTGTTAAGCAAAATTGTCTCATTAGCATGGCTTTTGTTTCTTTTGAGTGGAAGTACTTTCAGCTGTTAAGTGCTAAGCCCCAGGCCCAGGGCCCTGTCAGGTGTGAAACCTGTGTGGGTGTGGA
>CM053622.1:722883209-722913058 GCA_028646595.1 Phalanger gymnotis | reverse complement strand
CCTAAATAAATTTCTTGTTGTTTTCTCCTTAGAGAATCTCTCATGCCTTGCGATTTCGGACCATCCAAACATATACATGATTATATTTGAGATCATAAATTCGGCCTTCCTACTACAATATCTTATTTCCCAGTTTCATGTAAAAATAATTTTTAACATTTATTTTTAAAACTTTGAGTTGCACTTTCTCTCCCTTCTTCTCTCCCCAACCACCCTCATTGAGACGGCAAACAATTCAGTATAGGTTATACATGTGTAGTCAGGCAAAACACTTCCATAACAGTTATGTTGTGAAAGAATAAGTATATTACCCTCCATCCTGTTCTTCTTTCTGTTTATTCTATTCTCTCCTTTGACCTATCCCTCCTCAAAAGTGTTTGCTTCTGATTACCCCTCCCTCAATCTGCCCTCCCTTTTGTCATCCCCCCTCTCTTATCCCCTTTCCCCCTACTTTGCTGTAGAGTAAGGTAGATTTCCATACCCAATTGAGTGTGTATGTTATTTCCTCCTTAAGCCAAATCGAATGAGACTAAGGGTCACCCATTCCCTCTCACCTCCCTACTCTTCCCCTTCATTGTAAAAGCTCTTTCTTGCCTCTTTTATGTGAGATGATATACTACATTCTACTTCTCCCTTTCTCCTTCTCCCAGTAGATTCCTCTCTCACCCCTTAATTTTATTTGTTAGTTATCATGCCTTCATATTCAACTTACCCTGTGCCCTCTGTCTATACATACATACATACATACATACATACATACATATGTATATGTATTCCCTCCAACTACCCTAATACTGAGAAAGGTCTCATGAGCTACAAATATCATCTTTCCATGTAGGAATGTAAACAGTTCAACTTTAATAAGTCCCTTATGATTTTTCCTTCCTGTTTACCTTTTCATGCTTCTCTTGATTCTTGCATTTGAAAGTCAAATTTTCTATTCAGCTCTGGTCTTTTCATCAAGAATACTTGAAAGTCTTCTATTTCATTGGATATCCATGTTTTCCCCTGAAAGGATTATGCTCAGTTTTGCTGGGTAGGTGATTCTTGGTTTTAATCCTAGCTCCTTTGACCTCCAGAATGTCATAGTCCAAGCCCTCTGATCCCTTAATGTAGAAGCTGCTAAATCAGGTATTATCCTGATTGGGTTACCACAATACTCAAATTGTTTCTTTCTGGCTGCTTGCAATATTTCCTCCTTGACCTGAGAACTCTGGAATTTGGCTACAATATTCCTAGGGATCTCTTTCAGCAGGTGATGGATTCTTTCAATTTCTATTTTATCCTCTGGTTCTAGAATATCAGCACAGTTTTCCCAGATAATTTCTTGAAAGATGATGTCTAGGCTCTTTTTTTGATCATGGCTTTCCTGTAGTCCGATATTTTTAAATTATCTCTCCTGGATCTATTTTGTAGGTCAGTTGTTTTTTCAATAAGATAGTTCACATTGTCTTCTATTTTTTCATTCTTTTTGTTTTGTTTTATAATTTCTTGATTTCTCATAAAGTCATTAGCTTCCATTTGTTCCATTCTAATTTTTAAGGAATTATTTTCTTCAGTGAGCTTTTGGACCTCTTTTTCTGTTTGGCCAATTCAACTTTTTAAGGCATTCTTCTCCTCATTGGCTTTTTGGACCTCTTTTGCCACTTGGGTTACTCTATTTTTAAGATGTTATTTTCTTCAGCATTTTTTGGGGTCTCTTTTAGCAAGCCATTGATTCATTTTTCATGATTTTCTTGAATCACTCTCATTTCTCTTCCCAATTTTTCCTCTAATTCTCTTACTTGATTTCAAAATCCTTTTTGAGCTCTTCCATTGCCAATTCATATTTTTCTTGGAGACTTTGGATGTAGGAGCTTTGACTTTATTGTATTCTTCTGGTTGTATGTTTTGATCTTCCTTGTCACCAAAGTAAGATTCTATAGTCTGATTTTTTTCCCCACTATTTGCTCATTTTCCCAGCCAATTGGTTGACTTTGAGCTCTTTGTTAAAGCAGGACTCTGCTTCCTGTGTGGAGGGTGTGTTGCCCCAAGCTTCAGAGGTTTTGTGCAGCTCTTTTCAGAGATACTTCTAGGGACTGTAAATTTTCAGTTCTTCCAAGGTGGTATGATCAAACGAGAGGTGTTTACTCCTCTCCTTGTATGTGCTCTGTTCTGTGAATGACCAGAAGCACTCTTTTCTGCCTTGGAACTGTGCACAAGCCACAAGCTTGCCGTGCCAGTGCTCCTCCTTCCCCCAGGACCACCACCTAGGTCTAAGCACGATTGAAGCAAGAGAATCCTGCCTCAGCACCAGCAGAGAGATCCCGGCAATCCTCCTCTATTTAGCCATTCAACGCCCCCACCATCTGTGGGCTGAGAGCTCTGGAAGCAGCTGCTGCTGTGGCTGCTGCCCTCGGGCTGGGGCTAGACCATACTCCTCTGTCACCCAGGTCTGAAAGACTTTTCCTACTGCCCTTCTAAGTTGTCTCTGGCATTTGTGGGTTGATAAGTCTGGAAACCACCACAGCTGCAAGTGATTCAGTCCTCTGAGTCCTGCTCAGGTCTGGTCTGTGCTGGCATGGCCCACGTTAGACTGTGCTCTTCCAGCCTGGTGCAACAGACCTTTCCTGTCAACCTTCCAGGTTGTCTTGGGCTGGAAACTTGTTTCAGTCTGTCATTTTGTGGGTTCTGCTGCTCTATAATTTTTTTAGAGTCATTTTTCCAGGTATTTGGAGGTGTTGAGGGAGAGCTCAAGCAAATCCTTGCTTTTACTCTTGGCTCCACCCCCTGCAAAGAGTTCTGAGGAAGAATAGGCAGGATCCCATACTTGAATCACATGTAGAAGATGGTATTCAGTTCTCAGCACCACATTTTAAGAATATTGACAAATTGGAGTGTGTTTGGGGAGTGACAATCAGAAGGCTGAGAAGACTCAAACCATGCCTGACAGGGATTTGTTGAAGGAACTTGGGATATTTACCTTGGAGGAAGGAAGACAGAGATGTAGTAATAGTTGAGTATTTGAGTACTGAGGACTTGGAAGGCTCTCATGGGAAAGAGAGATTGGTCTTATTTGGCTTAATTCCAAAGTATAGACAAAACTAGGATGAAATTCCAGGAAGGCAAATTTAGGCTTAACATAAAGAAAATTTTCTTAATAATTAAAACTATTCCAAAGTGGGATGGTCTTTTGGAGAGGTAGTGATTTCCCCATTATTGAAAATATTTAAGTGGTTAGTGGCTGACCAGGTTGTTGGGGTTGTCACAGAGAGGATTCATGTTTTCTTCCAATTCTGAGATTCTATGGCTCTTTGGGATGATCAAGAATAAACCTAAAAGTAAAGCTCATTATAACCATTCCTTCTTTGTACTGGGGAGGGGTGGGATTTGATTTCCAGGTGAAACTATTCCAGGTGCTTGAAGAAGCAGGTAAATGAAAAAAGGGTGGGAGGGAATCTCTCAAACTGATAATGCTAGCTGTCATCATTGGTTGTGATTTCCCAGGTGCCTTCTTTCCTTTGTATTTTTCCCCCTGCAGCTTGTTGTAGTATTCCTCAGCTAGGGGAAGTCTAGATATCATTTCTTGGGTATTCTTTAGGTCAGATTTTGTTAGTCTGTACCGGGGAAAGATGGTAGCTTCAGAAGTAAGGAAAGCACTATGAGGGAATTGGTTGATAATGAGCTGAATGCAGTATCTCTGTTACTTGCCTGATGCTTTCTTTAAGAGTTTGCCTTCTTTTGAGGATGTAGCTTATCCCAGAATAAAGAGATTTATGAGGAATACAAAATGTTTGTCTGAGTAAGGTTTTAGTTTCTATATCAGCTTCAATGCAAAGAGGAAAACCCCATTACCATTTTTTGGATAGCTTTAAACTTTTTTTTCCTGAATGAGTCTGTATAAGCTTCCTGAAAATACATCAATAAATTGCCCCCCTTAGACAATAAAAGATATGCAACAAAAATAATTCAACGATTGCAGGGATAGAGGGAAAATTAATTTCTCTACCGTGTGTATACATGTTTTAATATATATGCATGCATTTATATGCTAATTCTTAGAACAAATAGCACAATTCTCAAAGACAAAGAACCAAGAGTTCAGAATTCATTGAGGGAAGAAAAGAATTAATTGGGAACTTGTTTAAAGTTAGATAAATAAATAATGGGTATTTTTTTGGGGGGAGTTATATTAGATTTACCACTGAGTATTTTAAGTTACTGGCTAGTTATGATGTAGGAAATCAAAATCAAGAGAAAATGGTTAATTTTTAACAGTCATTGTAAACTAGATAATTTATAGAAGTTCGAAGAGATGGTCACTATACTGTCCACTGGAGCTTTATAGTTCAGAAATAAAGCAATAATTGCACCTTTTGATGTTTATTTTGTTCAACAGGAACTGAGAGGTTTGATTGAGAGGGATGAAAGTAACCAGGTTTAGGCATCTGAAGACCAGATGAAGACCTCAAATCAAAACAAGGTGACTTTGGTGTGGAAGGTAATCATTTGATTAGAGAAAGGGAAATGATATAGAACTGATATAATAGAAATCTGGTATAGTAGAAACTGATATAGTCAAAAGACTGCCATCAAGGACCTATAAGGCAACATGTGGCCTCGAGGCAACAGGTTCCCCACCCTTGCTCTAGCACTTTCCCAGTTCCCAATGGAGGTTGTGTGCTTCCTCCCATACTTTTGAACATGTTAGTTTCAGCAATGTTGTCAGATGCCTTCAACAAGGATGAAAACTGCACTGAGGTCAGCTGCTGCGTGGATGGTAAGTTATTCAACTTGAAAAGGCTACAAGCCAAGACTAAAGAGGAGGGAGAGTTGCTACATGATTTTCTGTTCACAGATAGATGATTGTGCACTCAATGCAGTCTTTGAGACTGAGATGCAGTAAAGTATGGATAGATTCTCTGCTGCTTGTGCTAATGTTAGCCTAAAAACCAACACCAAGAAAACACAGGTTCTCCATCAGCCAACATTACACCATCCATACATGGAACCATCAGTTTAAGCAAATGGAGTTTTGAGTATTGTGGGTAAGTTCACTTACCTTGGTGTAGTAGACTTTCTAGGAATGTATACATTGATAATAATGATGTTGATGCACATACTGCCAGAGCTAGTTCAGCATTTGGGAGGCTCTGAAGGAAAGTTTGGGAGAGAAGGGGTATTATATTGCCTACCAAACTGAAGATCTACAAAGCTGTTGTGCTGACCTCCTTGTATACCTGTGAAATCTGGACAGTCTACCAGTGCCATGCCAGAAAAGTGAATCGCTTCCATCTAAATTGTCTTAGGAAGATTCGGAAGATCACCTGGCAGGATAAGGTACCGGACACTGAGGTCCTGTTTGGAGCTAAATTCCTAAGTATTCACACTCTACTATAGAAAGTGCAACTTTGTTGATCTGGCCATGTTGTTTGAATGCCAAATGTATGTTTGAGTAAGAGATTATTTCATGGAGAACTCACATAAGACAGGTGCTAACATGGTGGCCGGAAGAAGTGATACAAGGACAATCTCAAAGTCTCTCCTAAGAACTTTGGAATCGATTGTGAGACATGGGAGACCACCCAGCATGGCGTGCCCTCTTCAAAGAAGGCTTTGTGCTTTATGATCAAAGCAGAATTGTAGTAACTCAAAAGAAAGGTGGAAAGAACAAAAAACTGAAAATGAATGATATATAATATTGACCAGCCTCTGAAGCAAAATTTCCTGACACAAAACCCTCCTTCTGTAGTTATCATTTCTGAAAAAGTCTCTCCTTTAAATAATTTGTTTTGTCATTTTTATTTCTGACTTTTGTTTGAGCATCACCTTCACTTCAAAATATATTCCCCCCTTTCTTATCCAGTACACAGCCCCTAATAACATATCTCTGTGTGTGTACATTTTAAAAAAACAAGCAGCTTAGCAGAGCCAGACAATACGTGCGCATGTGAAATATCACACACCCATAGGCCCTCACCTCTCCAAAGAAGGGAAAAAGATGTATTTTCTCAGTTGTTCTTCAGAACTAAGGCAGAAAAAAGGTAAGCATTTTGCCTTTGATCATACAGATAGATAGCAGCCAGGCCTTGGATGCAGGTCTTTTGATTCTAAGTCCAAATTCCTTTCCTATATCAATTAATTTTTGGTGGTTCATAACTCTCTCTCTCTCTCTCTCTCTCTCTCTCTCTCTCTCTCTCTCTCTCTCTCTCTCTCTCTCTCTCCATCTCTATCCATGGTGGAGTTGGACTTGTTATTTTATTGGCATGAGGAAACTCCTTGTGTAGAAATTTCTCTGCACCTGCAGACTATCAATTTTTTCTGTGATTTAAAATTTTAGAGTGCTGCCTGGGGTTAATTGAGAGGTTAAGTGTTTGTTCATAACACATGAAGTATCCATCAGCTTTAAGATTTGAATCCAAGTCTTTTCTGATTCTGAGGCAGCCCCTATCTACTATACAACAATGTCTAAGAGTAAATGTTTTTTTTGAAGGGGGAAGGCAGGGTAATTGGGGTTAAGTGACTTGCCCAAGGTCACACAGCTAGTAAGTGTGTCAAGTGTCTGAGGCTGGATTTGAACTCAGGTCCTCCTGACTCCAGGGCCAGTGCTCTACTCACTGTGCCACCTAGCTGTACCACAAGTAAATGTTTTGTACATATAATTTTTAGAGAAGAGCTAACAATCCTCAATCCTACCGATACTTACGGAAATGTATCATTTTGTATTGTTTTAGCAAGAATGTTAGCAATTCCTCTTGAAAGCTTTTGTTTTCAAAATTATCCACTGGAAAAGGGTCATTAAACCTATGTGGATCCTGCTTTTCTATTTCCATGTACTTCTCTGTTCTTTTAAAGAAAATTCTCTTTTGGATAGAGAAAACTCACTGAAAAAACACAGCTACATTCATAAACCACTTTAGTCTCATGGGCATTGTTTAATAAACATGTATTTTTACATCTATTATAACTTAATGTCTCCTGGTACTAGCAGGAAGATGTGCATATTTTAATAGAGAAATTGTCCTCATATTTGTGCACAAATACTTTTGTATTTTTTCTGTTCTATATCAGGTGTCTAGTCTTGTGTAGATGATAGACATAGAAGGAAGAAAGTGTCACTCCATTTTGGAAGAACATGCAACAAATTTAGCACATGGATAAGCATTTGAAGATATCAAATTGATGCTGATTAAACTGGAATGTTAGAACTGAAAGAAAATTTTAAACAAAGAATTTCAGGTCATAGAAGAAGCTAGAAGGTAATTGATGGTGTAGTGGATAGGGCACTGTCTGGAGTCAGGAAGACGAGTTCATATCCAGTCTCAGGCACTAGCTGTGTGACCCTGGGCAAGTCATCTTGCCTTAGTTTCCTTATCTGCAAAATGGGGTCAACAACAGCACCTACCTTGTAAGGTTATTGTGAAGATCAAATAAGATGATATTTGTAAAGAGCTTAGCGCAGTGTCTGGCGCATAGTAGGATGCACACAAATACTTACTCACTTCCCTAGGAGGGACATTAAAATGTGGAATTTTAGAATATAGAAATATTTTAAATTTAATTATAAAATTAAATTAAAGTTTTTTAGCTTTTATAATAAATCTCTCTTCCCTCTCTTTCCTAGGGATTCATCCCTGGTGACAATAAATAAAAAAGAGAAAAAAAATCTCAGTAAAACTAACCAACATTATCAATCAAATCCAACAATCTATGTAATGTTCTGTAACATAGTCTCCCGTATCTGTAAGGAATGGAGGAATGTTCATCTCCAAATTTCTTCTTTGGGTTCAAGCTTGGTCATTATAATTTCACATCATTCAGTTCTGATCTTTTGTTATTTTAGAACATTAAATGTGAATATCAGGGTAGAGTCCAAACCATCCCAGTGCACGTTAGCCTGGTCATCTTCGAGCATGTTCTCATCTGAGAACGTAGAGATCAATTAGTCACTCATAGGTCTTAAAATAAGTGCCACAATATGGCGTAAGAATTGTGTCATACAGGTGAAGGAAATTTGGGTATACTCTAACCATCATCTATAAATTATCAAGGAAATTGACAAGGAATTAGTTCCAGAAATTGAGGAAGTATGTCTTTGCAGTACATCCCTGAGGAAGAATGACTTGGGGAAGGAGAGGTCTCAACTTCCGCTTTGGCCAGGTTTCCTTTACCGCTTCCCCTTTGCCTGGAGGAAGACCATGTGATTTTTGAAGGGTCCAGAGGTTGCTAGAATTCCTTTCTTCCCATCAGTATCCTAGTGTCATGGGTAGTATGGAAATGCCTTCTCTTCAGGGATGTGCAGATAAGCCACACTTCCTACAATCTATGGAGTTGATTCCTTCTTAACTCTCTTGATAATTGGGATGTGGCCTAGTTTCCTTGACCTATCTGAACATAACTCTTTTGCAACATTCTAAGGCTTTTAAGCATTTAGTCTAAGGAGCATGATGAGTGAGTGAGTGAGTAATCGAGGCATTCTCACCCACTAATAGTTTGAACCCTACCTTTACATTAAAAAAAGAAAACCTCACAAAATGGATGATGCACCTTTCACCCACAAGGTGTTTATAGTCTAGTTTTTTTGGAAAAGATTCATTCATAAAACGTTCATTTTAAACTAAACATTCAAAACACTGAAACATTCGTTAAATAGAGATTAAAACAGCATGTGACAAGGTACTAATTGAGTGATATAGAGAATAAAGGCAAAAGAGTTAGAACTGGGAGAGATCAGTGTGACCTGGAGCAGACAGAAAAGATTTTACTTAGGAACTGCAAAGGACTAAAAACTGAGTTAAAAGTGTCATGCAGAAGTCATGAAAGGCAATTAAATTTTTGGATGCATTAAGGTAGATACCATTCAAGAGGAGGAAGTTCATAATAATCCTCTGCCCTTATTGGATCACTTCCTAAGGACTGGATCCCCAGTGCTTAGTACAGCTGCTGACTCATGGTGTGCCCTTAATAAATACTTGTTGTTGTTGATGGTGGTGATGGTAATAAACTAGAGGATGTCTTTTTGTTGCTCAGTTGTGTCCTAGTCTTCATGACTCCGTTTGGGATTTTCTTGGCATATATCCTGAGATGGTTTGTCATTTTCCTCTCCAGCTCATTTTACAGATGAGAAGACTGAGGAAAACAGGGATAAGTGACTTGCCCAGGGTCACACTGCTAGTAAGTGCCTGAGACTGGGTCTGGACTCATGTCTTCCTGACTCCAGGCCCAGAGGATATTTAGAGGAGAGCAACCAAGATTGGAGAGAGACTTGAGTTCATGTCATATGAGTATGGGTTGAAGAGACTAGAAATGTTTACTCTTGAGAAGTGAGGATTCATGGAAGACATTATAGCTGTCTTCAAGTGTCTGAAGGACTGACATAGAAGAGATCACTTGAAGACATTTTTTTCTGTTTTGGCTCCAAAAGGCAGAGCTAGGGGCAATGAGTAAAAATTGCAAAGGAGTAAATTCAGGCTAAATGTGAGAAAAGAATTAGTACCAACGGTAATGATAATGATGACAACAATAGTAATCATTTATATTAGTGCTTTAAAGGTTTGCAAAGCACTTTACATGTTATCTCATTCAACGAGAACAATAAGAGCTAGCCCAAAGTGAAATGGGATTATTTCAGAAGTACTGAGTTATAAAGACATCCAAAAAAGGGGAAAAGGACCTATTTGTACCAAAATATTTATAGCAGCTCTTTTTCTGGTGGCTAAGAATTGGAAGTTAAAGGGTTTCCCATCAATTGGGGAATGGCTAAAGAAGTTGTGGCATATGACTATAATGGAATATTATTATGCTATAAGAAATGACAAGCAGGATGATTTCAGAAAAACCTGGAAAGACTTACATAAAGGATGTATAGTGAAGTGACCAGAACCAGGAGAATGTTGTACACAGTAAGAGCAATATTGGTTGATGAAGAATTGTGAATGACTTAGCTATTCTCAGCAATACAATGATCCAAGATAATCCCAAAGGATGAAACATGAAGCATACTATCCACCTCCAGAGAAAGAACCGATATTGATTAAATACAGACCGAAGCATGCCATTTTTCACTTTCTTTCATTTTTTCTTTTATTCAAGTCTTCTTGTATAAAATGAATAATATGGAAATGTTTTACATAATTACACATGTATAACCTATATTTGATTGCTTATTATCTCAGGGAGGGGGAGGAGAAGGGAGGAATTAAGTGATAGAATTTGGAATTCAAAACTTCAAATAAAAATGTTAAAAAAATTGGAAAAAAGGTAGTGAGTCATTCTTGGCCTTAAGGCTAGAAGACCATCACTTTTTGGGTATAAGGTAGAAAAAAGTATGAGGCAGTGATGGTTCATCAGAAAGACACTACTTGTGATACTTATGAGTGAGTTGGACTAGATGGCCTCTGAGGTCCCTTTCAGCTCTAGAGCTATGGTCCTACAATTTTGTGAACCAAGTAGATGTCCGGCAGGCAGTTGGTGATGTACAACGTGAGATGGGAACATAGGATTGTGCCCCTGTTGCCTTCATTTTCTTGCCCAGGACTTCATAATGTCTAGTAACACTTTTTATGTTCCTTTTAATAAGATCATTTATCTCTTCACGATTCACTAGAAGTGGACATTTGTTGTAAGGTTTGGCAAGCCTAGGGAGGCTCAAATTCATCTCATTGATACATAACAAGGAAAAAGAGCATACTTCCTTATTTTATAATTCAGGTAGATAGATAACCACCTTGGTGTACCCCAGCCAGAACTCACTGTGATCATCTTTCTTCTGTTTCTTATCTTAATATCTTCCATACACAATATACTATATATCTTAGCTATATACATATATAAACACACAAAATGTATACTCACATATGGGAGCATACATACATATACACAGACTTAGATATGCAGACATATATATGCTCCTGTATGGGTCTACTTTCTGTGAGAAGACCCTTATGCTTATTACTTAGCTCTCAATTTGTAGTGGTCTTCTTTCTTTCCTGTAAAAGTTTTCTACCATCTAGCTTCCTGACACTGATTAGGCAGATTCAATTCCAAAGATAAAAATGATGAGGGAGGAAGGGAGGGAAGGAGAAAGAGAGAAGGGGGAGGGGAGAGAGAGGGGTGGGTGGGGAGAGGGGAGAGAGGGGAGAGAAAGCAGTCTTCTTGGAGCACTGGCCCATTATTTCAGAAGGAGCCCAGCTGTGTTTCACTTCATTCCCTATCCAATGGCCAATTTCTAGACAGCTTTGACAACATCCTGGCCTAGTGCCTGGAGACCTTTCAACCCCAATATCTCTCCTACTAGAACTGTGATCAAATCAACTCTGCTGTTGTTGGTGGAAGAAGCCTGTAAATATTGCTCTATGGCATGATTCACCAACCAAGTAACAGTGAGGACCAAAGTGTCCCACTGTACCTCTCTTCTCCCTCCAATCCCTAAATCTTTGCCTATTATAATGTAAGCTCCTTGAGGGCAGGGACTGTCTTTGCTTTTGCACTTGTATCCCCAGCTCTTAGTACTTAATATATGTTTTTCATTTATTTATTTATTCATTTGTTTATTCATTTATTTGTTCATTCATTCATTCATTCATTCATTCATTCATTCATTCATTCATTCATTCATTTCATCAGGGTATTTGAAGACTACCTAGAAAGGAAACCTGAATGTTTCTTGTTTTACTCATGTAGTGATTACTTGAGCGTAACCTCAAACATGACTATAGATTGGTCTACACTGGAAGCCAGAATATAGAAGTTTTCCCTCCTCAGCCTCTTTCTTCTGTTCTTTGGTAAACTTGAAGTCCTTTTGTTCAATTACTATTTGGGGATAAAGAACAGTGTCTTTCTGTTGTCCTATTTGGATTATCAGGACATATCAGTCTTCCTAAGCACCTGCTATTATCCCAGCTAATCACGCAATGCATCGTTATCATCTATTAAGTTCAACAACCAAAAATAAAAAAAATAACAACAGTCTACCTTCCCTGGTTTCCAAATTATGCAGTTCCAGCTAGATGGATTTCAGCCTGGAGATTCTAGGACAGACTATGACTTTTTAGTGTTTCTATCCTGTAGAATTTCTTTTTCAGATTTTCCTTATCATTTTAAATGGCTGATTATGTAAATTAAATGATGGCACTCTAGGAAAACACTTTGAGTCAGTATCATGGGGATGACTTTCTTTCTACGGTAAAAGAGTTATGGGTCTCATGTTGGGGCTATGCTGCTGATCAGTCCAAACTCCTGAAGGCTGCAGATGATTTCTTGGCTTTCAGGCCCATCCTAGAAGGGTTATGAGCTAATTTCACATAGACCTGCTGCTGTGGGAGGTTAATCTCATTCTGCCTCAGCCTTGGGAGGATCCAGCCCAAAGCAGGGAACCCTTTCAGGTGTTCGGACACTTTACCATCCTTTTGCACTGTTTTTTTTTTGCCAGGCCTTGAACATTATACTCTATTTCCTAACTTGGTGTCCTAGCTCAATGTCTTTTCACTGGCTATTCCCAATGTCCAGGATGCTTTCCCTCCTCATGTCCACCTCTTGGTCTATATGGCTTTGTTCAAGACTCAGTTCGGATCCCACTTTCTTCAGGAGGACACTCTTGGATTCATTCATCCTCTTCTACTAGCTTAGTGCCATCCTTATTAGTTTATTTTCCATCTATAAAGTGCATGAGTGTGTGTGTGTGTGTGTGTTGATTTGCATCTTCCCCTATAGTACCTCTCCCCTTAGAATGTGAGCTCTTTGGCAGCTGGAACCAAGTTTTTTTTCTTTGTATTCTAAGGACTTAGCATTTAGTAAGTGCTTAATAAATGCTGACTGGCTGAACCTAATAATAATAACAATAACTCACCTTCATATGGTGCTCTATAGTTTATAAAGTACTTTCATCACAACCCTAAGATTAATAGTATAAATATTAACTTTTTTCTCTTTTTACAGATGAAGAAACTGAGTCCAAGAAATGTTAAGTGCTTGGCAAAATCATATATCTAATATGTATCAAACCTGGGAATTAAACTGTCTTTTAATTTTAAGACCAGTGCGTGCTCTTTTCATGTTGCCGTATAATACTGCTAATTACTCATATTTATATAATACTTTGAAGAAAACTTTTATCAATAGCCCCTTTGATGCTTTGTCGATATTCCCATTTTACAGACGAGGAAACAGGTCCTAAGATAAAAACTGATTAACTTACAAGCACACAGTAAAGCTGGGACCTAAAATCAGTTTAAAAAAAATTCCCAAACCATTGTTCCTTCTCCTGTGCTTGATACTGTGCTCCTCTATGTTATATGGCTCTCCTCCTTGTTTCTAGCTTTTTTGGAGAAGTTACATGATATATTACAAAGATTCTTGGCCTTTTTTGTGTCATGGACTGCTCTTAGAATAGTCTTTTAAAGTGAATAATATAAAATATTAAAGTCATTAAATATCATATTAAAGTCAGATTATTAAAATCTTGAGAAAACCCATGAGTTCATTGAACCCCTGGTTTGGTGGAAAGTGAGCTTGTGAGACAAAGGCCCTGGGTTGGAGTCCTGGCTCTTCTACATACTAGTTGTATGATCTTGGGAGCATCACTTAACTTGTCTGAGTATTAGTTTTCTCATATGTAAACAGTTTTATTTTTTTCTTTCTTCCACCAGACTATAAGCTTTATGAGGACAGGTCTCCCACTCTTGTGTCTTCTCTAGCGATAAGCACAAGGCTTTTCACACAGCAGTTTCTTAATAAATGTCTCATGAATTGAAGGTTTCAATGTTACTTTAGCTGACCATTTCACCCATTCCTAGACCCATGATGATGTAAGACGTGAATCAACATCACCATTTGTCCAAGTGTATTATGCTATCTTCAGTCATCACTGAAGGTAACTGGCCACCCAATGCTTTCCCCAGTCTCGAGTGGGGCCAGGTATAACAAGATAGAAATGGCAGATTAACTTCGGAGACTTATCAGTCAGAAAACCCTTCTCTCAGTCAGAACCAGATGGGTCTCCTATTGAGGCGTAGGTTGGTTGAGGTGGCCTCTGAGATTCAAAAATTCTGTGAAAGTATGAGCTCAAATTAGGAATCAATCCAATATCAAGGAGACCAAAGTTGGGCCCAAAACCAAGATGCAAATATAGATTTGTTAGATTCAGGTGTCAAAGATAGCTCAAGATGGGGAGGTTGGCCAATGAGACCAGGTCTGATGTGACCTCCCTGCTCACTGGGCCAGCCACCAGGATTTAAAAGGTTCAGAGCTTACTATCCAGTAGCAGCTGAACATTCAGCAGAGGAGAATGCTTAAGTTAGGGGTATAGGTCCAAGTTAGTAGATGGCAAAATAATTTGTCCCAATCAGGTAAAAAATCATTAAGTCACAGCGCATGTACACAAGGGAATGGAAAAGATCATCTGAAATGTAAATGTTGCTTGTAACACTTGACATTCATAAGTCCTTTTCTTCCTCATTCCTGATTTCCACTAATACCTACCACAGTTGATTAAATACAGCCCTGAGAAGCGAATCCATCAGCTTGACACGTTTCAGAATTGAGGTTCTTGTCAAAGGCAGATTGTTGCCATTTGTTACTGGGAAGTCTTCTTGCCAGCACCTCCTCACAGTAAAATAACTTTTCTTACTCATGCCCATTGGGGTTTCTTTTTGTCCTTCAGAGCACAATCTACAAATTGGTAGTGATCCCATAATTTATTTCTGTAATGCTCATTTTATTTATAATCCAGAGGCAATTAAATTCTCCTTTATTTTGCATTGTCCCCATGACAGATGTGTGGTTACTACTCAGATGTTTGACGGCTGACAATAAATCATTCGGCTATCAAAGTGTCTGTTGACTCGAGAGTCTCTATTTAGAGCAGATGCCACCACAAACTGAGTGACAGGGAAATTCTTCATGGGAGTCTCACATTGGCTAACTGCCTTGCTTCCCTCCAACTCTGGGATCTGACAGCTTGGTTCATTTTTGACCATTGGGAAGGTCTTCACATGGATTTCACCAAGATGCCAAATGGATTACTTCATTGCTCTTTCCTAATAATACCTTTTGATAGGATTATTTGATAGGAGGCAATGTGTTGAAAGGGAGAATAAAAAGCAATAGTGGACTTGGAAATAGAAACGTAGGCTTGGGTCCTGACTCTACAACTTGCTGGTTGTACGTGATGTAGGCAAAGATAGTGAATCTCTGAGCCTTCTCTGTAAAATGGAAATATAACTTCTTCCATTACCTACCTCATAATTCAGTGGTACAGTGGATGGAGTGCCGGATATGGAGTCAAGAAGACCTGAGTTCAAATCCAGCCCCAGGCACTTACTAGCTGTGTGACCTTGGGCAAGTCATTTAACTGTTTCCTGCCTCAGTTTTCTCATCTGTGAAATGAGGATAATCATAACTGCTACCTCCCATGGTTGTAAGCCCAAAAGGAGATTATACATGCTATTTTAAGTTATTAAGGCTTAAAAGAGCATGAAGACTTTTGGGACACTTTGTCTTTGCATAGTGCTTGCAAATCTTAAAGGACTGTGTAAATTCTAGCTATGATTCCAAGTAGAGAGCACAGCAAGTGTGAGAAACCAGTGAGTAGTTTGTATTAATGTATTAAAAATGTATTAAACAATACAATGTATTAAAAATTGTAACTTTATTATGTACTCAGTACTTCAAACAATCTGTGATATCATCACCATGGGTTTTCCTTTAATACATATCACAAGTTGTCCACTTAGTAACACCCTTTGGCTCCTTCAAAGGTCATCTCAAGTGCCAACTTCTCACATGAAACCTTTCCTGGTCTTTTTCCCCAGATCCAAAGACTAATAAAATAAAATTTTTGCCACTGAAGTCTTTGGCACTGTCATCATATGGTTCAAAAATCAGACACTCTTGTGATTTTTACTTCTGGAAATGACCTTAAAGGACAAGCATGACCATCTGCTTTGCTGCTGCACTCTCAGGACCCTGGGACAGTTCCATATGACTTGCATCAAAACCTTCCATGGATATTGTCTTGCCCATTAGAATGCTGGCTCCTTGAGAGCAGGGACTGTCCTACTTTTCTGTTTGTATATCCACTCCTTAGCACAGGGCTTTGCATCTAATAAATGCTGAAATGTTTCCTTCCTTCCTTCTTTCTTTCCTTTCTTCCTTCCTTCTTTCTTTCCTTCCTTCCTTCCTTCCTTCCTTCCTTCCTTCCTTCCTTCCTTCCTTCCTTCCTTCCTTCCTTCACTTCCTTCTTTCCTTCTTTTACTTCTTTTTTTCCTGTTTTCCTTTGGGGATAAATAGAACTCTTTCCCACCTTATGACCTTTTAAAAAATTCAAAGGCAGAACTTATGGTTCTATGTCTTTTATTTTCCAGGCTAAGTATCTCTGGTTCTTTAGTCAGTCAATCAAGTGGTGATCTCTCAGGGCTTCAGAGTGTCATAATTATCATTAATTCTTCGTACCTAACCATATAGATTTAGATGTAATTTTTGAATGTTTACTTGCCCTTCTATGACACTAGAAATTTGTGTAAGTTCCTGAAACCATCTCTAATCTAATACTGTGACTGCTCTTCTGTTGAAGCCTTCTTTCAAATGATCTTCATGCCTATAGTCTCAAAGTCCTTCCTTCGGTATATCTACCATGATGATGCTAAAGTAATTTCATCAGTGTGTATCTCTGATGATGCATTCCCTTCTCCCCTATTTCTCTTCACCATGCTCAAAAACCTTTCATCTCTTCCTATTAATCATTGTGCTAAGTCTGAAGCACTTTATCTAGCATTCAAGGGCTTCCATGATTTGGTCTCATCCAAACTTCCCAGATCTCTCTCATTATTCCCCTTATGTTTCCAAGGTCCAGTCAAGATGGATTATCCATCTTTCACCAAACATACTCCAAATTTTCCAAACTTCCCATATTAAATTTCTCTCTTCTGTCTGCTCATATCCTTTCCTCTCCAATTTTCCTTATTTTAGTTCTTACCCATTCTTCCAGTCTCAGATCTAATGGTATCTACTCTATGAAGCCTTGCTCCCACTAGTAGGAAATGATCTATCTCCTTTGAACTTCCATGAAAATGTGATCTGAGATAGGAAACAATGTACTTTAGTAGATAATAACATAGTTGGTGATGACAATTTGTTGAACTAGATTATGTCAGTGGTTGTATTTCTCATGAATTTTTGTATAATCTTACCCTGTGCTTATTGAGTTAACACACATCACATATCTTGGCTAGACATTGTATGTGGACAATAAATTGGACCTAAGATGCATTAAGAGAAGCATATTGGACTAGGCTTTATTGGTGAAATTGTGCAACATCTGTAATGATATCAAGCTTCCCTTTGTCAATGGAGAACATCTTTTCTAGTAGATATTCCTGCAATGGTGAAACTTTAGAATGTAAATCCATGATCTTGGAAGAATAAAAATTGCAAGTGAACAAATGGATAGTCAGAAGGCTCATGATTGGTCTAAGAAGCTGTAGCATATAGCCAATGATAGCTTATATATAGCGGGAAAGATCAAGGAGGATTTGCTAGTTGTCTTTTAAGTATTTGAAAGATTGTCACTTGGAAGAGGGATCGAAGAGTTCGTCTTTCACAGACCCAATGATAGAAAAGGGGATGGATAACAAAGTGTTCAAATAACTACAAAGCTATAGATAGCAGGTGATCAATTTTCAAGGTATGAGCTAATATTTTGAATGATCCAGAAAGGAAGCAATGTGATAGAATGATGGCCCACAATTCTGGGTGAAAAGGTAGTTCACTGAGACCAGGAAACAAACTGAAAGAAGAACCTAGAGCCATGAAGTTGGACAGAGGGATCAGGATATTGCTAGCAAGGCTGTTTGGATGAATTTGTCAAGATGTGTGTCAGGACAGAAACTGAGATAGCCGAGCACTCCCAATTCCCCAGCTTCCTCCAGCCCTCTACTACAGAACCCAAGGTAACAATCTTGAATTCCCTTTCTCCTCTTGGGCTTCTTCATGAAGCTTTTTTCCTCTGGGCAGGGGAAATACTATTTACCTTGCTATTTTGAATGTTTATTCTTTCTGTATAAGCTGTATAGTTGAGAAGAAGGAACTAAAGGGGAAATAACTACAGAGAAGAGACATTACAATTAGAATTACTATACTTGGCCTCGCAGGGCAGACCGAGGAAAAATCCATGAAAAAGACAGAGGTAGAGTTTGGTTTGATGTAAGTAAAGACTTCCTAACAGAGCTAAGTCAAAGAGGAATAGGGTCCTTTGGAAGGTAGTGGGTTCCTCTTCATTGGAGGTCTTCAAGTGAAGGTTAGATGACTACTTGTTTTGCATGGTGTAGTGAGGATTCTTTTTCATGTATGAATTGGGCTATGCTGAGGTCCCTTTCAACTTGGATATTCTATGAAGTGACGTAAATGATATAATCAAATATTTGTATGTCCAGAAAAGAGAAAGAAGGGTAGCCTTCCTGTGTATTCAGAAGAAGGGATGACAGATGGGTAGTTGGAATTCTTCATTGGAATTTGTGGAATGTCAAAGGGCTTATCAGAAGGACTCAGCATTGAGAAAAAGCTGTCCTGCCTGACAATTAAGATCATTAACATCTTTTGAGAGAGTAGTTTTCAGTGGGAAACCATTTTCAGTGGGTTTACAAGAAGGAAAAATGGACCAGAGAAGTAGATTTTTTTTTCAAGGAATTTAGCTGGGTCAGGGAGGAGAGATCCAGGACAAGGTGTAAAGTGGAAAGGGATTTGGATTCAGAGGTTCTGGTTTCAAATACCAGCTATTTACTGCCTGCAAGTCACTTCATTTTTCTTGGCCTCAGTTGCCTCATTTATAAACTAAGGGGGCTGAACTAGATGATCTCTATGGTCTCTTCAAGTTTCAAGTCTTTGGTTCTATGAAGATAACTACTGGAAATGGTAGGACCTAGTGAAGATTTATTTTAAAGATGGAGGATACTCAGTTATATTTGTAGGCAGCATGGGAGAAAGAGAGAAATATTAGAGAGGAGGATTATGGTTTAGACAATCTTCTAGAAAAGAAAGGAGAGAAGGAAATCAAGACTATGTGAAGCAGGTTGACTTGCAAGAAAGACTACCTCATTATGCAACTTTTGAGGATAGGAGGAAATGAAGGAAATGGTAGGGAATGATGAGAGGAATCAAGGAAGGCTTCCTGGATGAGACAGAATTACAGATCTAGATTTAAAAGGGTCCTGAAAGGCCAATCCATCCAACCTCCACATTTCACAGATGAGGAAACTGAGACCCAGGAAGGTTAAGTGACTTGCGAATCTCCAGAGATGTTAGGTGGCACTTCGGTGGATAGAGTACCAGGCCTAGAGTCAGGAAGACTCATCTTCATGAATTCAAATCTGGCCTCATACCATATACTCACTAGCTCTGTGATTCTGGGCAAATCACTTCATCCTGTTTGCCTCAGTTTTCTCATCTGTAAAATGATCTGGAGAAGGAAATGGTAAACCACTCTAGTATCTTTGCCAAGGAAACTTTATATGGTGGTGGTGAAGAGTTGGACATGACTGAGCAACAATACTCATCACAGGTGGGATTTGAAACCAGTTTTTCTTACTCTGGAGCCAGAGTTCCTTCTTCTGTACTTTACTCACTCTGAGTTGGGCTTTGAAAAATGAAGTGGAATCTGAATATATAGAAAGGAACAAGGAGGATGCTGTAGGTGAGAAAAACAACGTTCAAAAAATTATGAGCATAACTTGTTCTTAAAATAATGAGAAGACTGGCCTGGTTAATGACAGCTAACATTCATACGGTGTTTTAAGGTGTGCAAAACTCTTTTACAAACATTATTACATTTTATCCTCACAACCTCCCTGGGAGTTAGGTACTATTATTAACTGCATTTAACAGGTGAGGAAACTGAGGCAGATTAGGGCAAGTGATTTACCTTGGGTCACTCAGCTCGTAAGTGTCTCAGATCAGATTTGAACTTGAGTCTTCCTGACTTCAAATGCAGCACTTTATCCCCAACACCACCTGGCTGCCTCTCAATAGAGAGGAGTAGAGCTCATTTGCTTTAGACTCTGAATCATGATTGTGAATAAAATTCTAAAAGATTAAGTGGGGGGAGGGGTAGAAAGAATACTCCACATTTTAAAACTAAGTTGTCTAATTCAGTTTGAAATGTATGCTCAAGTGTAAAATTTCTTGGGACTGAATTAAAAAAATCTTTTCAACAAGGTTTTTTTGTTTTTTGTTAAAGTGCCCACAACGTATAAATCAGAAAAGCTTAGTGTGAAATATACGCTGAAAAGAATCTAGGCCTTCATTTAGAAAATTAATCAGCAATTTCCAATCCTGAAAGCCTTTTCCTTTCTGCCAATATAAGCCTATAATATAATACATAATGTAAGACTATTTTGTTAGGAGCCTATAATTGTTAGAAAAGCTAGTTTCATGTTTAATTGTTATAATTATTCCCCTTGGAGGATATAGGTAATAATAGGAGGATATAAGTGATAATAATACAAATAACAACAATAAGAACACACGACATTTACATAGCATATATATGATGAATCATTGAAAAAATTTCAGAGTAATTTTGGTGAGAGAGCACAGAAGAGTAGAAAGAATAATGGTTTTAAAAGAGTTAGAGGCACTGGGTTTGAGTTCTGTCTCTGTTACTAACTAGCTGTGTGACCCTGGTTAAGTTACAACTCTTCTGAGCTTCAGTTACCTCTCTTATAAAATGAGAATAAAAAAATTTCCAATCCCTACTTTACAGGATTGTTGGGAGGAAAGTGCTTTGCAAACCCCCTAGAGTGTTGTCCAAGTATGAACCATTGCACTAAGAAAAGGCCTTGACAAGAATCCATTCTGAGAATTTTTCTCACAGTCTCAGAAAGTAGTAATTCATGGCCCTTGTCATTTCTGTCTTGGTCTCAACCATCGATCAAAGGCTTCTTAATTAATTTTATGTGGGCAAAAAGTCATTTATAATTATAGTGGTGTTATCTCAATGTGTCTCCCTTATCTCCTGCTCCCTGGTGCTTTATTCCTCTGACTGTTTTACTATGGGTACCGTTAGTATATTCGTCAGCTTCACTCTTGTAGCTTCCAGCTTAGGTTGATAAATGACTGCTTTTTCTAGAGCTGATAAAAGACATGACTAGGTTTAAGATTTTGTTGATAGTTTTTTGTTATGTAATATATATACATATACATATATATAATATATATGTTTCCTGTAATGTCTTGATTAAAACTCCTCAGTTGTAATTTAGAACAACCAAAGGTCTAGGGTCTAACTTTGAAAAACCTTCCAATAGTCTCCTTTCTATGCTAAGGATACGATTGACAGTTGAGCACCAAGTCTGGACCCTCTGAGAGCCTGGTCTCTATTATTAAGCCATCAATCAATCAACAAGTGTTTCTGAAGAGTTTATCATGTGTACACTATGCACTTGGGATATTACTTTTTTTTGCTCATCCTTATCTTTTGAAGAGGACCAATGACATCCTGGGGTAATGTCCTGACTCGTGTGTGAATTGGATTTAAGTGAGGGAGAGTTGCACAAAGTCATCAGCCTCATTCTCTTCTAGTGTCATTGAAGCCCAGTGGCAAGACAAAAGTTGAGATGACTGGCCATGGCCCAGGATGCAGTGGATAACCTTGGTGTCTGATGTCTGACCAAGCTCTAAGCACTCCAAAGGGCCTGCTTTATCAAGGCCATTAGAACAACTTGTTATCTTCCCATTCTACCAGGGAGGGGAGAATCTTCCCGTCCTTGAGGTAGATGCCCTGCTAACTCACCAATGAGTTTGAAGCCCTTCAGTTACCCTTAACCTAGGTTAGACCATCTGCTGAGGTCTTACAGGATATGGTTACATCTTCTTGAGCAAGAGGTGACAGTTGAGCAACTGGTGGATGAGCAGCACTGAAAAGGGCTTGGCAAGCCCTCGCACCAGAGGTGCTAGTCCTCTTTGAACAAATGGGATACTACCAAGAAACAAAAACAGTTCCTGGACTCAGGGCACTTATGTTTTAATGAGGCAGACAACATGAACACACAGAATAGCCTTAGAGGGGAAGGCGCCAGCAGCTGAGGGTGAGAAGGAACCAGGTAAGGCTCCTGCAGAAGGTCACATTTGGATTGAGTCCTGAAGGAAGCTAGAGCTTCTAGGTGGGGATGAGGAAGGAGAACATTATAGGCATTAGAAAGATCCAGCTCAAATGTTCAGAAATGGGAGATGGTGCATTGTGTGTGAGGAAGAGCCAATGGGCCAATATGGTTGACTGTAGACTGCAGGAAGGAGAATAATGTAAGAAAGATAAGAAGATGGGAAACAAGGATAAGGGTAATGTTATGGAGAGCTTGAATGTTAACTGGGGGAGCAATAACTTCCATTTCCAAAACATTTGATGGTTAACCAAATGCTTTCACAGATGTACATACATGCCAATTGAATGCTAATCACTTATTAAATGCTTGTTATCTATATGTAAGACATTGTTCTAGATACTGGGGAGGCACAGATAAAAATAAAATTGTCAAAGGTGCTTTGATTTACAGTTAGAAGGGATCTCAGAGGCTCTTAGGTCCAAGTATTCATTTTACAGTTGAAAAAAACCTAGAGATTTATGTGATTTGCCCATGACAACACAGTTGGTATCAAAGGTGGATTTGAACCCATGTCCTCTAATTCCAGTCAGTGATCCTTGCATTGTGGCTTAGTTTTCTCTTTCAAGGTGCTTACCTTCTAGGTAGTGATGAGAGTGGGGATGGCAGTGATGGTGGGGGTGGCATTGGAATTGTGGCAGTTGTGGCAGTAGTGACAGTTATGGTGGCAATTGTGGTGATGGTGGTGGTGGTAGACAAGTAAATAAATCTAAGGCAATTTGAGAAGGAAGGAAACACTAACAATTTGGAAAATGAGAAAAGGTTTACCATGAGAGCAGACGTTGAAGGTGAACCTTGAAAAAAGGAAAGCATCCTAAGAGGTGGATTCTAGGCGTAAGGGATAATGTTTTTGAAGACAGAAGATGAAACATACAGCTCAAGAAAGACAAGTTTGTCTAGAATGTAGAGTCTATGAAGGAACATAGTAGGAGATAATTGTAGAAAGGTAGGTTGGAGTCAGTAATGCAGGGATTAAAATGTCAGGACCTCAGGAGTTTGTATTTTCCTCTAGCTGTAATACAGAACCGCTGAAGAATTTATGCCTTAGCACGATGTTTTCGACAGCTCTACAGAGAATGAATTTGAAAGAAGAAAGACTGAAAGCAGAGAGGAAAATCAGCAAGCTATTAAAATAGTCCAATGAGAGGTGATGAGAACCTGAACCAAGGAGGTGGTCTGTGAATGGGGAGAAGGGAACAGATAGAAAAGACGACGTGGAGGTAGAATGGACAGGACATAGCAACCGATTAGACAGAAAGGTCAAGTGACTACTGTGCTACAAACCCAGTATGGGAAAGATGGAAATATACTAGATAAGGACATTTGGTAAAGGATAGGTTTAGGTAGGAAGATAAAGAATTCTGTTTGGGACATACTGAGATTGAAATGCCTATGGGATATTTAAGTGGGCATATCCAGTGGGCAGTTAGAATAGAGAACTGGAATTTAGGAGAAAGGTGAAAGCTTGATAGTTATCTACAAAGAAATGGTATGTGAGTGACTTAATGTGAAACAAGGAAGGAAAAAAGAAAACATTTATTAAGTGCCTACTATGTGATATATGTGTCACACACACACACGTATGAAATAAAATTAAAAGATGATTAGTTAGTAAGAACAGAATGCTTCTTCCATGTAGATATAATAGTCTTGTTACTGAACCACTACAAGACATACATGTGTGTATATATAACTAAATCAATTTTAATTGATTTTAATTTAAATTTGAAATAAAATTTAAAAATGCCTATTAACAATATCAACAATTATGATTCTGAACCCCTTCTGACAATGTTCTAAGTCAAGATAGAGTAGATGGCATTAGTTGTTTTATCTGTTCAAAGTGTAGTTTAGATTAATTACTACTACTATTTTTTGGGTGTGATGGAAAAATAGACACTATGATTGAATTAGTGTTCCACTTGATATGTGGAAGCCCCTTCTACTTATGAAGACCCGCAACTTGCTTGCAATGTATAATCTTAGACTTGCCTGAATACTGAGAGTTTAGATGACAAGATCATTATCACATAGTCTGTGTCAGAGGTGGAACTTGAATTCAGGTCTTTCCATTTCCAAGGACAATTCTCTATCACAATATCTCTCACTAACAATGAGAATGATAATAATAAGTGTCCGACAAATTTACACAGTGCTTTACATTTTTCAAAGCACTTTTATCTGCTATTTTATCTGATGACATTTTATGAATCAGTAGCTGAAGGAGTTATTCTGTAGGTAGTTACTTTTCCTCTTGTGATGTTTCCAGTTGTACTTATTGCTTATGCCAAACATATACGTGGTATTCAGTTGAATCATAGACCATCAGATTTAGAGTTAGCTATGAGGCCATCTATTGCAACTTACAAAAATCCGTCTTGATTAGTTTGTTAATGGTCATCTGACAATTTAGAGTATTGTAGTGAAGGGGAGCTCATTAATCGTTTATGCAGGCCATTTTCATTGTGGGCAGCTCTGATTATTAGGAAAATTTTCCTTATGTTAATAAAATCTGTCACATTGTAAGATACACCCACTTGGTTCTAGTTGTGTCTTCTGCAGCTACATAAAGAATGCAAATCCTTATTCTACATGATTTTCCTTTACTTATTAAAAGGCAGCTTTAATACCCACTTTCACACTTCTCTGTTCTTTCTGCAATAAGATTTCCATCCTGTTTGTACTCCTCTGAATCTGCTCCAATTTTGACAATACATACTAGTTGACTGAATTAGCTCTCCTGCCTTTTACATATCAGATTCATATTGGTACCACTAGTGTCTATGACCGCAAGATCTCTCCCACTTATTTCCTTCTCTCTATTCCCACTGCCTCCACTCTATAACAGACTTTAATTGCCCCAACCCTGGACTTCTGCTGGCAATGTTCTAATAATAGGTCTTTCTGTCTCCACTCTCTTTCTCCTTCAATTCATCCTTCATACAATTGCCAGAATGTAAATCATCTGCTTGAGACCTCAACTTTCTACTAAATGCAGTTCAAATTTCCCTGCCTCATACTAGAAAGTCTTTGTTTTTACTGAACTAATATGTGTTTTTTTAATAACTTCTTTAATTGGTCCTACTTTTGCCCTTTGGCAAGATAGTTGAGCATAAAACAGTGTTAGCCTAATGGACAGGACAATCATTGATTGGATTCAAATTAGAGGTAAAGGGAGTGACTACATGAGAGAGACTTATAGAGTTGCAGGGTTACATTACAGGGATACATGGAGCAGGTGTCAACCTCTGGAGTCATCAGCAGACTGTCATGCATGCATTGATGTGAACTCTGAACCTGTAGTCCAAACAGCCATGTGTCATTTAGGCCACATATTCCTGGGAACATGACAGGCTCTGCTGATAAACAACTGGGAATAGGTACTGAAACACTCAAGGTCCCAGCTATGGGAAGAAACTTTTATTCCACCCACAGGTTTGGTGGAAACTACTGCTATAGGTAGATTTTTTTTCCACTGTCTAGTTTTTACATGGAAGAAGAGTAAGTGGAGCACATAACCTTGGGCTTGGGGATTTATCACTGTTTCTAGATGAAATCTCTCCTAGATGATAGTATGCAGGGCACCTGAAGAAAGGTTGAGTAAGGAGCTGGGGGAAGTTATACATACTTGTCCTCCTTTTGGTGGGAAAACTAAGAGCTAAGAAAAGCTAATACATATGAAATGGAAAGTTAAGCTGAAAGCAAAACTCAAGAAATAAATACATGACTACCTTATAGACAAACAGCTAATGGGGTAAATAGAGGATCTGGTCATCCGATTTATAAGAAAGTAATACAGATACTTCTCAGGATAACACTCAGAAAGAGTACTCCTTTGGGCATTGAGGACCTGTGTTAAAATCCTGCCTCTGGTGCTTACTACTTGTGTAACTTTGAGCAGGTCACTTAACTTTTCTGTGTCTCAGTTTCCTCATTGATAAAATGGTGCTGATTGGATTAAATGGCCCCCGAGGTTTCTTCCTGCTCTAGGTCTGTGATCCTGTGAGATATTTGAAGCCAGCAATTGTATCTCCCTATGTGTTATCTTCTGCTCGGCAAATATTCCTTATTCCATATAGCAATCTTTGTGAGACCAGGTCCCTTCATCATACCTTACCCTCTTCTGAAAGTAAATCTTGTGAATTTTTACGCCAAAATGTGTGTCTATAACTGGAGATTTATATGTAATCTGACCAGGAAACAGTACATTTGGACTATAACCTTCCTTGGACTGTTGGATTATATACTTTTATTAATGCAGTTCATGTTAAAGGTGGTATCACATAGTGGATAGAGAGCTAACATGAGAGTCAAAAGCTGGGTTTGAGTATTGTCTCTAAAAACACTGACTGTAACTCTGTGGCAAGTCACTTAACCTCTTGGTACTCCCGATAAATCTCTGAGACTGTAAATTGAAAAGTAGATGCCCTTCTACATTGGTAGAAAGAGTTTCCTTATTGGAAGTTCCCTATGCCAATGAAATGGCAAGTCTAGTCTAAGTTGAAAAAAAAATTTTTAGCAGCCACATACATCATTATGAATATCATTTTCCTCATTTTTAAACTGCAATTGGACTCCTTGTTCTATTATAAGGTTCCTTCTAGTTTTAAATCTCGTAACTTTGGTGATATCATTGTAATACTAATGACCAACATGAACATAGCCTTTTAAAGTTTATAAAGTACTTTATGTCTATTATATCATTTGATCCTGACAACTACCTTGTGAGGTAGGCGCTATTAATATTCCTATTTTACAGATGAGGAAATTAAGACTCAGATATATTAAAGGATTTTCCCAAGGTCACACAACCAGTAAGTGTCTGAGAGAGGAATGAAATCCAAGTCTTTTTGACTTCAAATCTAGCTCTCTATCCACTTTGAAAGATTGTCCACAAAACCCCTAATTATTTTTTCTGAAGTTAGGAAGGCATTGACCTTCATTTTGTGTAATTGTAGCTTAGTTCTGACTGGTACTGGTTTGTGAGTCATATTTCACTCTTTTGGTTTCTTTATTGATGCACTTAGTGATAGGATTAGGCAGTGTTTTAGAGAAATCAGGTTTTCTAGATGACAACAATTTTTTTTTTAGTGAAGGAATTAAGTGTAAGTCAATTTAAATATCTTGTAATTCTTAGCAGCGATGCGCAATGTGCCTGGCAATCATTCTTGGTAAAGATGTTGATAGAATTCTATCACATAATGTTCCCAAATGAACCAGAATTGATGTGAGATGTATGATAGTGCATGCCTATGTAGACAGATGGTGTATATAGGTAGGAGTCACGGAATCATAGAATTTCAGAGTTGGAAGAGACCATGGGCATTTAGTCCAACCCATACCTAAAAAAAAGGAATCACTACTATAAGAAAGTAATAGATCTGTGAAATGGTCCAATAATTCTGCAAAATAATTTAGAGTCATGTCCAAGAAGTGTCTATACTATCTATAACTTTTGATCCAGAGAGCTCACTGCTAGTCACATACCCCAAAGAGGTCTAAAATAGAGGAGTCCCATATTCACTAAGTTTTTGTAGCTTTAAATTGTGAAGTATTGGAAATGAAGTAAATGTCCATCCATTCTGGAATGGTTAAACAAATCGGGGTACAGAAATATAATGAAATATTATTTCTTTCTAAGAAAATATGAATGTGAAGAATCCAGAGAAGCACAAGAAGGAAGACTTATGTGAACTTTGATAAAGTAAAATGAGCAGAACTACGAAATAAAAAGAACAACAAAACCAAAAAAAAAATGAATTTAATGCTACACAACTCTATTGACCAAGCTTGACTCCAAAGAAGACATATGAGAATGTATTTTCCTTCTTTCTTTTAAAAAATGTACCTTAATTTATTCTTAATTTAACAAATGCCAAAAATTCCATATACAAAGTAGAACTGAAAAGAAGATTATAGATAAAACTCCATAATGTATAGATTTCTTTTTAAAAAGTATAGAAAGGATTGAATGTTTCAAAGCTTTCCTACTTATCTGTATTTCCTTCTTAACTCCCTTCTGTTCTCTACTGTGTATTAAAAATGCATCCATTACACATTTCTTTCCTTTAGTCTTCCTTTTTTTGGACAAAACTATCACCATTTCTCTTCTCCCACATAAACCCTGCTCCCACATGAAAACATACAGTCCTTCTGGCAAATAAGCATTGTTAAGCATAAGCAAACTCATGACCAAAAAAGTAGCTCTTATTCTGTGTGTATCATTCTGCCCTTTGGGTTCATCAGTCCTCTGTCAGAGGCTGGGAAACTTTCTTCGTTGTCTGTCCTTGGCGGTAGAAGTATCAAATTTGTAAAACTCTGGCTCTAGATTAAAATATAACTGGGAAATGTTTAACAAAATAAATAAAAATACAATGCAATATAAATAATGTTAATTTGTAGTTTTCTAAGTCAATATGCCGCCCACAGGGATCCATTTCTATTTGAGTTTGACCCCACTGCTCTGAAGTCACAGTTAATTATTGTGTTGCTCCAAGTTCTTCCATTTCTCAAAGTTGCTGTCGTTTCAACAATACGTTTGTTACTAAGTTGTCCTTTGAGTTTTGCTCACTTCCCTCCTTACATCGTGTTCATACAAGACTTACCAGGTTTTCCTGAAACCATACCTTTCTTCATTACGAAACAGAAATACTTCATTATATTCATTCGGCTGTTTTCCCAGTTGATAGTCTCCTTTTAGTTTCCATTTCTTTATTCCAACAAAAAGACATGGTATAAATATTTTTGTCCATATGCATCTTTTTCCTCTTTCTTTGTTCACTTTGACTCCCTCACTTTGCAAAAGTGGAGTATTATGGGTATGGAACATCATCTGTGCCATTGGATCTGGGCAATGTGTTGGTTAGTTTTGCTGCACTGTTTTTTTTCTCTCTCTTTTTTTATTCCAAATTATAAAGGATGGCTCTTTGTGGGGAAAAAAGGGAGGTTTTTTTTTTTTTACTTTTGAACATCTATTTTTTTTAAAACCTTGAGTTCCAAATTTTCTCCCCTCTTCCCTTCCCATCTACCCTCCCTAAGAAGTCAAGCAATTCAACATGAGCCACATGTGTATCATTATGTATAACCCTTCCACAATACTCATGTTGTGAAAGACTAACTATATTTTACTTCTTCCTAACCTGTCCCCCTTTGTTGAATTTTCTCCCTTGACCTTGTCCCTTTTCGAAAGTGTTTGTTTTTGATTATCCTCATCCCCATCTGCCCTCCCTTCCATCATACCCCCCTTTTTTAATCTTCTTCCTCCTTCTTTTCTGTGGGGTAAGATACACAACTGAGTATGTATGGTATTCCCTCTTCAGGTCAAATGTGATGAGGTCAAGATTCACTCATTCCCCCTCACATGCCTTCTCTTCTCTTCCTACAGAATTGCTTTTTCTTGCCACTTTTATGCGAGATAATGTAGCCCATTCTATCTCTTCCTATCTCCCTCTCTCAATATATTCCTCTCTCATCCCTTATTCATCTTCAGCTCATCCTATGCCCACTCTCTCTCTCCATGTATATATATATACACACATATATATATATATACATACATACACACACATAAACATAAACATATATACATACACATACACAAACATATACATATATACACATACATATACATACATGCATATTCCCTTCAGCTACCCAAATATTGAGGTCTCATGAATCATACACATCATCTTTCCATGTAGGAATGTAAACAAAACAGTTCAA
>CM053622.1:722841063-722874840 GCA_028646595.1 Phalanger gymnotis | reverse complement strand
AGCCTAGAAATTTACAGAAGTATTTCCCTCCTCACTCACAGCCAGGAAGGAGAGGGGAGAGAGAGGAGAGAAAGGAGAGAGAAGGGGAGGGAGAAACAGAGACAGATAGATGAGAGAGGGAAAAACAGAGAGAGAGAGAGAGAGAGAGAGAGAGAGAGAGAGAGAGAGAGAGAGAGACAGACAGACAGACAGACAGAGACAGAGAGAGACAGAGAAACTGAGACTTTGGGGCTTTTTGAATATAAATCTAGTTCCAGCTCAGCAGCCAACCAAATATTTATTTATTTATCATGTGGCAATTGCCCAGTGCATGATTTGAAGTAGAGACCTGGGTCCTCTATTATGCATCATGCATTTCCAGAAAAATGCAGCATCTACCTATGCGGTTTGGCAACAGGTAGAGTACTTTGTGTATTATGTGGGGATAGGGCTTCCATTGGACTGTCCTCCATTATGTTTATCAAGAATTGTTTGTTCCTGAGTAGTTTTTTTTTTGTTCCAGGGGCCCTCTGCATATTCCCTCCTCAGGCTGTGATCCAAGCTTGTCCAGGTGTGAATGGGCCTGAGACCGCAGTTAAAATGCAGGATCACTTGGCTAGAGTGAGGAATATTGAAAGGCAAGGCAGCAAAATAGCTTTAGGGATAGTCATATATGGATGTCAAACTAATTTATTTGGAATTCAACCAATTATATTTTTCAGAGTAAAATAATATAGGTAATCTCTACCTTTTTGAATTTGAATGTAAGACTGGTGGTCTTGTGAAAAGTTCCCTGCTTGATATACTCTTGACAAGCATTGAGTCTCTCCTTCCCAATGGAAATCTAGAAGTCTCACCATTTCCCCCATTTCTTCCTGTCCCTGACTCATTGCAGACAGGCCCAGTGCGTGAGAATAAGCAGCATTTTAATTTTAAAGTTCCATTCTCATTTCTGTCACCTTAGATTGGGGTGTGAAGAAGAGGTCACTGCCAAATTACCAGCTCTAGATGAACAATTTGATCTTAATTAAAAAGCCTGATGAAACTCTCTCTGGGAAATGAACTCATTCAAATGGGAGATAATTTAAGCTCAGCCACTGAGGGCTTTTTCTTCCCTTCTTTCACCCATGACATAAAATTTTCATTTGATTCTCTGATATAAATTGAATTTGACAAGACAAAAGAAAAAGTTTTTTAGTTCAGATCATAAAATTATTATGTTGTATTAGTTAATACTATGTTTTCCCTTCAGGAAAAAAAATAATGAACTTCAGTTTCCCTAGAGAACGTGCTTTGAGCTGTGAGGAAAATTTTTTCAGAACCTGCTGGGATGTCACAAGAGAACTGGTCTCTAAGGGTTGGGCCTGGAGTGCCTGAGGTCTAAGTCAATGGCCATTGCCCTTGTTAATTTCCATCCCTATCAGGCTAATGATAGCCAATCAAGATAGGCACCTGGACGCTCTCCCCTTCCTATAGAAATAAGCAAAGGGTAAGAGAAGAAAGAACACCAACTGGCAATGAGAAGCACAAGCCCGAGTTAGAGAGAGAAAGGCAGCGTGATCACCCTGCTTCTAGTGCATCCTATACACACTTAGGCACAGACATATTTTGATGTTTGCACACTTGTGATTATGTCATTCTCCTGTTCAAAAATTGTTAATGAATCTCAATAGTAATTGTGTGTCCAACTATAATTCCCATGAGGATAACTCCAAAATCTATGTATCCAGAAATAATCTTTCCTAAACTTCTGTTCCTCACGATCAATTCTGTGTTACTAATTGCCTGCTGGACGTCTGATAGCATCTCAGAAATTTAGAACTGGAAGGTACTATGCCCAAAGGGAATGGCTACTTTAATATGCCTGACAAATGGGAAAGGCATCTCAAACTCAATTCGTTTAGAATGCAATTAAGTATTCTCCCCACCCCCACCAGAAATCTCTGCCTCATGTAAGCATCTCCATTTCTGTTGAGGGTATTACTAACTTGCTAATCATGCAGGTTGGTGTCCTTGCCTTGTCTCTATTCCTCACTTCCTGCCTCCCTAATATCCTGTTAGTTGTCGTCTTGTCAATTTTACCCCTGTATCATTTCTTGCAACTATCCCTTTCTACACTCACACAGCCATCAATCCATGCAGAGCTTTATGACCTCTCACCTGGAGTTCTGTAAAACTCTTCTAATTGGTCAATTTCATTCACCACATGGCTGGCAATTGACATTCATAAATAACACATCTTACAATGTCTCTTCCCACTCTCCACTCACTTCCCAACTACAAAATCTTCAACAGATCCCCATTTTCATTAAGCTGAAAAATAAGATATTCAGTTTGACATTTCAGTCTCTATAGCTCTCTACATTTAAGGATCTCAACATTTTAAGTCTTATTTAATATTACTTCCTTCCCACACTCTCATCTCATAAAATTGGTCAGCTAGCTATTTTGTATCAGTCCATATCCTATTTCTATCTCCATACATTTGACATGCAGTCCCCCCATGAGAATATAGTCTCTGTCTATCTCTGCCTCCTGGGATCCCTAGCTTTCCTCAATATGTGGTCTTTCTTAATATCCTATTGATTTGTTCACCCTTTCTGCCTCTTGAAATGACTATAATATTTTGTGTTACTAACTTTGTACACATTATGTTTTGCCAGTAGGGAAGAAGAAGAGAAGGAAATGAACATTTTTGTAGCATCTACTATGTGACAGGTACTGTGCTAAGTGCTTTTAAAATATACTTAATCTGGGGCAGCTAGGTGGTGCAATGAGTAGAGCAATGGCCCTGGACTCAAGAGGACCTGAGTTCAAATCCAGCCTTAGACATGTGACACATTTACTAGCTGTGTGACCTTGGGTAAGTCACTTAACCCCAATCGCCCTGCCTTCCCCCTTGCAAAAAAAAAGAAATGAAAAAATAAAATATATTTAATCCTCAGGGTAATTATTATCTCTATTTTATAGTTGAGTAAACTGAGGCAAACCAATATAAATGAATTTCCCAGGGTCCCACAGCTAAGAAGTGTTTCGAGCCAGGTTCAAATTTGAGTCTTCCTGACTGTACTCCCAGTGCTCTACCCTTTGCACTGCCAGCTGTCTCTAGTAAAATGTAAGATTCTTGAGAACAGCCAAAAATTTGGTTTTGCTTCTGTATTGCCAATGCCTGTCACATGGACATTTACATGTTTGTTTAAGTGAAGGCACTGTCTTGGGCTTTGGGGAGATAGAGAAGAAAAATTATCCAGTCTCTACCCAAATAGCACTTAACAACACTATTTTAGTTACTAAGACCAAATCTAGACTAATTTTCTGCTGCGTTCTTTGTCCATTAATCCTCATCTTCCTGTAGTAAGAAAACTAAATTTGTTTGTATTGATATTCAATGTTAACTTTCTAATAAAATATCTAATTTCAAAAAAGGCACTTAGCAAAGTGCAGCTACAAATAAACATTTTATAAGGCAGAATATATTGTGAGCGAAGGGGAAATACAAAATGCTATAGGAAAACATAATATTACATTTAGTCAGAAGAAATAAGAAAAAAAACTTGGGCGATGAAGTAATATATCCTCTGGGTCTTGAAGAAGAGACAACAATGAAGAAAAAGAAACACTCATTGAATGGTCAGAGATCACATGATACAGAGGAAAGTTGCTGACCCTTGAGTCAAAGGACCTAGGTTCAAATCACACCTCTTGATGCTTATTACCTGTATGATCTTAGCTAAGTTACTTAAACTCCCTGGGCCTCAATTTTCTTTTCTATAAAATGAAGGAGTCTGACTATTTGGCCTCTTGAGGCTCTTTTCCAGCTATAACTCTATAATCCCAAGTACCTACTGTATATACCATACTGTGGTTAATGTCAAGGAATGGTCTACAACTGTTATGAGGAAACCAGTGCAAGAGCGCTGGAATGATCTCAAGATTAGAAGATGAGAATTCATCCAATAATGGCAGGAGGCAGAGAGAGACTAACTCAGTGAATTTAGGATGCTGAAGACTTTTCGTGTGACTCTTAATAGCTATTTTAGGATGAAATAGTTCTGGTCCTAGCACCAAGCATAGTGACTTGCACAGAGTAAGTCATTAATAAATATTTATTAGATTAAATTGAAGTGAAATGAATTAAAGATGGAAAGGTCTGCTATTTTCCTGGGACATGTATTCAGGATGTGATGGAGAACTAGTCTAGACTTGTCAGACCCGATATCTACTACTGACTTCTGGTTGATTCATAGGCAACAAATGATTCAGGTGAAATCTAAAAAAAAACAATGCAAAAGGTTATGAAGACTTGGGTAAGGAAATGAAGATTTTAGAGGCACAGATAGTGTTTTTTCACTGCTATTGGTTCAAGTCAAGTGCTTCTAAAGATAAAGGTAAATTGTGGATGTGAACAATGGATTAAAAATCTTATATATGAAAAATAGATTTTGGTCTCTGGACCATGGCCTAGAAGAAGATAGGAATGATAAGCTCTTCCTCACTGATGGAATGTATCTCACAAGGGCCACCTCCAATCTTGTGAACCTAATCAAAAGGGCCTTAAACTGGAAAGAAGTGGGGGTGGGCTGCTTATAAATATTTACTCAGCTAGATCTCATAGCAAGAAATTTCAACATAGAAAGACTAAGGAGTGGCAATGATCAGAAATTCATAGGAGGTAGAATTCTAGCAGTAAAGCTCATTGACTCAGATGTTTATACAGAAATACTACCTGTTGCCTTCTAGGAATCTATTTAATCTTGGCCCTGATCTGTTGAATTTTTTTTTATCAATGAATTAAATAAAGGTGAAGATGTTATGATGCCAAATATGCTGATAATACAATATAGCTATGATATTGGTTGACAAGATTTACAATGATCTCAATAAATTAGAACAATGAGATAAGTTTAATAAGACCACATTTGTTAAAGATAAAAATAAAATCTTGCATTTGGGATCTGAGAGTCAACTGCACACTTACAAGATGTGGGGGAATTGTTTCTAGGTAGTGGTTTGTCTGAAAATATCTTGGCATTTTAGCTCATTACAACCTCAATGTGTGTCAGTGGTGGAATATGGCATCCAAAAAAAAGGTAATATAATCTAAGGCAACATAAGGGAATGCACAATATCTGAACACTTAGACCTTCTAGGGTCTAATCTGTTAAAAACCACTTTTGGGCACTGTGTTCATTTGTACTTAATATGTTTTAATAAGAACATTAAACAACAGGAATGTTGAGAGGAATCTGACCAGGATATGCTAGGGACCTGAAATCTGCCATACCAGCATTACTTGCAACAACTGGAGATGATTAGCTTGGAAAGGAAACTTGGGGGCAGGTGATAACTACATTTAAACATTTAAATGGTTGTCATATGGAAGAACAATTTAATTTCTGCTTGGCCACAGAGGGCTGCACTCTAAGTAATGGGTAGAAATTGTAGAGAAACAAATCTAGGCTATTAAAAAAATCCAACCAAAAAGAGTTATTCTAAAGTGGAATGAACAACTTTGGGATGCTTTACATTCCCTTTCATTAGAGAACCTTGTGTAAATGCTAAGTGATTCCTTGTAGAGTAATTTGTAGAATGTTAGACTACTTGCCTTCTAAGGTCCCTTTCAGCTCTGTGATTCTGCTATTTTGAAATTCAAAGTTTAGGAAAAAGCAAAGCTCTTATGAATGTCATAGGGAAAGGAGACAGAGAAAAACAACACTTCATTTTTCTACCGACCCCTTAAGTTGGATGTTTTTCAAGGGACTCTCCTAGGCTTTACCTCCTTTCCCTGGACAATTACACTCGTCATTGTGATTTCAACCAGTATATCACTTAAAATGTCTTGCAAATCTATATTTCTGTTTCTGACCTCCTAATCCTTTTCTGCAGTTACCTATAAGACATTTCCACTTAGATATCTGTAGCATCTCAAACTCAACACACCCAAAGTCAAGGGTTTACGTTTCCTCCTAGCCTTGGTCCTCCTGTTGAATCAGTGGCATACCACCAGTGACATCACTCTTAAAATACTAGAATGGTTCTCTGGTATCATTGAGATTCCCTTCAGTGATATAGATGACAAAGCTTTCAGACGCACTCATTTTGTGTAACTTTCAACTCCATCTTTTTGAAAGTTTGCTACAGAGGGGTCCATCAAGCATGTTAAAGGCATTATGTCCTTTCTTCTGAAACCATGAGGACAGTATGGTGCTATCAACCTGCCTTCACTTTCTTCCCATGTGATCAATATATCTTCTCTTTCTGTCATTGAATTCATTTCTGACTTCTATTCCTGTTCTTCTCTGGAATTCCTCATTGATTATATCTTGCAGGAGGCTGTATGATATCTTGAAGCTTGATGTAATTGACACGTAGTGTCATCCACATCCTCATCTAGAAGCCCTTACCATTCATTAATAATCCCTCCTCACTCAGAGTTTACCTTGTTAATCACAGTGATGATTATTTCTGGTGAGCATACATCTCTGTTTTATTTCTCACCTGATGTTAACTGTCAGAAGGTCTTTGAAAACAGTTTTTTTCTATTATTATGCAATCTAAGGAATCATAAAAGATCTTGAAATATGGATGGGACCTTATTGCAAAAGAGCCTGTAAGGTGGTATTTTGTTCTACTGAAAAGAATACTTTTTCATAGTCAACAAACAATAGGCGAAATGAGATGGCACATTTTGTACATCTTTCATTCAGTGGTGAGATGGCAAAGGCATGCTTTGTTGTTGAATGTCATTTGAAAAAGTTTGCTTCTTCCCTACTAGTGCTCTCATCAAGGATACATTCAATTTACAGGTAGAAAACTAACAAACAAGATTTTATATAGCCGGAAAAGTTGGCATATTAGTCAGTAGTTGTTGATGCTTTCTCAGTCACTTTATAAAGATGTTAATAAGGTTCTTCCTCTCCCTCATAGCTCAACACCCACACCACTGTCATAAATCTCCTTTACGCATATTCAATCCAATCTGTCTGCTTTTCCTTTTTTATTTCTCTTACTGTCATTTTTATCTCTGCTGTAAGCATATCGAGTTTTGTAAAATTAGGGACCAAGAGTGGTAATTACACTATCCTCGGTGAAAAAAGTTTGTTGAAATGTTTTTAGCAAATCTTTCCCACTTTTCTTCTATTTATAGACCTCTTTCCATTTTAATTCTTAAATGCCATTGAGGTAGCTTTTCCTGGTTGGATATCTTGCCAAGCTTTCTTTTAATTGACTTTGCCTTCTACTTCTTGACTTTGCTTCATGAGATAATAGTACTCACAATCATCCGTGAACCTTTTACATAAAATTTCAGAGACAGATTTATATTTGAACCTGACTTTGGAAACTATTCATCTCTGGAAAATTAGTCAAGTATTTTATTCATTAAGGTACTTTCTGAGCTTCTTTGGTCTCTTTGTTATAATAACTTATATTGATTTAACTTCTGGATGAAATTTTTGTCAATGTCAAGGCCATTCTGTTGTCCATTTCCAATTTTTGATTTTCAATAGCTTATTTAAGTAATTCACATTTAAATCTTCTTAATTGTATAGTATGTATTTTTTCTCATTACTTGTTTTTCTCCTTGCTTATTATATGTTCCTACCTTTGATGACCAAGGAAACTTCTCTGTTACTAATACATCTTATCTTGTCAGTTAAAATATTTCATTCATTGTGATGTTATTTGGTGTTCGTCATGTTTGGTACTTAGTGGTTCTTTCCTTAAAGGAAATGTTCACGATACAGACATGCGAAATTTCTGTTTGATCAAAAAATCTTTGGTCATTCTCACTTCATTCTCTTGAACCATATATTCCCACATATTCCTTTCCACCCTCATCTTTTCCTGCCTTTGCATTGAAGTCATGACATATCATAGCATATGTTGATTTGATTTTGAGGGCCTTTTTCAGAGAGCTTTTCCACTGCTGTAGAATGATGTTGATACATTAGCTGCAATTATTTTCGTGTTAGGCTTTCTCAAATACAGACAGCCCTCATTATTTATTGATTCTGTATTTGTGAATTTGTCTACTCTCTAAAATTTATTTGTAATGCCAAGATCAATACCTGTGGTGATTTTGCATTTATTCATCAACATGTGCAGAGTGGTGAAAATTTGAGTCATTCTATGTGCATGTTTCCAACTGAGATTGAATGAGGTGATTATCTCTGCTTTTTTGTTTCAGCTTTCACACTGTAGACAAGTATCCTTTTTATGTTTATTTAGTACCATGTTTTTCTCATTTCTGTGCTTTTTGTTAGTGATTTTGCTGTTTAAAATGTCCAAATGGCCCCTAAGTGTAGTGGTGAAGTACTATCTAGTGTTCTTAAGAACAAAAAGGCTGCGATGTGCCTTAAGGAGAAAATATGTGTTAGAAAAACATCATACAGGCGTGAGTTATAGTGCTGTGGCTATGGGTTCAATGTTACTGAATCAACAATACAGTACATCCAGAAAAAGTAAGAGGAAATTTGTTGATCTGTATGTGATGCCCACTTTGGGAAGTGTTGAAGTACATGTTGTGACTAGAGGCTTCCAGGAACCTGCCCTTTATTTCCCCTAGGAGCAATGGTTCAGTGTTCACTAATTCAGTATTTGTTGCGACTTTATAGAACATAACTTCCACGAATGATGAGAATCAACTGTACTTATCATCAGTATTACCACATATGATGACCAAATGTGCTATGAAATGATATATCTTTTAGCTTTTGGGTGTACAGTAGAATCCCCTCTACCAACTCTTTTCTTCACCTCTCCAAAGAGCTATCCTAAATGGATTTAGCTGAAACTATGATTTTTCTCTGCTGGTTTCATTTATGGCAAGATTATCAAGATTGATGTGTTTCAGCTTGTCCAGTAATATGTCTAGTCATTCATTAGCCATTGGACAAGGCTATCTAACGATCCAAGCTTGTTGATTTCCTAAATAAGTGATTCTTAGCAATTTTATCCTCCTTTCTCACCACTTTGATAGGGTCTCTGTAGAAAAGAAAGGGAGCTCACAGAATTCAGGGCATTAAATTTTTTTCTTTGTTTTATGGATTGTCATGGCCACAAACACTTCATCACCAAGTGGCCCAACTGATGGTGATATGCCTTCCTACAATTAGCTAGGTATATCCTTGGGAAATGTATCCAATCTATTCCTTATGCTAAGCTTTTCTCTAGAATCCTGGAGCCAGCATCTTTTTTACCAGATAGGTGGCACAGTGTTGGGCTTAAAGTCAGGACTGATGATTTCCAATTTTACCTCAGATACTTAATAGCTGTGTGATGTGAAGCAAGTAATTTAATTTCACTCAGCCTCAATTTCCTCATTTGTAAAATGGAGCTAACCTCACAAAAGTGTTATGAGGATGAAATGAAATAACTTGTATTTTGAAAACCTTATAGTAGTATAGAAATGTGATGATTAACTGTCTTTTAATTATAATTACTATGATTATAATTATTATCATAATTATTATTACTCTCCAGCACCTGGTATGGCACTATTGGTATCACTTAAAGCTTTTTCAAATATCACGTTAAAAATCAAAATAATTATTAAGATTTAGAGGGTGGAAGAATTTTTGTTTTTGTTGTTTATACTGTCAGTTAACACTGATAGAACATATTGTAAAGAGAGATGTTACCTAATGATGAAAGTCTCACTGAGGAGGAAGAATCTGGTTCTAGTTAGGAATAATAAAGGATAACACCTGTAGGGATACCAGATAGGACCAAGGAAAGATAATTATTGACATTAATAACAGCAGCACTATTTGCCTATTTTCTCATACTCATAGCCTTGGGATTACCTTTAGTTTTTCCTTCTCCCACGCTTCTCATATCCAATTAATTAATAATTCTTGAGGATTCTGTTTTTGCAATATACCTTGCATCTATCTCCTCTTCTTTCTTCCTGCTCTCGGTGTAGCTACAGTCTCTTCTTCTTGCTTCTCTTCATTACTGTAATGACCTCCTTGTAGGTCTTCTTTCTAACCTCCTTTCCCTTTCTAATCAATTCTTCACACTGTTGTCAGAACAATCTTTCTTGTACATGATTTTAGTCCTGCCCCCATCTGCTCAGAAGACCTTCAGTAACTCTCTGTTGCCTACTGCATAAAGATCAAACTCCTTTCCCTTATATCCAAGGCCCTTTAGAATTGGGTATCACTTTATCTTTCTAGACATATTATTTTCTTCCTCGTACTCTGTGCTCCAGGGCTTTTTCCTCTACTATATCACCCTGCCTCCTTTAATTAATAATGATATTAATTACTTCAATTCCCCACTTCATCTTAGTAGACAGTCTTTCAGGTGTTCTTGTGACTAAAAAATAATCATCACCCAGTGCCAACACTGTAGTTATGAGCCTTTCTGTACTTGTCAAGACCTATTTCTCAGAACACAGGTACAAAGTCTGGGGCCTGGTCTGTACGTGAAGACTTCCATCTTGGGAGAAGCTCTGCTGGAGATTGTGATTGGTTGGCATAGCTTCTAAGAACTCAGGGCAGCCTTCTCATCACAATGAACATCAGAGTAATATTTTAGTATTGGCCTACACATGGGACACAATATATTAATTAGTAATAATGACAATATTTGGTGTTATTGGGTGAGTCATAAATGGAGAAGGAGGAGGCGCATGGGGGTTTGTTCTTTTCCTCTTCCCTTGGGCCTCTCTTTCTTTTGTTGATTCTGGTAGCCTTGGAGTGATAAGGCAGAGATGACAATAAACAATATTAAATTTTCAATAAGTCTAAAGGATTTTCCAAAAATCATGTCAGAACCTGAGTATTTTCTGGTAACACTACTTCCTAGGGCAGCTAGAGGGTACAGTGGATATAGTACCTGGCCTGCAGTCAGGGAGACTCATTTTCTTGAGTTCAAATCTGACCTAAGATACTTACTAGCTGTGTGACCCTGGGAAAGTCACTTAACCCTGTTTGCCTCAGTTTCCTCATTTGTAAAATAAGCTGGAGAAGGGAATGACAAACCACTCTAGTACCTTTGTTAAGAAAATCCAAAATAGAGTAATGAAAAATCACACAAGACTGGAACATCAGAATGACAAAACCAAATTTGTTAGGAGTTAATAATGGTCAGTAATAGTGAGGTTGCCTAGGCTGATATATCTCTATAATATCAAAAAGGAAAGAGGAAGAGTGTGTGAAGAGGTTTGTTATTCTCTGAATTAAAAAATGCTTTTGAACTATTTTGGGTGATGTTGAAATATTTTAAAGAGTCCAAGGAAGAATATTATGCCTAGGTTCCATAGCTCCTCTGGCCTATTTACCTTTGTTTCCTCCCACTTTGATTTGCTTTCAAATCGTGTGGTGGAGAAAACACAAGTGAAATCAGGAGACCTTGGTTCAAATTCTTACTCTCTCATTTAAAATCCATGTAAGTTTCGGCAATTTGCTTGCACTTTCTGGCTTTCATTTCACTCATCTACACAATAAGAGGGTTGGGTCCTCTAATCCTATGATTACCAAGAAGTAGCTTTTGCTTGGACCAAAAGTCATCCGTTGATCTTCTCCCATGGATACATGGCCCAAGCCAACTAGCTCAAGTCCTGAACTATGTTCTTTGAATTACTTTATGTGGGGTAATTGGATCACAAATCTAAAACTAGACATGTTTAGTGACTTTCCCAAACACACATATATAGGAAGTGATCCTTCTTTTGTTCTTTCCCCTAAGCACTCACTTCAATTCACTTTATAGGATCTGAGGATTTAAAGGTGAAAAGGACCTTATGGATCATTTATTCTAATTCTTTCATTTTATAGATGGAGAAACTGAAAGGCCTAGAGAAGTTACCTGTCCAAGTTCACACATATTATATAATAAGTAGGAGACAGGGGATTCTGATCCTCTAATAAGCTCATAGATTTAGTATTGGAAGGGACCATAGTTGTCATCTAGTAGAGAGGTATCAAAATTGGGGGCGAAATTGCCACTGGAACCAAATTAAAATATCATTAGGAAATGTTTAACAAAATTAATAAAAATACAACACAACCTAGATAATGTTAATTTGTAGTTTTCTAAATCAATATGCAACATCAGTGATCCATTTCTATTTGAGTTTGATACCAGTGATCTAGTCAATTCCCTAATCTTACACATGAGCAAACAATTTGAGGGAGACTAAAACTTTCCTAAGCTCACACATGTAGCTAAACCAAGGATGTGAACCAGGCATTCTGACCTGAAGGCCAGTGCACCTTCCAGTATATTATGTTATCTACCTTAACACATTATGAGGTTTCAAAACAAAATGCTATCTGAAGTTTGATGGAGAAAGCTGTTAGCCTTGTCTTCAGATACTCTTCTCTTTCTAAACATTTCAGATGAACTGCACAAACATTTATTAAGTGTGCACTCTATGAAGACCATTGTGTTTGGCACTGGAGAACATATAGTTCTCTCCACAAACATTGATTAAGTGTGTACTCTGTGAAGACTGTTGTGTTTGACACTGGAGAAAAATATTGTTCTAATAAGACAAATTCCCTCTCTCATGGAGCTCATAGTCAGTTAAAGGGATATGACATACACAAATAACTAATAAAAATCTATGATGTGGATTGTAGGCACAGCTTTGAGGCCCATTGATGACTCAATCATCCCAGTGAGTTATTCCTTTGACTTTTCAATCCATGTCTGGTTTATACAAGAGCCTATAGCTGTCAATGGCTTATGGAACCTTGGACTGTTTCTAACAAGTATTTCTACCCTAGGTTTTTGCCCCAGTAGCAAAGGAGAAGTAGCAGAAGGTCATTGATTGCCCTGTATTCTAAGTCATTTCTCTATAGGAGGAGGATATCCTTAGCTCTCTGAAATTCTGACACTTTTTATTCTTTAAAACAGCATAAGAATTGTTGTTTTCTAATTAAATGGTACATCAAACACATTGTTTGATTTTCCACTTCTCATCCCCCCTCCACATTTTGCAAACCTTTGCAATGTTGGCTTTTTTCAGTGATATGTGACTAGGCTATATGGGTGATTGGGGAAAAAAAAGAAAAAGATGTAGATGTTAAATATTTGCATTTGCAAAACATATTTTAACCCAAAGCCAAATAATTCCTGACTCATTGGCTGTGCATTTCATAGATAGCTGTAGAAGGAACATTATTTACTATGGGTTCAAAAACCAGAAGAAATAAAACATGTGAATTTAAATTTTAAAAATCAACATGAAAATGTCTATATACATAGAGAAATCAAATCAGGCTCCATCTAAACACTACAAAATCAACTAGAGATTGCAAAGTGACTTTATCATGCATTTTCCCCCTACTTTCTGGGATGTCTCACACATTTGGGCCATAGGTCAATTTTAGCTTCTTTCTCAGTAATAATAACACCTGTGAAGGCAAGCTGGCAGAAGGGAAAGAGCAGAGCATTTGCAAGACTAAAGAATGGTTTAGAGTCTGGACTTTGTTGCTTCTTTGCCATGCAACAGTGTGCAAATAGGTCTCTGATCCTCAGTTTTTTTCAACGTGTACAGAAGACTTTATAATATTCATTCTACCTGGCTTACAGAGCAGTTATGAGGAAAAGGTTTCGTAAGGTTAAAAGTGCAATAGAAATGTGTAATCACTATTAAGCTGAATCAGAGAGAAAGTATAGCTCATCCTAAAGTTCAGATTTTTGTGCTGAATAATTTGCTTTTCTAGTTTACTTCTTGTCACTGTGCATTTCCCTAGGCCAGAGCAGTCTTCTTAGTAGCTCAGTGGATGCTGAGACTCCCTTTTATTCCAAAAGGATGCTTAACCATTCAGGCATTTTATAACATCCTTCTAATTCCAAAGGAGAGAATTAAGATGGTAACAGACTTACACAGTTAGGTGACAAGCTGTAGGTTTTTACTTTTATTGTGATTTGTTAATGGAGATGGAAATGAGCCAAGCCATGTTCTGACAATGGAATTTCAAACTGAATACTTCCCAATAATGGGTGGATTTGAGCTCTATAGTAAGTCTCCTTTTTGTGAGAAATTTAAGATGACTTTACCTATATAATTCCATTGGTCTCAGGATATTAGAGCTGGAAGGAACCTTAGAACTGATTGTCAGTGCTGAAAAGCACTTTAAAGAATAAAATGTGAAAGCTGACAAAGGCCTTAGGCTGCCACTTGCCATTCTCACTGGAGGACTTGATGCCCCCTGACAAGGAGGGTGGCTGTTTGATGGATGAAAAGAAAATGATCACTTGTTAGGCACATCATAGTGGGAAGTCCTCTCAAGTATGGATCAAATTGGGGTTACTTCCAATTCTCAGATTCTGTAAAACTGAAGGTCAGAGAGTTACAGTGACTTTCCTAGCTAATTAGCAGCAGAACTGTGATTAGACTCCAGATCTCCTGACTTCTAGGACAATGGTTTTTCCTTTTCACTATATTAACAAAGGTCGGGGGTTAGTGGATGGTGAAGAAAGTGATAAACCATTTCATCAACTGAGTAGATTTGAAGAGGCAAAGAATATATTTATCAGCAGTAGCTTATATTTCAGTTGTGTTTTAAAATTTACATCTGGGTCCAGTTACAAGATATAGAAAAGGGTGTCTGGAGATGGCTATAGATGCAATGGGATGGCCTTTTCAAGCTTAGGTCTTTCCCAGGTCTCAGTTTGACTGAGGCAATGCCATTTCAGTGATTAAGGCTAGGTAAGAAATGAGGCAAAGAATGGCCTCTTTTACCTAGTCAAAAATAAAATCAATCAAAGACCCTCAGGATTTCTGGCCAAAACATAAACCCTTGCTATTTGCACTCACTATGAGAAACCAGGGCCAAAATAAGACCCCTTGGCCTTTGTCTGGGAACTATTGTTGGCCAATCAATGAGAGATAGAGTGATTGGGGTTTAAAACATGATCCTTAAGAGAGCAATCTAGCCTGTATACCCCAAGACGTCTTGGGAGGTTTCAGCAATCAATCCTTCGGGCAGAGCACAGGTAAGGGTATGATACTCCTATATGAACAGAGAGAGAGGAGGAAGGAAAGAAGAGGGGGGGGGGAAGGAAGAATGAATGTATGGATGAATATAGAAAGGAAGGAAAGACTGTATTGTCCTACTGGAACTGGCCATTGCAACTTGAGCCATCTCCAGTTCTCCTGATCAATATTTTGCCACTGGACCCAGATGGTTCTGGAGGAGAAAGTGAGGCTGGTGACTTTGTACAGCCCTCCCTCACTTATATCTAGTTCACTTGCAAGTCATGTCATCACCCTCCTGAGGTCACAGTTCTCTTCTAAAAGGAAGGACAAAAAACAACAACAAAGTTTAGATTCATTGTCTCATTTCAAGCACATTATAAGTCATAGCTACCAATAGGAGATCCTACTCCCTTCTCACCCCCACTGCTGCCCATATTGTGTAATCTGGTGACACTGTTCTCATTGCTGTTCTTCAAACAAGACATCATCTCCTGACTTCAGGCATGTTCACAAACCCTACCTTCTATAGGAAGCCTTTTCTGACCCCTGCCCCTACTGGTAGCTTGTTTGTAGTTATTCACTTATTGTCTCCCCCATTATGCCATGAGCTCTTTGAGATCAAGGGCAGCATTTCTCTTTTCTTTGTATTGTCAGAATTCAGTGCCTGACACACAGTAAGGACTTATAAATGTTTTCTAACTGACTTATATGCTAACTGGGTGAGTGTCACAATATGTCCTTTAGACTGTTGACCATGCACAGACAATATAAAATCTTTCTTTGCTATAAAGTAAAAAGTGCTATTAGGTTTACTTTACTCCTGTGCTTTACTGGGATCAATTAGGTCTTAGGGTGGTTTATGTAATTTAGCTATTATTTCATATAGCCTTATATTTAACGAAGTTATAGGAATGGTGAGTGGAGCAATCAGGGAGTAGACTTACACACTCTTTCATGAGCAGTGGATATATTGATTTGATTATGAATCCAGAACAATAAATGGGATGAAGTGGGTGGTGGTACAGGGTAGAGGTTACTCACATGGAGATGAATCAGCTAGTGAGAAGATGTCCAAGAAGTAGGGAGTAAAGTGAAGTATGGCTGGGGCCCTGCCTGAAATAGTGAGCCAGATAAGACACCAATCAGATCAGACTCTTGAGAGGTATAGAGTTGTATATTCTCTTATTGGTTTAATTAATTTCAGTTAACATCAATTAAATAACTGCAACATGTAAGGCAATGTCGTAGGCTCTGAAACAAAGAAAAAAAATGATATATGCCCTACTCAAAAGGATCTTACATCCTAGTACAGGTTATATCATTATGTAATGGGGTGTTCAGGGAGTACTAGCCCTTGTGGTGTGCTGGTTTGCTGAGCCCTTTTCAAGGCTGCTCATCCGCCTTTGGTGTTACCCAGCACTCAACTCTTACCTGTGGCCCCAAAAACCTGTAGCATGCACAGCAGCCACACCCTGGTAAAACCATCCGGCAGATGGGCTAAACCAGGTCGGGCGTAGGTGACAGTCCTCAAACCTGTTGGTGAGTTAGGGGGATATCTACCCCAAGCATGTGAAGACTTGCCCTGGTAGAATAGACAGATGAAAATAATTTGTTCTAATGGGCGTGAAAGTGGCTGAAGCAGGTGCTACAGAGTGCTTAGAGCTTGGTCAGACATCGAAGATGCCAAGGTCATCTACTGCGTCCTGCAGCCAGTCTTAGCTTTTGTCTTGCCACTGGACTTTGATGACTCATGAAGAGAGACTGAAGCTGATGACCATTCAAATCTGCCTCACTGAAATCTGATTTATGAATGAGTCAAATCGTCACCCTGTGATGTCATTGGTCCTCTTTGAAAGTGGCACAATGAGGTTAGGCCAAGCTAATATAATAAAAATGACAATTTTACCCAAATTAATCTATCTATTTAGTGTCATACCAGTCGAACTACCAAAAATTATTTTACAGAGCTGGATAAAATAATAACAAAATTCATCTGGAAGAACAAGAGGTCTAGAATATCTAGGGTATTAATGAAAAAGAAATGCTAGGGAAGGTGACCTAGCCATACCAGATATTAAACTGTACTACAAAGTAGCAGTCATCAAAACTACCTGGTACTGGCTAAGAAACAGAGTCATGGATCAGTGGAATAGGATAGGTACACAAGATGCAGTAGTCAAGGACTATAGCAATCTACTCTTTGATAAACCCAAAGAATCCACCTTTTGTGCTAAGAATTCACTATTTCACAAAAACTGCTGGGGGAATCAGGAAATGGTAGGGCAGAAACTGGGCATAGACCAATATCTTATACCATATACCAAAATAAAGTCAAAATGGGTTCATGATTTAGGAATAAAGGCTGATACTATAAGCAACTTGGGAGAGCATGGAATAGTTTATCACTCAGATTTATGGGAAAGGGAAGAATCCATGACCCAACAAGAGATAGAGGGCATTACAAAATGCAAAATGGATAATTATGATTGTTAACTTGAAAAGTTTTTGTATAAACAAAGCCAATGCAACCAAGATAAGGAAGCAGAAAATTGGGAGAAAATCTTTACAACCAGTGTCTCTGATAAAGGCCTCATCTCTAAAATATACAGGGAACTGAGCCAAATTCATATGAATACAAGTCATTTCCCAATTGAGAAATGGTCAAAGGATATGAACAGGCAGTTTTCAGAGGATGAAATTGAAGGTATCTATAGGCACATGAAAAAATGCTCTAAGTTACTATTGATTACAAAAACGCAAATCAAAACAACTCTTAGGTACCACATTTCTCCTGTCACGTTGGCTAACATGACAAAACAGGAAAATGATAAATGCTGGAGAGGATGTGGGAAAATTGGAACATCACTACCTTGTTGGTGGAGTTGTGAACTGATCCATCCATTCTGGAGAACAATTTGGAGCTATGTCCAAAGGGCTATAAAAATGTGCATACCCTTTGACCCAGCAATACCACTTTTAGGGTTGTTTCCCAAAGAGATCACACAAGGGAGAAAGGGTTCCATATGTACAAACATATTTATAGCAGATCTTTTTGTGGTGGCAAAGAATTGGAAGCCTTTCCAAATTCCACTAAGGACAACTGCTCCTTTGAGCTGTTACCTGTGCTGCCTCTGAAGGAAAGTAAAGATCCTAAGAGGTAGAGTTGGGAGTTTGGTAGTTACATTCTAGGAGTCTGAGACCATCTACACGAAGACACTAAAGTTAGAGACAGAATGCTAAATTTGGAGAACAAGTAGGCTAGTTTTACTGGAAATTAGAGTGTGGCATTTTATAGATTAAAAAGCTAGCTTGATGGGCTTTTAGTGCCAGGCCGAGGTCATTTTTCTGAGGACTTTCTGTTTTTCCCTGGAAGTGACATAATGGGTAGCCCCACGAATGTTTTAAAAAGAGGAGTGAAATCATCAGATCTAAAGCTGTGTAGAAGACTGGAGAGGAGAGAGTTTACTTACTAAATGTAAGTTTTGCCAGACTTGTTAGGTATATGTGTTAACTATGGGTGACTAGATGCTGTGATAAGAAGTAAAACCACATTGTATAGGGATAGAAATCAAGACGCATCTGACATGAGTAATAGAGAAGGACTGTGGTTGGGATATATACATCATGGTCACGAGCAGATCTTCATATGAATGGAGGGTAGAGGATCATATATGTTTAGAAAGGGGGCAGGCTACCATGTAGGAATAAGTTAAAAGTAAGAGCCTAGTCAAGGAACTGTCAAACTAAGCCTAGGAATAAAAGAACCTGATGAGAAATCAAATAAATAGGATATTTTCTTGTTGTGGTGGTTGTTAAGTCATTTTAGTTGTGTCTGACTCTCCTTGACCCCATTTGGAGATTTCTTGGCAAAGATACTGGAGTGGTTTTCCATTTCCTTCTCCAGCTCATTTTACACATGAGAAGGTTAAGTGATTTACCCAGTCACCCAGTTAGTAAGTGTATGAGGCCAGATTTGAACTCATAAAGATGAGTCTTCCTGACTCCAGGCTCTGCACTCTATTCACTGTGCCACCTTGCTGACCCAAAAGAAGCTATTTACAGAAAGCTGATTGACTTCTTGCTATGGCCTGGCAGGCAGCCCTTTTTAGTCTACCTTTGTTGATAACACAACTACAAAACATGCAAACTGGTAGTGACTTCAGACTCTATTTACTACAAGTGATACTTGACAGAGAATTCTCCCTCTTACATTATCAACAAGTGGTCATCCTACCATTCCTTGAAAAGCTCCAGTGATAGGTAACCAGCTACCTCTCAAGGCAGTCCATTCCAATTTTGAATTGCTCCATATATTAGGAAACTTTTCCATGTATTCAGGCAAAATCAGGCTCTTTGCAACTCTAGGACATTACTACAGGTTCTGCTCTTTGGATGCTAGCTCAATAAGTTTAATCCCATTTCCAGAGGATGTTTGTTGAAATTCTTAAAGTCATCTAAAGAGGAAATGCTGTCAAATATATGGGCATGCACACATCTCCTCAGAGAGTTTGTAAGTACCTCTTTACTTAGAACCCTGTCTTATCCTTCTTTTGTTTTTTTTCTAGAAAGAGCAATGGATTTAGAAGAAGAAGACTTGGGTTTGAATCTTGACTCTAAGAATATCTCTTTTTTAAACTGATATTTTATTATTATCTTTAAAAATATTGCTGATGATTTTGTTTTTATATCTCATCTGTTTCTGAATATATTGCCTCCCTCTTCCACAATAAACCACTACTTAGTGTAACGAATACTCTTTGTTTTTGAGATGGAAAAAAGAGGGTAAAAAGCAGTTTAGCAAAACTAGCCATCCCATTGACTGTTTCTGAGAACATGAGCAATGTTCAGGGGTTGGCAAGCTATGACCTTGAGGGGCTAATCTGGCTCACCAGCTAAGAATGTTTTTTATAGAAATGTAAAAAACAAAACAAAACTCTAAACCATCCTTATAAAAACAGTCAGTGGTCCAGATCTGATCCTTGGGCTGTAGTTTGCTGACCCCTCTTCCACACCCGTAGTCCCCTACTTCTTCAATGAAAGAAAGGAGACGATTTTTGCCATTCTTCTCTGGAGTCAAGCTTGGTCATTGTAGTTATACAGCACTCAATTCTATTTTTTTGTACTTTCCATTTTCAATGTACATATTGTATTCTTAGTTCTATGTATTTCACTCTGCATCAGTTCATATAGGTCTTTCTATGTTTCTTTGAATTCTTCACACTAGACATTTATTGTACAGTAATATCATATTACATTCATCTGCCATAATTTATTTAGCCATTGCCCCATTGATGGAAGACTTCTTTTGTTTTATGTTCTTTACTAGCACAAAAAGTGTTGCTATGGCTATTTTGCCTTTCTTTCTATCCAACATTTATTCTCTGTGTGAATCCGAGAAAATCCCTTAACCTCTTTTGGTCTTTGCTCCATCAACAGTAAAACAAAGACAATAACCATGTACTATTTACCTCTCAGGTTTGTTTTGAGGATAGTGCTTTGTAAAATGTTACATAAATATGAATCATTTTTAGTAGAGTTGCTCAACAAATACTCATTTTTTAAGCAAATAGAAGACAAAATATTAAATTTCAATGTGTTTTACTCTGAGTTCCCAAGCATCTATTTTAGAGTACTGATTTTGAATTCTCTTTACTGAGTTTGTTTTTCAAAAACTTCTGGGTGGTATTTTTTCCCCTCTGTGCTTATTTTTGTTTGTACTGGGTTGCAGAAAGAATATTGGATTGAGAGTCAAGAGATTTTCTACTAATTCCTCAACTAACTAGCTGTGACCTTGGACAATTTACTCATGGATTTTTCAAGTGCTTTTTGTCCATGTCTGAGGTTTCAGATAGAAATCTCTAGGCATTCTCACATTCAAGTGCATATTAAGCACCCCTGTGCTAGGTGCTGGGAGAGATACAAATTTTGGTTTAGACATAGCCTTTGTCCTCATAAAGATTAGAATCTAGAAGAAGGACATGGCACATGTACAGATAACTATGATGTCAGTCAACAAATATTTATTAAGGACTTTGTTGTGCCAGGTGTTGTACTAAGTGCTGGGAGGACAAAAAAAAATGTGAAAGACCATCCATGTTCTCAAGGAGCCTACAGCCTCACTGGGGAGACCACATGACAATGTATGAACAAGATATAGACAGGATAAACTGGAGAAATCAACAGAGAGAAGGAACTCAGATTAAAGAGGACTGGGAAAGTCTTCTTGCAGAATGTAGGATCTTATGTGCGACTTGAACAAAGCCAGGGAAGGCAGGAAATATAATTAAGAAGGGTGAGCATTCTGGGACCCACTGAATATGCATAATTGGGAGATGGAGTGTCTTGTTGTAGGAATAGGAAGGAGATCAGTTTCACTGGATAGCATAGTATGTGGGGCTGAGTAAATGTAAGAAGATTGGAAAGGTAAGAGTAGGACAATTATGAGGGCATTAGAATGATAAACTAATCCTAATAGAATGATCAGTTCATCAGACAGGTGAGAATTTAACCTGGGAGAATTTTGCTTCAATATTCCTAGTCTAAGGGGTTACTGGGGCCAGACTGTTTATTTTCATTATTAGCATTTACACTTTAGAAATCAGCAAATGTTATGGATCAGGGCTTGATTTATTGCTATATTGATTGTCTAGACTTAAGAAAGTCATGGAGAAAATGTTAACAATGCAAGTTAGACTTAAAAGTGTGTTGTACTTATACTTTTTTTTTTCCTTCTGAGACCTGGTTGTTAAACATTAAATAATACACTCCTGGATTCTACTTAGTCCATTTCCTCTGGGTCAGGCAATTCACAGTCTAATAAGCAAATTAAAACAGATTCTAAGAGCTAGATGCCATAAAGGGACTGCCTTAGGGTTATACTGATTCCCCCTATAACATAGAATATAATCAGAAGAAATTGGTTGTAATTTATGAATTCTCTTGGCACTTCTAGGAAGAGTTAAGATTTTAACAGCATCACAGGAAAGGAGAAGTCTAAACTGTACAGGACTGGGCCCAGCTTCAATGGAGAGAAAATGCCATGGTCAGCTGCCACTCTGGGGATGTTGTAGAGAATGAAGTATTAGAAATGGGGGGGTAGTATTCAGACTAGGTGATGGAGCGAGAGTTTGGTTTGCCAGCATTAGCTCATTTGATGCTTTAGCGCTTCTTGCAATGTTCTTACATGACTGTTTTACTCTTTGGATAACATTCATTCTCAGTCTTATAGGAATAGTTTCTGCTGGGATATTAAAAATTTTAACTCTTAAGAACTTTCCTGTCTCCTTGGATCAACTTCCTCTGCAAAATATTGGGCCTTGGGATCATATTTTCCCCTTCCTTAACCCTTCAAAATCTACTATCTCCGAATTGAGGCTTGCTACACTCAGCTTTCATGGGTTTCTCTATCATGAGCTTTATGACAGAGGGATCTTTTGACCTCGAGGTTTTTGTCATGTTTTCTTTTGTACCCAGTTTCTCATAACTGGTGAAAATCAGAAAATCAGATTGATCCATAATGTAATTTTCCCATGTAACTTCTTTCACCTTCCCTTTGGAGGAAGAAACGATCATTGTGGCAAATCTCCAGTTTGGCGTGCCTCAGTTTACGGCTTCCAGTCTGGATCATAGATTTAGAAATAGAAGGGGCATCTGAAGTCATCTAGTCCAACACTTAGATATTACAGATAAGGAAACTGAGGACCAGAGAGCAGAAGTGACTTGCCAAATATTAGAGAGTTAGTAAGCAGTACAGCCAGGATTTTGACCCCGGTCGCTTGACTCCAAAAAAGCATTTTCCACCGCACCCTAATCATACAAATAGCTAGGACCTTAAGTCTCATGTGATACGTGTTTTTCATTTTCTTGGGAAAGTTTTAGGATGTTGGAAAGCTGTTTCTTGTTTCATATTATTTGTCCATCCAACTGCAAGGGAGAAGGAGACGAGATGTTTACTCAATAAGCCCTCTCTCTCTGTTACCCCAGAGGAAACAAAGCTTCCTCTCCACCCTGGCACTTTCCACATAATTGCCTCTTACTGTGTTCTCTCGGTTAACATCAATCTGTATGTTATGGGATCTCATGGAATGACACCAACAACAGCAACAAGCCTTCTGTTATTGTTCTCCTTTCTTTTCCCTCCACACTGAGTTATGGTGTTTTCAGAAGAAATTTTTACTACTTCCCAAACTAGTCCAAGTTCTATTATCTAATTTAATTTTGTCCACCTTGGCCAAAAAACGACCCTTTTGACAAACAAACTTGGCATTTTTTATATTTCCTCATATTTTAGTCTATGCATTCCGAGTATAAAATATTGGTCCCCTGCCAGAATTATTGTCCCAGCTCCCCATCTGAATGTTAAACACGCAACAATGATGCACTATAATTACAGTGCTTGAAATGATTGGAAATAAATTGGCACTCCAATTATAGATGCATGAAAGAGGTGCCAGTATATCACAGTCAGTCCATTAATTTCTAAAGCGGTTCCAGGCCATCTCGCTATTTCGGTGACATTCGTTATTCACGGCTGCAATGAATCATTCTGAATCATGGTGCCTCAAAATTAACAAGCTGAAGGACATTTCTACCTAAAATATTCCAGGTTATTTTCCCCTTGCAACAAATGTAGCCAGGGATATCATTTTAGATTTCTTTAAGGGATTTAAATTAATGGGATTTTGATGCATTTAATTCTCACTTTTGAATCACTCATCGCTATGTGACCTTAGATGGGTCACTAAACTTTTTGGGGGCCTCAGTTGCTGCATCTGTAAAATGAGAAGATTGGACTAGATAGATTCTATAGTACTTTCCAGGTCTAAAGTTCCAGGATTTTATTATTTTATGAGCCCTGGGTTCCCCCCCAACAAATATTAAATTCGTATTTTCACTCAAATGCATGCATGAATATGATATGATCATAGTAAGGAACATCCTTTACCAACTCAGATCACAGTTCATGTGTGACTTACTAAATAAGACTTCGGAAACTTCCTAGGACACCTAGAACTTAAGCGAAAGATAGAAGGGAACTTAGGGGTTGTCTTGCTCAACTGCCATATTTCTTATAGATGAGGAAACTGAGACTTATTGAGGTAAAATGACTTACCCTCGGTCACACAGGTATTAAGTGGCAAAGCCAGGTTTTGAATTGAGTTTCTTTGCTTCCAAATCTAGTACTCTCTACATGGCACTGCTCTGCCTTGCAGGAAGAATGATTGCTTTGAATAAGGAGACTTGGGTTCAAATCTCACCTAGACGCTACTCAAATCATTTCATATCTCTGAGGCTCAATTTCCTTATCTGTGAAATGGGAATTATAACATTCACACTCCTTACTTTACCAGGTTGTTTTTGGGGAGCTTTGCAAACCTTAAGCTCTCCACGAATGGGAAATGGTTTATTTATTTTATGCTTCTGATGATATATTTGGAGAGTTCTGGTATAGTTTATGGTGGAAATTTTTCTTTCGGTCAAGAGCCTTCACTGAGTACCTCTTTGGTCTGGTACTTCTGATTCTATTCTACCTAAACTTCAAAACTCCAAGATTGCCTTTAAAATCTTCTCTGAAAATGGACAACGTCTCAGTGGACTAAATGGGTGCTTCAAGACACTCTCTCTCCCTCCTTCCCTCCCTCCTTCCCTCTCTCTCTCTGTCCCTCCCCCCTCCCCTCCCCCTCCTCCTCCCTCTCCTCCTCCTCCTCCTCTTCCTCCTCCTCTTCCTCCTCCTTCTTCTCCTTCTTCTTCTTCTCCTTCTTCTTCTTCTTCTTCTTCTTCTCCTTCTTCTTCTTCTCCTCCTTCTTCTTCTCCTTCTTCTCCTTTTCCTTCTCCTTCTCTTCCTCCTTCTCCTTCTCCTTCTCCTCCTCCTTCTCTTCCTCCTCCTCCTCCTTCTTCTCTCTCTATTCATTCTTAACATACGTAGTTGTTAAGTTAAATAACCGTTTTAGTCTATTCACTCAAATATGAAACTCAGGAGGGAAAAATATGACCTCATCCTAAACTCCTTTGACCCTTTCTGCTTTCTACCTAACTAAGATGAGAGTTAAACAACATTCCCCCCCCCCTCCAAAATTCTACATTAGAATCATGTAGACTCATAGATTTAGATTGGAAGGGACCTTGGAGATCATCTAGCCACCCCTCCCCCATTGTATTATATTTGGAGAAATAGCCCAGAGATGTAAAGTGACTTTGTCCACATTCATCAGGTAGTAAGGGGCAGAGGCAGAATTTTAATCTAAGTTCTCTGACGCCAAATTCAGCAGTCTTTCTACTACAATTTTCAGAGAGCCTTAGGTTTACAAAGACCTTTCATACACCTTTTTTTCCTTTGATTTTTACAGCAACCCCATGAGGCTCACAAAATATTTCATCCATTTTTTTCAGATGAAGGAACTGAGGGGCTCAGAGTCAATGACTTGTTCAAGGTCATACAATTAGTTAACGACAGAACTGGGAGAAGGATCTGGAAAGAATAATCTTTCACTTTTAAACCTGGTGTTTCTTCTATTACAGCACATTGCCAGGCATGGCCAATAGAGTATCCATATCTTACAACTTCTCTGCCTTCAATCTCAGTTTTAGTATCATTTCAGTCTGAGTTTCTTTGTTGACCAAAACTACTATTTTAAGGGAGCTAAACCTTTTTAAAAATAATTTAAAACTACCCTGTGCTCTTGTATATAAAACATGGAAAAGTGTCTTTCCATAACAGGTGTTTAATAAGTATTTTTTGGATTGAATTGAATTTGAAATAAATAACAGTGCAGATTTCTTTATATACAATAATAATGTGTGTATGGTAACATTTTCACTTAGAATCTGACATTATGGTCAGGAATAGCTCTTATGAAAACATGAAAGCATGCTACCTCTTTGCATCCAGTGTAAACAAATCAGGCAAAAGCAAATGACCAGCAATCTTCTCTGGCCATCTTTTGAATAAGACACATGACTTAAGTCTCTGCCACTCATTCTCCCTAATTCAGAGTGCACAGCAAGCAGAGGAAAAATTGACAATGGAGGAAACAGCAAAGTCTAATGAATCCCACTGCCATCCTCCATAACCTCAAATGTAAAATAGTGTAATGTCTCCAACAGTTGAGGGTATTAAAGAAACTGGATGGATCCATACAACATGGAGGAAGATCAGCTGGTTTCCTTTATCATTTCCAGCTTAAAGGGACAAAGAATGAGAAGGTCTCAGGAAGGATGCTTGTATTCATTAAAGATTCAGTCTATTTCAGTGTCCAATGAAGTATAGAATATTTTTTTCATATATCCTATCACATTATGTAGTTGGTAAGATAATTTGCTTTGGGAAGTGTTTGCTGTCTGTTAAAAGCAGGGGTTCAAGCTATATATCAGATAATGCAACAAAAGGTAATAGTTTTAAGCTATGTGAATCTTTTTTTCCTCACCCTGCTTATATAAGGCCCTCTAGAGTGGGCAATGTATCTTTTTTATCTCTCCACTCAACTCTGGGGAGAATGATGCATACAAAATAATTCAGCAAATGTTTGTTGCATAAATGAATTAATGTGAAACCAACTAATTGTGATTGTTTCAGGAAATTTTTACATAAAAATCAATCCTCCATCTGTAGGGAATCACAACAGCTTACATTATAAGGCCTCCAATTCAATTAAAATATTTATTAAGTAAATATTACGTCCAAAGCCCATGTGCTAGTCACTGGAAGTGTAAAGGTAGATATGACATGGATTCTGATCTCAAGGACCTTGAAATCTAATGAATGTGCACAGGTAATGAAGAGATATACAAACGAAAGTCAAACAAAATACTATGACAGATTTGAGTAGGGAGAACTCACTTTCAGCTGCATGATGGGAGAAAAAGGCTAATGGAATTGATCATACTTCAACTGAGCTCTTGATGAAACAGAGGGGCTTCAGTTGACTGAGATGGAGCAGGGGGAGTCTATTTAAATCACTAAAGAAGCCATAAACGAGGGCCTGGAGAGAGTAGAAACAAAAACAAGGTCAAAGGAGCAAGGTTTAATTCATTTCAGTCAAAAATGGAGAACATGAAGAAGAACAGCATAAGATAAGCCTATAAAGGCAGTTTGAAACTGGCTTTCGGAGGGTCTTGAATGTCAATAGGAGAAATGAATACCTTATTTGATAGGAATGTAGAGCTCCTCAAGACATTAGAATAGTACAGAGGCATGATCCAAATGGAAAATAAGGACAATTACTTGGGTGGTAGTATGAATGATGGATGGAGAGTTGACAAACAAGTGGCAGAAGGACCAGTTATGAGGTTGTTGTAGCAGTCTAGGGAAGAATCAATGATAGCATGAATGAGGTTGGTATAAATGAGTCAGTTGTAAAAATATTACAGAGGTAGAATCAACAACATATAGCAACTGATTAGTTTTGGGGACTGAGGGCATAAAAGAGTATAAAACAAAATTAAGGTTTTGTGCTAAGTGACTTGGAGGCAGAAACAGAAATAGAAAAGTTAGAAGGATTTATTTTTTCTGGATGGGTGTAGGGGCTGGTTATTGATAAGTTCAATTTTAGATATATTGAATTTGAAGTATCTATTGGAAATACAGGGCAAAAGGTCTATCAGGTTCAACTGCCAATAGGCATATGAATGTATTTGTGAGAGATTGTTTCTAAGTATTTAGAAAGGGAAGCAATAATCACTGAGGACCAGCATGGGTTCATCTAGGACAGGTAATACAATTAAAATAAAATACAATAAAAGAAACAGTAAATCAAAAATTTGAAGACAGCATAGTAGCTAAGCTTAGCCATGGAGACCGAGTATTGTTAAACCTACATTTTTTCACTGGAGAGATGAGAGACTATGAGATTTGAATGTTGTCTATGCTATCAGATATGGATGTTATGTTTGCTGATTTTGCTAAACTCTTTTTACCCCCTTTCTTTGTTACAAGGGGAAACTAATTAGTTGATGAGTGGGGAGGGGGAAAGTTATATCTGAAAATGACAGAGCCATTCCTCAATAGATAAATTGTCATAAAGTATGAACTAACAGTTGTCAAAAGAAGAAATCCAAATTATCAACAATCATATGAAAAAAATGCTCCAAATCACTAATGATGATAGAAATGAAAATTAATTCTGAGGGTCTACCTACCTCACTTCCAATAGATTGTCAAGATGACAAAAAGAAAAATAACAGTTGCTCCAGGCCTTATGAAAGGTCACTGACACACAGTTGGTTTATCTGTGAATTGGTCGTTTCCATTTGGAGAGCATTTTGGAACTATATCCAAAAAGTCAATAAACTGTGCATGCTCTTTGACCGAGGGACTTCATCAGTAGACATATGCCCCCCAAGAAAGCAAAGGAAGAAGAAATAATATCAATATGAACAAAATATCAATTGAAACATTTTTTGTTGTGTTAAAATCTGGTAATTGTGGGGGTGGACATTAAATGAGGAATGGCTAAACAACTTATGGAACATGAATACAATTAAATATTATTATATTTAAAGAAATGATAAAAGGGATATTTTCAAAGAGACCTGGAAAGACTTTTGTGAACTAATACAAAGGAAGTGAGCATAATCAAAAGAACAAATCATGCGATAACTTCAACAGCGTAAAGAAAAATAACTTTGAAAGACTTGACAAATTGTAATTGAGTCAATGACCAATCACAGCTCCAGGGGACTAAAAATGAAACACGCTCCCCACCTCCTATTAGAGAAGTGATGGATTAGAAATGAAGAACAAGACACATGTCTTCAGTTATGGCAAATGTGTAGATTTGTTTTTGTTAGAGTTTATTTATTTTTTACAAAGGAGGGTTTTTTATTTAAAGGAAGGAAAGGAAGGGTAGAAATAGTGATGCCAAAAAAGAGAAAAAAATGAACAGAATATCAGTGGAGCATTTAACAATGAACTGAAGAAAAAAAAAAAACAGAACACCCAGACAAGCAGACAGCTTTGAAACTAAGGCAATGAATTTATTACATACTTAAAAATAAGCTTTGTTTAATATGGTTTCATATACAATCCCCTTTTACTTCTTTCTATATGAAAAACTTCATGCTTGTTGGTTTTTGTCTGATTCAAGATAGTGAAAAATGTAAATTAAGTTAAAAAAAAGAGAACTAATTGGTGTAAAATCAAAATGTGTCAATAAATTTGCTTCCTTTTAAAACATTATGCAGACTAACTTCATATTTATTTTTTCCATGATTACTAGTATAATAGTTAAGGGGAATGCTATATATGCAGAATACTTATATTTCAGAAGAGCATTTGATAATCTTTCACCATATCTTTGTGGACAAGATAGAGATAGATTAATATACGATAGTAATTAGGAAGACTTGGAAGCGGTTGAATAACCAGATTCAAAGAGTAATCTTTAATGAATTGATGCTAGTTTGGACTGTGGTACAGTACACTAGGGTACTGGACTCTGGTACAATACATTAGGGATTTGTCCTTGGCCATGTGTTGGATAATATTTTTATCAGTGACTAAATAAAGGCAAGTAGCATGTTTGTCATCCTTACAGACATCCTAAAGAAAACTTGGATGGATGGCTACAAATAGATGACAAAGCATGGATCCTAAAAATGATGGACAGAATAAAATAAGAAATTTAATGGAAATAAACTAAAAAAATTCTGCAGTGGAATATTCAATTTTATTTATCCAAGATGGGGAAGATATAGCTTAACAATAGTTCAAATGCAGGAGTGGAGCCAAAATGGCAGAGTAAAGGCAGGAACTTACCTAAGTGCTCCCAAACTCTTCTCCAGTGTTAAAATGACACCTTGAAATGAATTCTGGAATAGCAGAAGCAACAAAAGGAGATGGCAAAACAAATTTCTAGCCCAAAAAACTTAGAAGGTTGGCACAAAAGGTCTGTCTCACTGGAGTGAGGGTAGAGCACAGTCCATTGCAGGCTGCATCCTGGCAATCCAGTAGCAGGCCTTAGAGGCAGTGGATGATTATATTGGCAGCAGCAGTTTCTGGAGCTCTTAGCCCACAGAGTTAGGGGATTGGACAACTTGTCAGGAGGGAATTATAGGGGACTCTTTGCTGGCACTGGGAGCAGGACTCTGCTGTGTTGTCTATATGCAGTTCTATGTCTCAATCCCAGGACAAGGAGGAACACTAGCAGCACTGAAGATTCTGGTCACAGTTCCAGGTAAGAAAAGAGTGTTTGTGGTTACTCATAAATAAGAGAATAGGCCAGGAGATCAGTTACTACAGCTCTACTTTTATCATGCCACCTTGAAAGAACTGAAAACTTACAGAGCCCCAAAACTAGCTTTGAAAACAGCTGCAAAAAAGTTGAAGCTTGACACAGTGCCTCCTGCAACCCAAGAGGAGCCCAACTGTAACATAAAATTAAGTCGAGATAGGCTGGAGATATGAGCATACAACAACAACGACAAAAGAATCTGACCATAGAAAGTTTCTACAGTGACAAGGAAGATCAAAACACAAACTCAGAAAACAACAAAGTCAAAACTGCTACATCCAAAGACCCAAAGAAAAATGTGAATTGATCTCAGGCCCAAAAATAATTCCTGAAAGTGCTCAAAAATGATTTGAAAAATCAAATGAGAGAAGTAAAGGAAAAATTGGGAATAAAATGAGAATGATGCAAGAGTATCATGAAAAGAGTCAACAGCCTCTTGAGACAAAAAAATACTGAAGAAAAGAACACCTTAAAAATAGGCCAAATGGCAAAAGAGGTACAAAATCCACTGAAGAGAAAAGTAGAATTGTACAAATGGAAAAGGAGGTACAAAAATTCATGGAAGAAAAGAATGTCTAAAAAGTTACAATTGGACAAGTGAAAGCTAATGTCATCAAGAAACAATGAAACAAAATCAAAACAATGAAAAACATAGAAAAATCCAAAATATCTTTTTGGAAAAAACAACTTGGTAAATAGATCAAAGAATGATAATTTAAGAATTATCTGAAAGCCATAATGAAAAAAAAATCCTAGATATCACATTTCAAGAAATTAGCAAAGAAAACTGCATAACACTTTTGGGTAGGGACAAGGTTAAAGGAGAGAAAAAGAAGGATAAACAGGCAGGAAAGGAAGGCTGAAGGGAAATACAGAGTTAGTACTCATAACTGTTAATGTGAATGTGACAAACGCAATTATAAAACAGAAGTGGATAGTAGATTGGATTAAAAACCAGAATACTGCAATATGTTGTTTACAAGAAACACACTTAAAGCAGAGAGAAACATACAGAGTAAAGTTAAGGGGATGGAGCTAAAATAAAGAAAAAATAGGAGTGGCAATCATGACCTTAGACCCACCAAAAGCTAAATAGATCTAATTAAATGAGACAAAGAAGTAAACTATATCTTGCTAAGAAGTACCATAGAAAATGAAGTAATATCCAAACATATATGCACTAAGTGGTATAGCATCCAAATTTTTAAAGGAGAAGTTAAATGAGTTATAGGAGGAAATAGACTGCAAAACTATGCTACTGAGAGACTTAAACTTTTCTTTCTCAGAGCTAGATAAATCTAACAACAAAATAGAAAAGAAAGAAGTTGAGGAGGTGAATAGAATTTTTTAAAAGTTAGATATGCTAAGCCTCTGGAGAAAACTGAATAGGGATAGGAAGGAATATAACTTTTTCTCAGTGGTACATGAGACTTACACAAAAATTCACCATACTTTAGGGCATAAAACCCTCAAAATCAAATATAAAAAGGCAGGCATATTAAATTCATCCTTTCCAGATCATAATTCAATTACAATTGCTTTCAATGAAAGGCAATGGAAAGGCAGATTAAAAATCAATTGGAAACTAAATAATCTAACTTTAAAGAATTAGTAGGTCAAAGAACAAGTCATAGAAACAGTCAATAATTTCTTTTTCAATATTAATCAATTTATTTATTTTTAGTTTTCAACATTCACTCCCATAAGATTTTGAGTTCCAAATTTTCTCCCCCTCATTTCCCTCCCTTCACCCCAAGATGGCATACAATCTGATAGAGGCTCTAAATATACATTCATATTAAATATATTTTCACATTAGTCATGAACAATCAATAATTTCATTAAAGGGAATAATAAGACAACATACCAAAATTTATTGGATGCAACCAAAACAACACTTAGATTTTAGATCTCTAAACTCTTATATCAATAAAATAGAGAAATAGCAGATGAGTGAATGGGACATGGAATTTAAAAAAAAAGCCAGAAAAAGAACAAATTAAAAATCCCTAATTAAGCAGCAAATTGAAAATCCCCCAAATCAAAAGAAAGACTAGTAAAAATGCAAGTAAGAAAACCATTGAACTAACAAATGAAACCAAGGACTGGTTTCGTGAAAAAACAACAACAAAATAGATCAACCATTGGTTAATTTGATTTAAAAAAAGAAAATCATATTACTGGTATCAAAAATGAAAAGGGTGGATTAGCCACTGTTTGAAGAGGAAATTAAAGCAATCATTAGGAGCTATTTTGCTCAACTTTATGTCAACAGATCTGACAGTCTAAGTGGAATGGATGAATATTTACAAAAAATAAGTTGTCCAGATTAATACAAGAGAAAGTAGAAAACTTAAATAACCTGATCTTAGAAAAAGAAATTTAACAAGCCATCAATGAACTCCCTAAGAAGAAATCCACAGAACCAGATGGATTCACAAGTGAATTCTACCAAACACGTAAAGAACAAATAATTCCAATACTATATAAACTGTTTAGAAAAAACAGGGAAAGGAACAGTTTAACCAAATTCCTCCTTTTAAAAAAAATACTAGCAAGATTACAGCAATATTTCACAAGTATCATACACTATGACCAGGTATAATATTTACCAGTAATGCAGAGCTAGTCCAATGTTAAGAAATCTATCAGCGTATTGACTGTAACAGTAACAAAACCAAGAAAAACTATATGATTATCCCCATAGATGCAGAAAAAGCTTTTGCTAAAATACAACACTCATTCCTACTAAAAACACTAGAGAGTATAAGAGTAAATGAAAAAAATAAGTAGATCTAAAATCATAAGTAAGCATTATCTGTAGTGGAGATAAGCTAGAAGCTTTCCCAGTAAGATCAAGAATGAAGCAAGGATGCCCATTATTACCGTTATTGTTCAATTTAGTACTGGAAATGTTAGCTATGGCAATAAGAGAAGAAAAATAAATTAAAGAAATTAGAATAGAAAATGAGAAAATAAAAATGTCATTCTTTGAAGATGATATGATGGTATACTTGGAGAATCCTAGAGAATTAACTAAAAACTACTTGAAATTATTAACAACTTTAGCAAAGTTGCAGGCTATAAAATAAACACAAGTAAATGATCAGTATTTCTACATATTACCGACAGAACCCATCAGCAAGTGATAGAAAGAGAAATTCCATTTAAAATAACTATACATAATAAAATACACTTGGGAGTCTACCTGCCAAGACAAACTATATAAACACAATTACAAAACACTTCTTACACAAATAACATCACATCTAAACAACTGGAAAAATATCAATTGCTTATTGGTAGGCTAAGCTAATATAATTCCACTTAAGTTACTTATTCAGTGTCATGCCAATAAAACTTTTTTTCTGTTTTCTTCTCTGCCTGTTGAAATCCTAGCCATCCTTCAAGACCCACATCAAATGTTAGGTCCTTCATAAAGCCTTCTGTTTTAATAATCTGGCTAGCAGCTGGTGGGGGGAGCGGGGAAGATCCACCTACAGCCAGCACCCAGAAAGCTGCCGGACAGCCAGAAAGCCCAGGTTCTTTTGATATGCCTTAATAAGGAGAGCAAGGTTAAGGGGTTGGCAAGCTTACTTTAATTCAGCACACAAATATCATTCACTTAGTTCA
>CM053622.1:722740121-722840563 GCA_028646595.1 Phalanger gymnotis | reverse complement strand
GGAAGGGTTATACATAATGATATGCATGGGGCCCATGTTGAATTGCTTGACTTCTTAGGGAGGGTGGATGGGAAGGGAAGAGGGGAGGGAATGTGGAACTCAAGGTTTTTAAAAAAATAGATGTTCAAAAGTAAAAAAAAATATTTGTTATATTGAATTGCATTCTTACATTAATCCAAAGAAATAGCACATCATTCATTGACTTTGCTGTAGGTGAGGGGATGTATATTTATTTGAGTTTGTAGGTGCTGCTGAAGAGTATTGAGGTCTTGGAATCATGTTTTAAGAGTTACAAGCTGACACACTAGAGCATGTCCAGGAGGGAGTTAGCAGTATGATGAGAAGCTGGAGAGCTGGAAAATGTAGATGCATTGAATGAACCAGGATGCTTATCTGGAGAGGTGTGTGTGTGTGTGTGTGTGTGTGTGTGTGTGTGTGTGTGTGTGCGCGTGGGTACATATGAAGGGAATGGGGGAGGAGAGATGGTCTTCAAAGACATGAAAGAGTGTCATATGAAGAAGGAAAATATTTGTTCTGATTGCCATGTGTGAGAAGGCTTGAGGGACATACACAATTATTGAGAATGAATGGGGATAAAGAACCAGCAAAGAAGAGTGAGAAAGATTTGAAGGGAACCAGGGGAGAAAGCAGTGTCACAAAAATCCAGAGAGGAGAGACTGTCCAGGAGAACAGAGTTATCAACACCATCAAAGAAGAGAAGGATGAGGATTGACAAAAGAACATCCAATGTAGTGATTAAGAGATCAGTGGTAACTTTTAAGAGGCAGTTGAATTGAATGGTAAGAGCAAAAGCCAGAATGTCAAGAATTTAAAAATGAGTAAGAGAAGTAGAAGAAACTAGTGATGATATTTTTCTCAAGGAGTTTAACCAAAGGAAGGATGGAGAAATAGCTAGCAAGGTCTGGTAGGAGCAAATGAGGATTGCTAATATTCCTATGTTTTGTGCCATCTGTCCACAGGGCATGAAAACAATGCTTTGAAAGGTGAATAATCATGTGGAGCATTGCCAACCAAAGTGTTTGCCAGACTTTATTTTTACCAATTAGACTCTATTTGCCTGTGTTAATTTCTTGTCTTGAAGCAATCTGGTATAGAGGAATGCATTCAAAGTTGGAAGACCTTAATTAGACACATACTACTTGTGTGACCTTAGAAAAATTATTCATCTTCTTGGTTCTTCTATTTGCAAAATGGGTATAATAATATTGATATTATTATCTTATGATATTATCGATAGACATTGATAGACATGGAACATCCAATGAGATTTTATATATATAATATATATTTATACACATAAATTATATATTCATATACATGCACACACATACATACATATGCGTATGTATATATATGTGTATATATCATGTAATATATATATGTATATATATATATGTGTGTATATATATATATATATAGTGTCTGTGTAAGACCAACAACAGCCAGCTCGCAGAAAGCCGCTGACACATGTTCTTTGATCTGCTTTTCCAAGGAAAGCAACTTTAAGGGGTTAATAATCTCAGTTTAATCAAACATACATATATCATTCACTTAGTTCTTGGGGAAAAGATCAGCCCCCTGATCTTTTCAAGGCAAATAGAAACAGAAATTACAAACATCAACAGACAGACCTTGTTTGATTCAAATCACAATTCATAGTTACCAGAGAAGGACCAATATCTATCTGTCTGGGTTACAAAGCCAGAGGTGGGGTGGGTTCAACGGCTTGCCCAGAGTCTTGTCACCCACATTCTTTCAGTGAGTGTACCCCCAAAAATCAAATGCCAAATTCGGATCTTATATATCTGTCTCAAGGCCCTAGGGCACTTGAGACTCACTATTTAGAGTGTGAGAAATCAGTGTGGGAAAGCTCCAACCACTAGCCCCACATCATGTACAATTCAATGACTCTTGATTGTCTTAGTGCTGAGAAACACTCCAAGACAAAAAAGATCCCACCTTACCTGCCCCATTCAAACAAAAAGTCCCATTTTGCTTGCCATTACAGTCATGTAGGAATAACTATGTCAAGATAACTCATTTTCATTAGTTGTCTACAGGTCGTGTGAATTTACTTATAATATGAGGTTATAAATATGGGCAGCTAGGTGGCTCAGTGCATGGAGTACTGGACTTGTAGTCTGAGAGACTTAAGTTTGAATACTGCGTTACACACTTACTGGAGGTGATCCTGGGTAAGTTATTTAACTTCTTTGTGACTCAGTTCTTTCATCTGTAAAACAAGGATGGTAATAGCACTTGCCTTGTGGAGTTGTTGTGAAGATCAAATAAATTAACGTATATAAAGCACTTGTAAACATTAAAGCACTATAAATGCAGCTACTACTGTATTCAGGAGATGCCTGTGCAGATATAATATATTTAGCCCACCGCTTTCATGAAACTTTTTTGCCCTACCTGCTACCCTTCTGACAGTAATGATCCCACCTAGCACTTTGGTTTGCATATTTCTAATACACTTAGCAGGTTTTATTACTTTGTACATATATGTTCTGCGCATAAGCGCACCAATACATATGTATATGTATAGATACGTATAGGAACAAAATACATACAAAATAATACAAACTAATATATATCCATTTAGATGTACAAATGTATGTGAAATAATACAAGATAATAAAATTTCTTAAGTAATTTTTACATGATATATACATACATATGTATGTAGAGATACATTATGTACTAAAGACATATGTGTGTACTTTTATTTATGAATATGTATATACATACATGCACACATACAAGCAATATGTATATACAAGCTCCTTGAGGGCAGATATTGTTTCATTTTGTCTTGATGTATCTAGTACCTAGTTATTAAGCCCAATGTAAGTATTTTAATAAATGTATGTTGGTTGAGTGATCATATTTTGTTATATTTATCTGTGGTTGTCTCTCATCCCTTTAAGAAAGTGCATGCATCTTGTGGGCAGGGAACAAATCTTTTGTAAGCTTTGTATCTTCCAGAGCAGCCATTATGGTACTCTATACATATAGTTTGTGTAGTGTTCTTAATAAGTAATGGTTGTTATTAGATAGTAGGAGTGGAAAAATTTTGCAAAAGAAGTATAAAACTGAATCTTTGTCCTCTAGGAGATGAAAGTCTTCTTGGTGACATAGGACTTCTGAGACATCTGGAACAATGGGAGAATAAACAAAAACACATGGAATCAAAGACTAAGATAGAGATCGTAAGGGTAAGCTCTTTGGACTGTGATCTAGGAGCCCTGGGCTAGAGACTCAGCTCTGTCGCTAAATTGCTACCTCCAATCCAATCCAATTTAATAAAGCTTTATCAAACACCTACCATGTGCTAGCCATGCTACGCTAAATGCTGGGGATAAAATTAAAAAGAAAATCAGTATCTGCCCTTAAGGAGCTTACAATTCAAAGGAAGAGACAATACACAAAAGGAAGCAGGAAAGTGTGCATGCGTGTGTGCGTGCGTGCATGCGTGTGTGTGTGTCTCTGTATGCAGTACCAGGGGGTACCTGGCATAGGGGCGTCTTATTCGTGGAGTTGAAACCAGGCAGAGCAAAGCAGAGTTGATGGGGTTTAGACTGTGGGAACTCCCTTGGACCCCAAAATAATTTGGGTCCTGTTTGTTTGAGGGGGGAATGATGAGGGCACAGTCTCTGGGAGCCCCCTTGAACTCTCCTTGAGTCTTCCAACTAGATCTGGCCTTCCCCTAAGGCCATGGGCCTTGCATTATCATTGGGCCCAAGTCTCTGCCAAGCCTAGCCCTCTATTGTCCAGCTGTTTCCCTGTACTTAATCCTAATCAAAATATCTATATCCTACCTCTGTTACCCCAGCCCTCTCAAGTCCCTCCCTAAACCCCTCCTCTAGTTACCCCAGACCACCCCTCAATACCTCCCATAATTTTTGTGTATAAAATCTCCATATTGCCTCCATGAAGGCACTCAGATTCAATCTATCTCAGTAGATCGAATCTGGCCCACTTGTGGAAACAGGTGTCAGTCACAAAGGGTGGGATTTCTGAACGCAAACCAATAGGGCTAACCCTTAATAAACTTTATCTCTTCCCTTGGCTGAGAAGGTGTGAGTAGAATTCTTTCGGCAAGACCCGGCATGTCTGTACTTTGGGGTGTCAAGCACCCCTCAACACCAAACCTCTTCAGAGTGAGCTGAGTTCCATTTCTGCCCTCTATAAAGGAACGCATTGGCAGGAGTTTGATACTCTGCCCTCCAGCCCTCCCATCAGAAGGGAGAGGAGTTTGGAGGAGGTGGAATCAGTCATGGCTTTAGTCAGCAACAGGGTAGTAAGTTTAGAAGTAATGAGCTTTTCCTGGGAGGGGCACCTTGTCCCTGGAGTTGGAACCAGGCAGGACAGCAGACAGATGCATCTGACTTGGGGTAAATAATTTCTGTTCTCTGAGTCTGAGTTTCCTCTATTAGAAAAGTGAGCAGAAGGAACTAGAGAGAACATCTAGACCAACCTATACTAATATTGAGTAATCGATAAATACAATTTGATGGCACAGGTTATTTCAACAGGCTTTCTCTCTTCGTGAGATACAGATAAGATGTTATGTCCCCGTTTCCTTTTCACAGAGTACAAAACAGAGTGTCTAGGAACCACGTGCTATCACCAGGGTTATGTGGCCAAGTAGGAACTTGATTCCAGTCTTTTGTTTGGTCCAGAGGAACACTTTGGCATGTCAAATGTGTACTGCATTCAGTGGGGCTTCAATCAATGTGGGTGACTAAATAAATGGCAGAAAAACACTACATTCCTTTATTTCAAAGCCTAGGAAAAGGCCAGCAACTTGGGTTAATTAGTAAAAACCTACTTTGAAAGGACATAGCTGGGCAGCATTGAATCTGATCATAGCCAAGTTGTTAGACTTGACCATAGATCTAGCTTTCCCTTGGCCCTCACGATACACATAGCGGAAAATGCTTCTGTTTTCCAGCTGGCAATTAGCTCTAAATTTTTGTTGTAAGATCTGCTACCTCCCCACTGCAGCTCCTACCAACAGCAAAAACTGAGTTTCCAGTTTTGGTAATAACTCACATGTATGTACTGCCTTATAATCCTCAGAACATGGTCATCAAAACAACCCTGTGTGACCCTGTTACTACTACCAATTAAAAGAACAAACAGTTGTCATGATTATGCAACTAATAGGTGTCAGTTACAAGAATTGAATTAATATATGGTGTTCTTTCCACAATGCAGAGACTTTGGGGTTTAACATATCAGAAGGGACTCTGGGATATTTATCACTGTTAGATCTGGGGACCCTTAATAATAGTAATAAAGTACAGATCCCCTTTAATAAGCAAGCTTTAATGACTCCCTACCACAACCAGGATCAAATATAAAATCTTCCATTTGATATTCAAAGCCCTTCACAATCTATACCTCTCTTTCCATTTCTAGTCTTCTTATACAGTAATTACCTTGGTTGTCTTACATTCACTCCATTTCTACATATTCTGTAATTAAGTGATGCTGGCTTCTTGAAGCTGCTCATACAAGACACCCGTATGTCTAGAATCTGGACATTTTTCCTGGCTGTCCCCATGTTTGAAATACTTTATGTGTTTATTACTACCTGATTTTCTTCACTTCCTAGCTGAAATACTATCTTATGTGAGAAACCCTTCCCCAGCCCCCCTGCATGCTACTGCCTTCCCTCTGTTGATTATCTTCAATTTATCGTGTATACATCTTGTTTGCACATAGCTGTTCGCATGTTGTCTCCTCATTAGATTATGGGCTCTTTGAGAGCAGAGACTGTCTTTTACTTTTTTTTTTTACCTATTCCTAGCACTTAGTGTAGTGCCTGCCTGGCACATAGTAAGCACTTAATAATCAACTCTTATTGACTGACAATATATTAAAATATAAATATAATGCCTTAAAGTTTACAAATGCTTTACATACATTATACCTTCACAGCAACCATCTGAGGTAGGTATGAAATGTTATACTAGAACCATTTTACCTGTAAGGAAACTGAGGCTCAGAGAAATTAACTAATTTGCTCATCCGTGGCTACATAACTAGTAAATATTAGAGGTAGAACTTGAACCCAAGTCTTCCTCATTTAATGACCAGCACTCTGTTAATTAGGAAGTTTTATGTCCTACAGCCTTTCAGACATGGGAGTTGCTGATTGACAGGTCTTAGAGGTATAGACATGACATTACATGTAGAATTTTATGGAAACTAGGTGCTCTGCTTCTGCTCATGCTTCTCCCTGATCTCCCCCACCCCTGATCTTTTATCCCTTGTCTTTCTATTCATCTTTCAAGGTCCAATGCAAGTCTTACCTCTTTCGAGATGGACTCCCAGCACTCTCTTTTATAATGTTCACTGATGCTCAGACACAAGTATTTCCCATTCAGGAAATGCTAAGGGTCCCCAGAAGCTGTCAACCATTGATGTTCATTCAGAATGATGAAGAAGGTTTTGTTAGTATCTGCATCCAAAGGCTAGTAGGAAGTGGGTAGGACCACTCACAAGACTTAGAAAGTCAAATTATACTCTATACAAGGTCCCTAGAGCCTGTTCAAATGCCTGGTTTCGTAAACTCCTACCTGACCCTGGTACAGTGGAAGGAGCATGGGCATTGGAATCAGAAGTCCTGGGTTCAAAGTTCATCTATGATATTTACTGAATAATAAAGTGACCTTGATTAAGATACAACCTCCATGGCCTTTAATTCCTTCACCTGTAAAATGAGGAAGTTTGGACCTCTTGGGTCCCTTCAAACTTTAGATTATGGTCCTATGATCTCAAATCCATTGCATATAGCAGGGATCAGGGGAAGGATATGGCTGGAAAAGTATCTCATATGGAATACTCTGAACTCCAACCTTGGTATAAATCATCTGGGCTAGTTTTTCTTCCCCATTGAACTTCATTCAGTGCTTTTGATCACTCCCTCTCTAATACTTTTTCTTCTCTTAATTTGTCTCATTATTCTTGTTTTCTTTTTATCTACTGTTCTCTCACCTTTAATAGTTTCTTTTTCTCTTCCCCAAATTCAATGGAATCCCAGTGTCTGGACTGAACTCTCTACTCTCAGAAATGAGCTGTTTTAAATTTCTGGATATGCCCAATTGTTAGAAGTAAAGGGAATCACTGAGGTTGATTTAATCCTCTACAATTCTATGCTTTTATGAAAGAAGAGGAAGCTAAAGAGAAAACTGACAGAATAACCACCTTGGGAAATCTGGGGGACAATAAAACCAGTGGGGCAATTACTCCAATCCTCCAGTGAATCTATGATCTTATCGATTTAGGTATTTCCTCCAACAATGCATATTTTGGCCCATGCATGCTTGGCCATACTGAAAGACACTTTTCCATGTTCTCCTGTAAAGCCATCACAGTGATGGTAGTGGTGATTCACCTAACAAGCTTGGGAATTTTTTTGAAAGACATCATGGTGGAATCTATTCTAATGTTTTCCTTCTCATCCATCCATCTATTCACCCACCCATCTACCCATCCATCCATCCCCCAGTGCCGTTTGGATTTTCCTTGAGGTTGGCATCCATTTCTAGAATCAAAGAATAATAGAGCTGGAAAGGATCACAGAGATAATGTTGTCCAATCTTATTATTTTACAGGTGAAGAAACTTAATCCAAGTGACTTGTTCAAGGTCACAAAACTATTTAGTAATGGAGCCAGAATTAGAACCCAGGTCTCCTCATTTCAACTCCAGTGTCTTGATATACAATACTGCTCCCAAAGGATTCACTTATGGATAAATCACAAGCTCATATTGGTAAACCTAAAAGGAAAATGGCATTCTTAGGAAACCTAGCTATAGTCTACCACTAATGTAGCAACAGCATATTTCCATCACTATTACATCTAGATGTGCTGTTCTCATGGTTAATTTTGGCATGTTATTTTCAAAGGAGAGGCTCCTTAAAATGGACAACCTTCACTCCCCTTAGTAATACATGCTTTGTTCCATGTTCTGGTGGCTTCCTTCAAAGCTGGGGAGGGCCAGTATCCTTGAAGTGAGAAGAATGCAAGCAAGAAAAAAAAAACAATGAGAAGCAGCTGGGCCCTGTTTACCCAGCAGTATTTTGGAATCTCCTGTCTAAGCCTCAGCTAGCCCTGACAGCTGCTGGGGCCAACTGTTTGTTAATGGAACTGCAAAGGGTAACAGAAGAAAAAAACAACCCAAACCCCCAAATGATAAGCACTTTCATTTCCAAGTACATACAACATCCCATCTCTTCATTTCCCTTAAGCACCAGCAGTGCTTCTAGAATGGAATCTGAGAACAGCTTGGTGAAAGTTTTCAGAAGAAAATTTAATGTTGGTAGATTGGAAGGACTCCTCACTCAGAAAGGACTTGAATCAAAATTGTGACAATGGGCAAAGTTTATGGAAGAAGTTCTGGGTAGTTGAAAGATTAACTGAGTTTGAGTCAGAAGTTTGAATCTTTGCCGTGCCACTCAGCAGCTGAGTCTGAGCAAGACATCTCTAGCTCTGGTTTTCTTTGTATATGACACTTCAAACTTAAGGGTCTTTAAAAATAAAGCACAATTTCAGTGTATATAAAGTGGCTCTATGTGTAGCTTTCCAAAGGAAGGGAATAGATCAAATAAGCATCCCTGTTCCCCTAAAAGGAAAAAAAAAATAACTTAAACACCTGAGAGGTTTACCAGGAATGGTATAACATGTAGAACAAAGGCATAATTTTAGTACTCAGTCTCCCAGGATTATCTTTGAAGGAGTTAAAAACAACAAACAAACAAACAAACAAACTGGATACCTCTGGAGGTGGAGGATTCTGCTTCCCACCCCAGCTAGAGTTCTTCAGGAATAGGCTGCTTTTTGAGGTAATAACTGAAAACTAAGGCGGTGCCTATCAATGTGAAGAACGGTATATAGCAATAATAAATATTTAAATAAAATAAATAAATAAACTATATATTTTATATAAATAAAAATAAAACTGGCATTAATATAGCTTTTTAAGGTTTGCAAAACATTTTGCAAATATTATCTGATTTGATCCTCTCAACAACCATGTAAAGTAGATGTTATTATTATCCCCATTTTACAGATGAGGAATCTGAGACGCAAAGAAGTTAGGTGATTTTCTTGGGTTGGTAAGTGTCTGAGGCCAAATTTGGGCTCAGGACTTTTTGACTCTAAGTTCAGTATTCTATGAATTGTGCCACATACCTGTATGGAATGCTGTCATGTCATAAAAAATGATCAGACAGATATTTTCAGAGAAACCTTGAAAGACTTGTAGGGACTGATAACACAGAGAAGCAAGCAGAACCAGGAAAACAATGCATATGCTAACAATAACATTGTCAACATGAACAATGGTCATCAGTCATGATTTCAGAGAACTGAGGAAGACCACTTATTGCAGAAGTTTTAGAGGGAATTCCTGTTCAGATACCGGATGACTGCTCCTTCCAACTCTGGGATTCTGTGATTTCAGGAAATATGAAGTGTTCATCCTTTGCTGCCAAACATAATGAAATTTACCAAAAGTATTGATGTATATATGTAGTCTTTTGCTCACCACCAGCAGCTGGATTTTCTTTCAATACTCTGAAATTCTTTTTGGAGGTCATCTTGTACTTTATAGAATACTATATATTTTTCTCCTAAGTGGTGGCAATGAGAATTATGGCTTTGTAGCCCTGGGCAGTGAGAAGAAAATACAACAATAAATTTTTCTCAGCTCAACTTTTCATGACCAAACAAGTACTGAAACATTACTGAAAGTTTTGCAAATCACTACATCCATAAGAGTACCCTCTGCTCCTGATTTTTCCTTGAATGGGCACACAGTCTTGCCCATTTTAAAAGCAATTGAGTATTTGCATAGCAGGCCTTTTGCTATTTCTTCATACTCTATTTTCTCTGATTGCCAATTCCCCACTAGAAATGGTAATTCTGGACCTCGGCCATCTTCATTGACTACTATGGAAATGTTTATGGTATTGCAGGTTCTATTATGATGGGGAGCTTCAGGGAAGGGAAGGGTGAGGAATAAACACCAAGGGCAAAGAAATGGATTCTGTTTTCATGACAATATTGTGAGTAATAAAGAGAGAAAGGGAAAATAGCACCCACTTTCAGACAATTATGCTGTTTTATGATGCCTTGTGGGTAGACAGTTATGGCCACTCTGTAAATTGCCTAGTCAAGTTCTATGCATACCTGAATGTTCAAGTAAATATTAATTTATAATGAACAATGGATATTCGTTCTGGTGAAGTGAGAGCTATAAAACTATAGGGAGGTTTGCTAAAAGAGGATGGGGAAATAACTTTCTCTCAGTCTTTAAGAAAGTTGGTTGACAATAAGTCTCTCATGCTGATTTTATCTATGTTCATATCAATAGTAATTCATGTTAAGTAAGGTACTCAAAGTTCTTTCCTCAGAACCATCCTGTTAGGTATCAGAAGTATTTTTGTTGTCATTTTACAGAAGAAGAAATGTAGGCTTAGAGATATTAAGTGCCTTCTTAATTATACTCTTGGTCACATGACTGACAAATGTCAAGGTCAGGAATTGAACCCAAGCCTTCTGACTTCAGGTTTAGCACACTCCACTGGACTGAGCTGCCAGAAATAGGTATAGTAGGAATGCTGAGAGGTCAATGAATTCCTAGAATAATAGGATAACATGATTTAGATTTGTGATGGACAGGGACCTAGCACAGGAACTGACATGTAATAGGTGCTTAATAAATGCTTGCTGTTTGATTTATTATTTGGTTGCTTAAAGGACCTTAGGTATTATGTTATATGACCCCTTCATTTCCAGAGAGATGTGGCAAGTATGTATAGATTTGGGACTTGGACTAATGTCTTATTACTCTAAATCCAGCACTATTTCTACTATCCTAAACTTCTTTTCCCATAATAATACTCATAATACACCATTTTGTTACTGTTGAGTGTATTCAAAACATTATTTATTTTAGACATATATTTTTTAGCAATTGTCTTTCTAAATTGTGCTTTTTAAACCACTCTCAGATTGTCCACCTGATAATTTTTCTTAATTTTCCCTTGCTGTCCAGAAAGGAAGGACCTTGAGAACCTTTACATAATTAGTGTGCCATGTGCACTATGAGAAGTTAGTATGGAATAGTGGAAAGAACATTGGTATGTAGTTAAGGAATTGAGTTTCATATCAAGTTATGCTAGTTACCACATGTGATCTGAAACTCTTTGCCTCTCATTTTTGAATTTATAAATTGATGGAGTTGGATTAGCTACGCTCAAAGGTCTTTTCCTGCTCTAAATCATATGGTCCTTATTTTGTATAAGGCTAAAATGAAGTGTTCTGTTTTATTTCAAGTCTTCCTACAGATGACATCTAACTTCTTCTTCTTCTTCTTCTTCTTCTTCTTCTTCTTCTTCTTCTTCTTCTTCTTCTTCTTCTTCTTCTTCTTCTTTTTCTGCAGCTGCACTAGAGCATTTTGCCAGTGTCTCAGAGAATCATTCCTAAATTTCAAAATCATTCCAAATCCCTTACTTATATATTCCTTGATTATGTCTCCAGGTTTGTTGCATCCACACTTTAAAGGAAATCAAGTTGTTCCCTATATTGGAAAAATCATCTATATGTCCTCCATCCCTCCCCCTCTAACCTTCACCAATTGAATGCTGATTATCCTTCAAGATCTAACACAAATGCTACTCTTTCATGGTCCCTAAGATAGCAGCAATCTCTTTTTCCCGTGAATTCCCATAGTACTTTGCGTATCCTACATATTTTCACGTAAGATTTCTATAAGAATTGTGTCTATATCATATTTCCAGTACTACTGGAATGTAATTTTTTTGTGGACAGGATCTTACTTTTTATATCCTCTTCAGCATCTACCATAATGCCTTGTGCTTTGGACATAATTAATAATTGGCACTCAATTCATTTTTGATTCATTTTTGATTTGAATTCCCTGTATTGAAGCTAATAGTTAATTTTCTATAATTCTAAAATTTGAATTTTTTTTCCATTCCCATATAGAAGCAGTGTAATATAATGATAAAAAGGAAAATACTATTTGCCTAATGACTACAGTTCCTCAGCAGCCGCCTTCTCCTCAACCCCTTATAATTTTGTTTCCACTTCTAACACTCTCAGGAAATTGTTCCCTTAAGCGGCACATTTATTAAATCCAACTATCCCCCATCCTCCTTCTCTTTGACATCTCTTTAACTTTGGACTGTATTCATTGCCCTTTATGATTATCCTCCTTTAGTTTCTGAAAGATTATTTTCTCTTCATGCCTCTAACATTGTCCATTCCCTGTCTTCTTCCATTGATCTTTCTCCTCTTCATAACTTCTTACGGTCTATGTTCCACCAAGTTTTGCTTCTGACCTTTTTGGTTTCTCTTTTTGTACTCTTTCTTTGGTGATTTCAATCACTCCCACAAGCTTCAGCTGTCATCTCTATTCAGAGTATTCTCGGATCTGTATCCTTAGACCTAAAATTTCCCTTCGTCTTCAGACCCTCATTTCAAATGGCCTTTAAAGGATAGCTGTAACCTAATGTCCCCTTGACATTTCAAATTGTGTCCAAAATGTCCCCTTGACACCTCTAATATATTTATTCTCTTTTTCCGATAGTATGCTTCCCATTTTGATCCCCCTATTTCCATCAGTGGCCTAATCATTTCTCCATTGCATGTGCGTGTGTGTGTGTGTGTGTGTGTGTGCGCGCATGCACATGCGCGCATGCTCATGTGTGCACACTTGGTGTTAGCCTTGATTTTTTTCTTTTTTCTCTTAATCATAAAGAGTTAGATAGATAGAGCTGTGGGCCTGGAGTCAGGAAGACCTCAGTTCAAATCTAGTCCCAGACACTTACTAGGTATGTGACCCTGGACAAGTCACTTAGCCCTGTTTGCCTCAGTTTCCTCATCTGCAAAATGAGTTGGAAAAAGAAATGGCAAACCACTTCTGAACCTTTGCCATGAAAACCCTAATGGAGTCACAGAGAGTCAGACATGACTGAAAACAGATTACCCATAGCTATCTGACAAATCTGAGTTTTCTGTCTGTATAATCTTTCTTGTGTCTGGTCTTGGCTAGCAGATATCCCTGATAATCAAAAGGAAATTCAGAAGAGATATGACTCCAAGAGGAGGGAAAACATGTTCTGCTTTAGACGTTCTGAGTTTGAGCTACCTACAAGAATTAAGATTAGATAACAAATTGGGGCCTCTTTTATCTTTCAGTTGGGCTTACTTAACCTGAGGAGATGGCCCCTACCAGTAAGTACTGAGTGGAGTAAATGAAAGTTTCTCAGCTGGGCCTAAGTTGCTACTCTTTGGACTAAGTTTTTATTTTGGAAATCCCCTTCTGTGTGTCTCGCCACTGCCATATCAGCACTGCCTAAACCCTGTTTCCTTCCTCGAATAGCTCTCGAAGCCTGCATTCTAACTTTAGGAGCGGTGGAAGATTCTCATCAGAAGATACCACAAAATGGAGGGCCAGCCCCAAACTTGAGGATAGGTTCGTATAAGATCTTTAGAGAACTAGGCCTCAGTTTCCTGTTCCTTGAAATGACAAAGATGTCGATACTTCCCCATATGACTATATAAGGTATAGCCCCCTGGAAAGCCCCCTTGCTTAAGGAAAGCCCCTCTAAACCCCTTGCTTAAGTAATATCTCCCAAATAAGGTACAAACTCCAATCTCTCTCTTTCTCATTGGGTCCTGGGTTTACATCCTGGTTGGTCATGATGGGAGGGATTTGGGGTATATAATCTGCCTTCTTGCTTCTGTAACTACCCCCGCTCATCAGCTTATCTGGTGTGTGTGGATGTGCAGATCTGGGGAGATTTGCCAAATAAATTTAATTCCTATTCTGTTCTTACCTGAGACACCTCTGAATTATTGTGGTATTTGGATGGCCTCTCCACCCCACACAGTACGCATGAATCATGTAGTACATATCCTTATTTGGTAATCTACTGTGCTGTCTAGCGTTTTTACCTCAGTGTTGAGCAGAATGCTTTGTTATGTGTTCAATAAATGTTCATAGAAGTTGAAGTTGAATTTGAATAGCACTAGACTGACAATCAGCAAACTCTAGCCTTGAAATCTAAGGCAAGCTACATAACTTTCCTAAGCCTCAGTTTACTCATCCGCATTTACTTCTTCAATACTTCAATGACGTGCAATTTCATGGGTGTATGAACTCGACCGGGGCAGATTACAGTCTTCTAAAAAAGTCTTCTAGATTGAATATAATTGAAAAAATGTATCAGTGTGTAGTTAATCTAGTGAAGAGCATTCCCAACCTTACTTAGAGTGATTTACAGCTGAAAAACACATGGACCATCAACAAACCCGTACTCAAAACCTTCCTGGCTTTGTTGGATCTAATATAATTTGTGTTCATCCAGCATAGGCTTCAGCAACCCAGGATCCCTCCCCACCATCATGAGATACCAGAGTAGCAGTTCAATATATGATGGAGATATTAATCCATCATTGCTTGTATATGATGTAGATTGAATTGTATCACATCACATTATATCCTATCCTATCCTCTCCATCTTAATATAGTAAATAATTATTGCATTATTGTTCAGTCATGTCAAACCCTTCATGACCCCATTTGAGGTTTTCTTGACAAAGATACTGAAGTGATTTGTCATTTCCTTCTCCAGCTCATTTTATACATGAGGAAACTGAGGCAAACAGGGTTGTGACTTGCCCAGGATCACACAATGAGTAGGTGTCTGAGGCTGGATTTGAATTCAGGTCTTCCTGACTCCAGACCAAGCAGTCTATCCATTGCCCCACCTAACTGCCCATTATAATTATATAACATAATAGAATATTATATTTAGTTCATCTGGACCTCATGAGTTGAATTGACGTCAGCTAGGTAGTTAACATGATATATAACATAAATTAGATATTCTCTTCCCCAATCTCTCTTGGCACCACCACTATCAATGACTAAGTCACTACTTAAAGATATTTTATTGTTAACAACATAATACAACACGATATAATGTAACAATGTAATGTAATATAATGAAATATATTCTGTCATGTCATATCATGTCATATCTCACATCATATAATATCATATGTTATTTTACTGACTACTTAGCTGTCCTCAATAAATTTAAATCATGAGACTCATGAAGGAGACCTTAGTTAAAATCTAGTCTCAGACATTTACTAGCTGTGTGACTCTGGGCAAGTCATTTAACCTTTGCTTGTCTCAGCAAGCAAATTGTAAAAAATTGTAAAAATTTGTAAAATTGTAAAAAAAAAAATCACAGGATTTTTGTGAGGATCAAGTGAGATAATATTTGTAAAGTGCTTAGCACAGTGCCTGGCACACAGGAGGTGCCATTCCCGAATCAATGGGCATCTATTATGTTTCCAGTCCTTTACTGCCACAAGGAGTACTGTTATAAATATTTTGATGTATGTGGAATCTTTCTTTTTGTCACTGAACTTTTTGGGCTATATGCCTATCAATGGAGTCCCTGAGTTAAAGGGTGTGGACGTTTTAGTCACTTTCCTTGCACAATTTTAATTGCTTTCCAGAATGGTGCATTAAGGTGTACGTTTTTTCCATAAGCCTGCCAACACTATGGGTAGGATTCTGATTCAGTAGGAGAAGCTGTCAGCATTATGTAGCATTAATTCATGTCTGCCTGATGAGTGAATAATTGAGCTTGAATTGATCCATAGGCCATCTTCACTTTTCTGTTTATGCAAAACTGGAATTTGTTTAGCATTTTCTTTCCTTTATTGGCCACTGAGAACATTTTAAAGGAGGTGTTAATTATTCCTATTTTACATATGAGGAAAATGAAGGTAGAGAGATTAAGTAACTTCTAGTAAGCTCTTTGAAGTCGGGTCTGTTGTATTTGTCTTTGAATCTTACCACCTAGCCCAGTGCCTAGGATGTAGTAGGTGCTCAATAAGTGCTCATTGGTGAATTATCCAAGGTCACATCGTTAATAAATAGAAAGACAAGTCTTTGAATCTTGATCTTAAGCTAAGTTCAGTTCTCTTTCCACTATACCATGTCATAGTGCAGAGTAGGCTCAGAATGGGATGGCATTGCAACTTGGAAGGAGAACATCATCTTATTAATTTAAATTAAATAATAAGTAATTAAGTAATAAAGCCATAATTTCCATATGACTATCAATGATAGTGTTCTTTATGTAATACTTTGTAATCTACAAAATACTTTTACTTCCATCATCTTTCAGCTTCATTCTGGTGATGCTTTAGCCACAAGCAACTACAACCCTGGGAAGTAGATGTTGTCATCCTTACTTTACAGTTGAGGAAACCAGTAGATTACAAAGAGAAAATCAAATTCACAGGTTGTGTTTGTGCCTCTTTGTGTATGCATGTGATTATAATTTGTGTGTGCATGTGTGTGTGTGTGTGTGTGTGTGTGTGTGTGTGATTATAGTGTTGGGATTCAGGGATGTGTGTTGGACAAAGAGGCACAAAACAATTAACAAGATGAAATATAAGAAAAGCAACCAGAAATCTGGGAGAAGAGCTTATGGGAAAGGAATGAGAAGAATAATATCAATCAGTTAAATCCTAGAAGAAAATAAATGTTGGCACAATTATTTTCTTTTCAATCTAGCTGCCTTATTGCCTGAGATACAGCTGGTCATTACACACGCACTCTGACTACTTTATGTTTCTCTCATCACTAACTTACTGACCATGGCAATAGTGGCTTCAGGAATAATATTGAATAATAAATAGAGTTAATGATCGCTATTTCACTCACCATTAGGCTAATAATTCTCCACTTGTCACCTACCTTACCCTCTTTACCAATGTGGAACAGGCCCTGTGGATTCAACCAACCAACCAACAAATCCATAAGCATTTATTAAACATTTACCACACACTGTGCTATGTACATGTGCTGAGTATACAGTTAACAAAATGTAACATATCTTACCCTCTAGGGGCTAAAATTTTAATGAGGTTAAACAACAAATAATCATACACAAAAATATATACAAAATAAATACGAGGTAAGGAAGGAAACATTTATTAAGCATCTATTCTGTCCTGAGTGTTGTACAAATATTATTTTATTTGATTCTCACAGGCCTGGGAGGTAGGTAAGTTATCATCCCCTTTTACAGTTGAAGAAACAGAAAGTAAGTGACTTACCTAGGGTCACCCAGCTAGCAAGTGTCTGAGGCTGGATTTGAATGCAGGTTTCCCTGACTTCAGGCCAAGTCCTTTATCCACTGCACTGCCCAGCTGCTCTAGCAGTCGGGATGATGAAGAAAGATTTTATATAGAATGTGGTGTTTGAACTGAGATTTAATGGCATTAAAGAATTCTAAGAGAGGGAAGTGAGAGAGGGCATCCCAAGTAATAGGGTACAGCCTATGCTACGGCAGAGGTGTGGGACATAAAACTCCATATGAGAACAGTAAAAAGTAAGATTAGCTAGGCCATACAATGTATGAAGAGGGAATATTTTTGATGTGCCTGGAAAGACAAGTAGGAGTCAGCTTTTAAAAGACTTTAAATGCCAAACAAGGGAGACTGTATTTTATCCTACAAGTATCAGAGAGGCTCTGGAGTTCACAGAATAAAAGGGTGATATGTTGTCCCTTCTTGATTTCTACTGGTCTCTAGTTAATTATGTCTCTTTCATCTGAAGTTTCAGAATAGGAGAACTAGAAGAGAACATAGAGCAAATAGAGTAAAAGCCCTTCTTTTTGCAGCTGAGGAAACAGAGAACCAGGATGATATGTGCCTTTTTCTAGATAACATAGCTACTGATTTAAAGAAACAGGGGCAGAATCTGTCTGGTAAGAACACGGTTCTGGGAAGGGATTCAGGATTCCATCTGACTTCACTCCCTAGCCAGAAATTCTGAGAATCTTTTACATTTGGTTAAGAGATCTTTGGGGTGGGCTGAATCTCAGTAATGCAGACAAAACTGAGGGGTATGAATAATGAGTGACATTTAATGAAGACCTGTAAATACACAGGACACTTAAGTGCAGCAGTGAATAGAGTGCTGGTCCTGGAGTCAGGAAAACTCCTAAGTTCAAATATCAGCCTTAGATACATATTACCTGTATGACTGTGAGAAAGTCACTTAATCCTGTTTCCCTCAGTTTCCTCATCTGTAAAATGAGCTGGAGGAAAAAAAATACAAACCACTCCAGTATCTTTGCCAAGAAAGCCCCAAATGGAGTCACAAAGAGTTGGACATTGAATAAGATTGAATAAAAAACACATGAATCTGAGGTAACATTTTTTCACTCAAACAACTCATCTAAATCTTCGGAAAGATTATATCTGTAATGTATTATAATGAGAGAAAAAAGTCCACTCAATATAGAGTCAGAGTATGTAAGTGTCAAGCCTAGCTCTCCTACTAGCTATATGGGTAGTCTTGGGCTATATAGGTATTCAAGGAGGACACACTGTTGTGAAGGCTTGCTGAACCCTTTTCAGTTCTGCTTATCTACTTTTGGCATTCACCTGTCATTAGACTCTCACCGGTGCCTCCAAGAAGCTATAGCATGCACAGCATGGGGTTCCTTGATAGTAGGTGCTATGTTCTCATGACAAGTAAACCCGAACAAGTTCAAGAGGGGCATTGATTTGTCACCTAATTCTAATGTCTTGGCAGCAATGCTTGTATGTCTACGTTATTCAGATTAGTGTTAAAGTTTTGAAAGCTGGAAGAAACCTTAGAGAAATCATGTGTCCTGCTTCATTTAACAGATGAAGAAGCTGGGATCAGGGAGGTTAAGTGACTTGCCTAAGGGCACCCATTATGTTTGTTCTTCATTTTCCAAGAGGACCAATGACATCACAGGGTAAACTGTGGGTGAACTGAATTTAGATGAGACAGAGTTTCAGAAAGTTATCTATCTCACTCTCTCTTCCAGAGTCATCAAAGTCCATTTTATTCCTTACCTTCTCATCACCGACAAGAAGGGAAGTGAGAAGGTAAGGAATAAAGTAGAAATACATCCAGCCCACTGACTTGGCTGAGGTGGAAACAGTAAAATAAAATAGTGACCTATTCAGGCCACAGAACCTAGTCAAGGAGAAATGATGATGATGATGATGATAGCTTATAATAATTGACCTTTCCTATAGCTCTCTCATAGGTTTGCAAAGTGGCATACACAATGATCTCATTTGATCCTAACAATAATCTTATCAGGTATTTCTACTTTTATTGAGGAAACTGAGACTTAGGCTGCTCATTCAGTAGATAGCTGGTGTCAGAAGTGAGATTTGATAACTACTTGAAGTAATAAAAAATTTAGCGAAGTTGCAGGATATAAAATAAACCCACATAAATCCTCAGCATTTCTACGTATTACTAACAAAGCCCAACAGCAAGAGATAGAAAGAGGAATTCCATTTAAAGTTACTGTAGACACTATAAAATATTTTGGATCCTACCTGCCAAGACAAACCCAAAGCCTATATGAACACAATTATGAAACACTTTTCACACAAATAAAATCAGATCTAAATAAATGGAAAAACATCATTTGCTCATGGTTAGGCTGAGCTAATATAATAAAAATGACAATTTCACCTAAATTAATTCATTTATTCAGTGCCATGCCAATCGAACTACAAAAATTATTTTACACAGCTGGATAAAATAATAACAAAATTCATCTGGAAGAACAAAAGGTCCAGAATATGAAGGGAATTAATGAAAAGAAATGCAAGAGAAGGTGGCCTAGCCATACTAGATATTAAACTGTACTATAAAGCAGCAGTCATCAAAACTACTTGGTACTGGCTATAGGAATAGGTTAGGTATACAAGACACAATAGTCAACGACTATAGCAATCTATTCTTTGATACACCCAAAGAATCCAGCTTCTGGGCTAAGAATTCACTATTTCACAAAAAAAACTGCTGGGGAAATTGGGAAATGGTAGGGCAGAAACTGGGCATAGACCAATATCTTACACCATATACCAAAATAAAGTCAAAATGGGTTCATGATTTAGGAATAAAGGCTGATACTATAAGCAATTTGGGGGAGCAAGGACTAGTTTACCTGTCAGATTTATGGGAAAGGGAAGAATTCATGACCCAACAAGAGATAGAGGGCATTATGAAATGCAAAATGGATAATCGCTATTGTTAAATTGAAAAGTTTTTGTATAAACAAAGCCAATGCAACCAAGATAAGAAAGGAAGCAGAAAACTGGGAGAAAATCTTCACAACAAGTGTCTCTGACAAAAGCCTCATCTCTAAAATGTACAGGGAACTGAGCCAAATTTATATGAATACAAGTCATTCCACAATTGAGAAATGGTCAAAGGATATGAACAGGCAGTTTTCAGAGGATGAAATTAAAGATATCTATAGGCATATGAAAAAATGCTCTACATTACTATTGATTAGAAAAATGCAAATCAAAACAACTCTTAGGTACCACATCTCTCCTGTCAGGTTGGCTAACATGATAAAGTAGGAAAATGATAAATGCTGGAGAGGATGTGGGAAAATTGGAACATGATTACATTCTTGGTGGAGTTGTGAATTGATCCAACCATTCTGGAGAACAATTTGGAACTATGCCCAAAGGGCTATAAAAATGTGCATACCTTTTGACCCAGCAATACCACTTCTAGGACTATATCCCAAAAAGATCGTACAAGTGGAAAGGAACCCTTATGTACAAACATATTTATAGCAGATCTTTTTGTGGTGGCAAAGAATTGGAAATCAAGGGGATGCCCATCAACTGAGGAATAGCTAAACAAATTGTGGTATATGAACGTAATACAATATTACTGTGCTATAAGAAATGAGGAGCATATAGACTTCATTGTAACCTGGAATGACCTATACAAACTGATGCTGAGTGAGAGGAGCAAAACCAGGAGATCATTATACATGATTACAGACACATGGTATCTGTAAGGACTAACTTTGATAGACTTGACTCCTCTCATGAATGCAAGGTTCAAAGAGAGCTCCAAAAGATTCATAATGGGAAAAGCTATGCACATCCAGAGAAAGAATTATGGAGTCTGAATGCAGATTGAGACAAACTTTTTGCTCTCTCTTTTTTTTTCCTTTTTTTTTTGGTTTTGTTTCTCCTTTCTCATGATTTATTCCATTGATTATAATTCTTCATCACAACTGGACTATTATGTAAATAAGTTTGATGTGAAGGCATATGTAGAAGCTACTTTGGATTACATGCCATCTTGGGGGCTTGGGGGGAGAAATAGGAGGGAGAGAAAATTTGGAACCCCAAAACTTGTGGAACTGATTGTTGTAAACTAAAAATAAAAAATAAATTAAAAAAAGAGAAGTGAGATATGAATCCAGGTCTTCCTGATTCCTGGTCCACTGCTCTATCCACCACTACATACTGACTCCTGATGAAGAAAGATCGAGGTGTCTTCTACTAAGGATACGTAGCCAAAGAGACATCAAATTCCACATTTATGTCCCCCTGACTATTTCCGTTTTAATTATAATCTGTTAGGGGCAGAAAAAATTACTTTCCCCTTTGTAGTCTCCATTGTATGTGCTTTTGAGATTCAGAGGCAAAATAGACCTTCTACATTCCAAGATCTTGGCCAGATCTGGGGGGTTACTGACTCCATTGGGAGGGTACCACCTCCACTGAAAGCATAAAGCATATAAACCTGGCACATAGTAGTCACTTAAAATGCTTGTTGATTTGATTTGTTGACTTTTAAAGGATAAACTAATTTTATATTATGAAAGTCTTTTTCTGTTAATAACATAAATCCCCTTTTCCCATCCAGCAACATTGCTGCTTTTTGAGAACTGTTGTTCTGTAGGGAACTGATGGGAGAGAGGCACGTTACTGTGCCCTCTCCTTCCAAATTATTAGTAGGTTATGAGACATTGATCAATAATGATCATATTACTGGCCTCTTAAAGAATTTTCTGCCTCCCACACCAATACCCTTTATTTCACTATGCTGATAAATTTCCTCTCCTTGTGTTGCCATGTCATGGGAAAAGGAAACCTAGGGACCAACTAACCTGAGCCAATTTGGCCAGTAAGGGAGGCATTCATAGAAGAAATCTGATCCCAGACTCCCCTAGGTAAGCATGTGCTTGACATTTCCTCAGAGGCCTTATGATACAGAACCTGAGAAAGCAGATCCCTCCAACATAGTGGGGATATCCTGCACTTGCTTAAAGGACAACTCTACCCACAAAGTAGATCTTGGAGGTAAGATCCATTCCTTTGCTTTATTTTGTATGGTTGCCCACTACTCTCTTACTCTATCCCTACCATAGTGGATTTAGTGTTTAGCTCTGGTCAGCCTGACATGCTTTTATCACTGTGCTGCTGGTTTTGATACTGGTTGTTGTCCTCATCTGTAAACTAAGGAGTTTGAGTTAGATGATCCCTAAGGTGCCTTCCAAATCTTTATCCTAGGATACTAGATGACGCATTCTCTGAGTAACTGCTAGGTAGTTCACCTGTAGTTATACAGGACATTAGAGTAACAGCTCAAGGCAGTTGGTGTATGTTTGCTTGACTGATCAAAATGGTGGAAGACTTGATCTTGTGTTATGCCACATTGCTCCACATTAAGCAAATCCTAAGATCTCTATCTGGAATTTGCCTCCAGATGTTCTTTCTTGGCCTCAATTCATTTTTGTTTTCTTGCCTCTTTAAACAACAGCTGCTTAGAGGGTTGTTTGAAGTTTTGGAGAGTTATGCCACTCTTGCAACAAATTGTTTCATAAACTTCATCTTATTCCTGAAGGATTTGATTTCAAACCCCTGTAGTTTGTATGTTGTCGTTCAGTTGTTTCAGTCATGTCTGACTCTTTGTGTCCCCATTTGGAGTTTTCTTGGCAAAGATGCTAGAGTGGTTTGGCATCTCCTTCTCCAGCTAATTTTACAGATGGGGAAGCTGAGGCAAAAGGATTAAGTGACTTGTCCAGTGTCACATAGCTAGGAAGTGTCTTAGGACAGATTTGAACACAGGAAGATGAATCTTCCTGACTGCAGGCAATGAACATGGAAAAGTGTAGTATAGGTGAAAAATTCTCTCTTCACACTTAGCATGCCTAATGACCTTCAAAGGTCAGCCCAAATCTGTATTAATTTCCTGATTCCTCCAACTGATAACACCCTTTCCAAAGTAAAAATAAAAGTTTTTACTTTGTTTATATTTTGTAATTACCTAAATGTGCATATGTTGCTTCTCCTGATAGAATATAGACTCTTTGAGGGGAGAGACTTTCATTTTTATCTTTATATCTCCAACACTGGCATATCACCTGGCACATAGGCACTTAATGTATGCATGTTGATTGATTGATTGTTGGTTAATGTAGAGCATCTTAAAATGTTACTTCTAGTACTGGTTTTGGCTCTAAAAGCTTTGTGACCTTGTGTAAGTAACAGAACCTCTCTAGGGCTCACTTTATTTGTCTTAGATTCCTGTGTAAGCACCCTTCTCTGTATGAGTTCTGTTGGTACGGTGGCTCTCATGGGGAAGCAGCCTGGCAAGAAGATGGTGTCAGCATTGCCCATCAGTGAATCTTGTGCACATGTAATTGAGCCTCCATGACACTCCAAAGATCAGCCACAATTAAGACTATTTAGGAGTAGACTGCCATGATTATGGGACTTCAGGATCATCAGAAATTGCTTACTTGAAGAATTGATTGAGACTACTTTTGCTGCTTGGCACAGTTTAGTAGCATGGAGTCATTTTTATTTTAAATAACTAGGGTCAGTCTTCCATGTATATAGAAATCTTTCAACTCTCCTTTTTCTCACCTCCATTTCTTAACATTAGCAACATCACATCCTGAATCACTATCTTTCTTTTAAGAAGTAGAGTCATGTGTTTGAAATATTAGACTCTGTGTCAGAAGATGATGGATTTTAGTCCTGGTTCTGTCACTAACTTGCTAAATAGGTCACCTAATATCTCTGGGCCTTGGTTTTTTCACCTATAAAATGAGACGTTTGGGCTAGATGAGGTCTAAGGTTCCTTTTAACTCTAATGTCTTGTGATGCTACAAAAGAATTAGGTATAGACTCATTTTGGCATAGGTGGACATGGTTATGCTCTTCATAGAGTACACATGTATGCCCACTCATCTCTGAGACAGGCAGGTGGTATAGTAGATATAGTACTGAACCTGAAGAGAGGACTATTTGAGTTCAAATCTAGCCTCACACACATCCTAGCTTAGTGACCCTGGGCAAGTCACTTTACTTTTTTCTGCCTCAGTTTCCTCAATCATAAAATGAGAACAATAGCACTTACCTCCCTGAGTTGTCGTAAGAATCAAATAAGTTCCTATTTTTGCAAAGTGCCTGGCACATGGTACTTAATAAATATTTATTCCTTTCTCCCTACTCTAAGAATAGTAGAAAGTAGGATCTCTGTATGCGTTTAACATTATGACCCTTAAAAATTCACTATGACAATGTCTTCATTGAAATTATTTGACTCATGTGTAGAATATTTTTTGGTTTTTTAGGTTTTTGTTTCTCAAGGATTTGGTTTTGGCTCATGTAACTAATTATAGCCAAAAATTACAATCAAGACTGAAAGACTGATAAAAAGAATACCGAAATATTACATATGGAACAGATCTCAAGGACCATTTTGTCCAACCATTTCTTTTTTAAAAATAAGGAAACTGAAGCTTAGAGAAAGGAAGTATAAATACAGATTATTTATTTGTCAAGTTGACGGAAGCTATTTAAAGGTGGCAACAATTGCTTCTTGAGCTATCTTTTGCAGCCCTCTCTCCTTTGTTGGCATCAGTTTGCCCATTTGTAAAATGAGGATGACATTATCTTTAAGATTTCTTTTAACTGGTGCATCTCATGAGTTTCTAAGTGTCTTGCTCAAAATCTGCTAAGGTAAGGAAGAGAACTGAGATTCATCCCAGCTTGTCTGATTGCAAGTCTACTGTCATTTTTCATAAATAATAAAAACTTGAAAATGATGGATATGCCACTTTCCAAGTCCTTCAATATCAAGAGAAGACTGATTTTGTGTGGACCTATGATTTCATTTGTAAAGGGAACATGTGGTGATGAAACTACCTCTTCTAATGCTGATCAGCAGATGTTTAGCACCTTGTAGGCACTGAGAAATTAAATAATACCCCCATGGTCCAAGGCCCCAATATATGTGAGAAAAGGGACATGAACCTAGGCTTTTCTGACTCTCAGTTTGGCTCTCTTTACTAGATCACACTGACTCTACAGGTTCTCTCTTTTTCTCTCTGTGTGTATATACACACACACATATACACTATAGATATGTATATATATGTATATATATGCATGTATGTATGTGTAATATGTGTGTGTGAGAAAAAGATGAAATTGATTTCAGGAACAAACTTGTGGCTATTAAAAGCACTGCACACTTTACAAAAAACCATGAGACTGCCCTTCTACTTCTGTTTAATTCTAGGCCCAGCTCCTTGTCTATTGTAGTTTCTGTCCGAGGATAGCTATGTGGCACAGTGGATAGAGCACCGGACCTAGAATCAGGGAGACCTGAGTTCAAATCCATCCTCAGACACTTTCTAGCTTTGTGACCCTGGACAAGTCACTTAATCCTGTTTGCCTCAGTTTCCTCATCTGAAAAATGAACTGGAGAAGGACATGGCAAACCACTACGTTATCTCTGCCAAGAAAACCCCCAAAGGTGTGACAAAGAGTTGGACATGATCGAAATGACTGAACAACAAAAACAACATATTAGCAATATCTGTATTAGCAATATCTTAGAAAAGCAAGAAAAAGAAAGAGAGAAAAAATATACTTCCATTTGTAGTATTGAACTCAGAGTTCACCAGTTCTCTCTCCGGTAGTGGGTAGCATTTGTTCATCATGAATCCTTTGGAATTGTCCTAGGTCATTGTATTGATTGGAGTAGCCAAGTCTTTCACAGTTCATCATCCTTAGAACATTGCTGTTACTGTGCATAATGATCTCCTGGTTCTTCTTGCTTTGCAATAGTTCAAATAAGACTTGCCATGTTTTTCTGAAACCACTTCCATTGTGATTTCCTATAGCACAGTAGTACTCTATCACAATCACATGACACAACTTGTTCAGCCATCCCCTAATTGGTGAGCATCCTTTTGGTTTACAATTCTTTGCCCCCACAAAAGAGCTGCTATAAATATTTTTGTACATATAGATATTGCTAGATTAAAAGAGTATACACAGTTTTGTAGTCCTTTGGGTATAGTTCCAAATTGTTCTCCAGAATGGTTGGGTCAGTTCATTACTCCACTAGCAGTTCATTACTGCACCTATTTTCTCCTCATCAACTTTAATATATGCCATTTATGATATGTGTGAGGTGGCACCTCAGAGTCGTTCTAATTTACATTTCTCTAATTAAAAGTGATAGAGAACATTTTTATTTGATAATAGCATTGATTTTTTCTTCTGAAAACTGCTTGTTTATATCCTTTAACCATTTATTAATTGGAGGATGGCTTTTATTTTTATAAATTTGACTCAACTCTATACTCAGTATACATTTGAGAAGTGAGGGCTTTATCAGGGAAACTTGCTGTAAATGTTTTTGATATTACTTCACTGTCTATGGTACATTTTAAGCATAACGCAGTTTCCCTGACAATCTCTTTCAATTAGGTCTATTTTTGCTTTTGCTTTTTCTGAGATCATGATTGCTATCCCCCCCCCCTTTTTTTTTACTTCATCTAAAGCATGTTAGATTCTGTTCTGGACCTTTATTTTAACTCTGTATGTGTCTTTCTGTTTCAAGTGTGTCTCCTATAAACAACATATTGTTGGATTGTGATTTCTAATCCATTTTGCTGTGTTTCCATTTTATGGGTGAGCTCACTCCATTCACATTCACAGTTATAATTACTGTTTTTTTCTTCTGTTTCTGTCTCTCTCTTACTCTTGCTCTCGCACTTGCTTTTGCTTTCCTGTTCTGCCTCAAAAGTGTATATTTTTGTAACTACTGTCTTCTTTAATGCACTATCCCTTTTCTCATTCCTCCTTCCTTTTATCTGTTTCCCCTCCTATTTCCCTATTGGGTAAGTTACATTTCTATGAAAACCAAGAGTGTGTATGTGTGTGTGTGTGTGCCTACACACACACGTGTGCATATAAATATATATGTATGTATATGTATGTATAGAATCATAATTATGCACATAATTATATATATATATGCATATACACACATACATACTTCTTTCTTTGAACCACTTCTGATAACAGTAAGGTTCAAGCATTGGCTGCCACTCCCTCCATTTTCCTCTCCATTGTAAAAGCCCTTCCTTGCCTTTACATGAGAAAATTTTCTCCATTCTACCTCGCCCTTTCCACTTCTCCCAGTCCATCCCTCCTTTTTCACCCTACAATTTTTTGGGGAGGTCATTCCAAAATAACTGATGCATATCCATGCCCTCTGTCTATGTAAACTGCTTTTAACCACTCTAACAATGATAAAGTTTTTAGTAGTTACATGTATCATCTTCCCATATAATAATGTAAATAATTTAACTTTATTGAGTCTCTTATGATTACTCCTTCTTGTTTGCCTTTTTGTTACCCTTGAATCTTGTGTTTCTATTTATCTCTGATCTTTTCATCATGAAGACTTGAAAGTCCCCTATTTTATTAAATATCCATTTCCCCCCCCCATCCCTGCCAAAGGATTATATTCAGTTTTGCTGGGTAGATCATTGTTGCTTATAATTCTAACTCCTTTGCCTTCTGGAACATCCTATTCTAATCCTTCCACTCCCGGTTTTTAGTGTGGAAGTTGCTAAATCTTGTATGATCCTGACTGTGACTCCACAATCTTTGAATTGTTTCTTTCTGGCTGCATGAAGTATTTTCTCTTTGATCTGGGAGCTCTAGAATTTGGCTATAATATTCCTGGAAGTTTTCATTTTTGGAATCTCAGGAGATGATTGGTGGATTCTTTCAATTTCTATTTTATCCTCTGGATCTCAGATATCAGGGTAGTTTTCCTTTATAATTTCTTGAAATATGATGTATACTGTATATATAAAAACACTTTATGGAACTCTTTTTGTGGGGACAAAGAATTGGAAATTGAAGGGATGCCCAACAATTGAGGAATAGCTGAACAAGTGGTATATGATTATGATGGAATAGTACTGTGCTATAAGAAATGATCAGCAGATTGCTTTCAGAAAAACCTGAAAAGGCTTACACAAACTGATGCAAACTGATGTGAGCAGAACCAGGAGAACTTAGTACACAGTAATAGCAATGTTGTGTAATGATCACTTATGAATAACTTAGCCCTTCTCATTAATACAATAATGCAAGACAATTCAAGAGAATTTATGATGGAAAATGCTATCTACCTCCAGAGAAAAAATAGTTTTAATGGTTTTTTTTTCTTTTGGTCTGTTTCTTCTTTCTCAACATGAATAATATGGAAAGATGTTTTTTGTGACTACACATATCAAATTGTTTGCCATCTCAGGGAAGGAGATGGGGAGGGAGGGTATTTGGAACTAAAAATAAAAAAATGAATTAAAAATCATTTTTATGTGTATTTGGAGTGCAAGAATTATTATCCACATTTTATAGATGAGGAAACTGAGGCTCAATTATTGTAAATCTAGGCTCAATGCCAAAGATTAGTGATTATGTGGTCTTCCATTCTAGTGTTCTTTGCTTTATTTCATTCTCATATCTACTATCCTGAAAGGCTTTTCATAGTACATATATTACTTAAATAAATGATTTTGCAAAATGTATTGGAAAGATGGGGAAAATTAAATTGCCAAGAGGATGAGTTAATTGAGTAACATGTCTCTTCCATCATTCATTCCTACCATTTTAATGGGTTCTCTCCCAACATAAAGCAAACAAAGAAGCAAGAAATGAGATTTCAGTCAGCAGTTTTAATTAAAAATATTTGTTATGGGCATCTAGGTGCCTTGAATTGTGCTGTCTGCTAATATAGGCATGTGCTTCAATATTCATTCCTTTTGGGTTGACACATTTGCCTTTACTTGATTGCACTTTCTATTTCTCCTCTCCCTCAGAGCCTATGCCTTTTATATTCCAGTCCAATCTATTTCAATATGGATTTAAGAAATGCATACCATGGTGGAGACACTGGGCTAGGTTTTGAGGATAAAAAGAAATAAAACAATCATGCCCTTAAAGAGCTTATATTCCATTGCTTTGTTTATTTAATGCCTTATAATTTTCAATATACCTAAGTTAAACATTATCCCTACAGGGCACTGTTATGATTCTCAACATTCTAAAAAAGGGTTTTTAGAATGAAATGCAGAATATCTTGAAGCCTCTCTCCTCACTCCAACCCCAAAGTACAAAAATGTACTCGCACTTTAGTTTTACTACTTTGTGGCCAAATTCTGGCTGTGTGACTAATGGGTAGAGCTTCTGGATAATGTGCAAATTAACTGAAACTGGTTAAAATCTTAATAGCTGACAGGAAAGATACATTCTTAACATGACCCAGCTAATGTTATCGCACTGACATCAGCTGGCCAAATTTAGAACTGCTAAATTTCTGGAGTTGTATGATGTGATAAACAAGCATTTTATATTAGATGACTGTTTTTAAAATAATACTTCCTGAATTGTAGTGATCATAGTGCTTGGATTCAGAAGATCTTGGTTCAAGTCTTGGCTTTGCTGTTTATTAAATTTTGACATGTGACTGCGGTTAAATCACTTACCATATCTAAGACTCAGGTTACTTATCTACATAATGGAGCAATAATTCTTTTGCTTCACCTCTTAGGATTGTTTTTAAGGAAAGTGCCTTATATGCTACAAGGTATGATATGAATACAAAATATATTATTATCGACTGGGTTTAAACTTCGGATGTGACTTAAACGTTACCCTCCTTACTGCCCACTCATGTTCATATGGTTGTTTGCTGTTTAATGGTTATTTAGAAGCATTAGGTATTTCAGTCATTCATTAAAAAGATAATTAATCATTCAGTCACTCAGCAAACATTTATTCAATGTGTCAGGCACTGTTTTAGGTGCTGGAGATACACATACAAACAATGAAACAATCTCAATTCTCAAGAAGCTTACATTGAGCACTGACATGGGAAACACAGAAATGAATAGAATATATAATCTAAGCTCCTTCAGAAAAGGGCTTATTTTATTTTTGTCTGTGTATTCCTAGTATCTGGCGCAATGCCATGAATATACTAAGCACTTAATTGATGTTTGTTGAATTGAACTGAATAAGCTATGGTCCCTGTCCACAATTTAGTAGTCCACGGTCTAATGGGAAAAGGTAACATACTCTGATGATGAGTATAACAATGATTATATGAGAGAGAATAGAATAAGTACTGTTAGTGGTATACAAGGTAGTATCAAAGTTCCGAGGAGAGAGAAATCACCTTGCAGTGAGAAAGCCAGTGAAGATATCATCAAGAATATGTCAATTAAGTTGGATTTGAAAAATAAGTAGACTGTTGACAAGCATAGCTGGAATGTGGATTGCAAGTACAATATGAATGAACACTGTAATACATCAGCTCCAGAAGCTAACATGATGTGAGGTTTCATTAAAAAGTATAGTATAGAGAACTAGAGAGCTTATAATTACATGGTACTCTACCATTGTCAAATTACATAGGATCGTTGACTTAGAACTATAAGAGACCTTGGAGGTCATCTATTATAGCTCCTTCATTTTATAGATAACAAAGATTGAGGCCTAGAAAAATGTAGTGACCCTTCTCTAAGGTCACACACCACATTTCAGAAAGAGAATTGATAACCTGAGAAGCTGAGGAACATTGATAAGCAGGAGAATATTCAGAGAAGGCCTACCAGGATAGTGATGTTGTCACATGATTTTACTGGAGGAACTGGAGCAGGCTGGAGAAGAGAAGACTAAGGGAGACACAGTAGCTACCACATTATTTATTTGTTTGTCTGTCCATCTATTCATTGATATTGAGGACTGCTTTGTGGAAATGGGAATGGAATTGTTCTTTTTGGTCCCAATGAGAGCAATGAGCGACGAGTGACTATTATAAAGAGGTAAATTTAGAATTGAAATAGAGCTACAAACTATACCTATCCCAAAGTGAGAGACACTGCATCAGAAAGTAGTCGGCTCCTTTTTGTTGGATATATTGAAGCAAAAGATAGATAACTATTTACTAGGTATACCATGTCGGGGGAGTTTTAGGAATGGGCTGCACTATTTTACCAGTTAGGTCCTTTCCAATTCAGAAATTCTAAGATTCTGTGAGATCTTTTAGGTGGATAGAATAGATTAAGGATATTGCATAAGATGTTTGAGTTATGTTAATATATTAGAAAGGACCCTGGATCTTGAGTCAGAGAGCTTGGGCTCAAATCTAGACTCCTGAAGGACTGAACAAATTATAGTATGTGAGTGTAATGGACTATTATTGTTGCATAAGAAATTATGAAAAGGATGATTTCAGGGAAACCAGGGAAGACTGGTTTGACTTGATGTATAGTGAAGTGTGCTGAACCAGGAGAACCATTTATACAATTACAACATTATAAAAAGAAGTAATTTTGAAAGATTTTAGAACTCTGATCAGTGCAATGACTAACCATGATTCCAGATGACCAGTGGTTAAGCATGCTATCCATGTCCCAACAGAGAGGTAGGGTAGACTTAGGGATAGAATGAGACATATTTTTTGGACATGGCCAATGAAGGAATTTATTTTGCTTAACTTTACATATGTGTTACAAGAGTTTTCTTTTTCTTTTTCTTTTCTCAATAGTAGGGTTAGGAAGGAAAACATTGTGTGCCCATGCTAAAGCAGCATAAGATGAATAACACTGCAGAAAACAAGCTGAGAGTCATCAGACAGGATGGAGCAATACCAGGAGAGGGAAGCATCATCTAAACAGAGAGAAGTGATTGTATTCAGGAGGAGGAGTTGGTAAACAATATTAAAAGCCACAGAAAAGTCAAGGAGGAAGAACATGAAGAAAAGATTAAGAAATCAAGCAGATAAAGCATTTTGGGCAATTTTGAGAGAGCAGGTTTGGTGGACTGGTAGGGACAGAAGTCAGACTACAAGGAATTGGTGAGGAAATGAGGGCAACAAATGTACATGACTCTTTTAAAAAAGTTTGACGGAGAAAAGAAAGAGAGCTATGGCATGATAGCTTGAGTGGATGGTAGATTCCAGTGAAGGTTCATCCAAGAAGATATTCAGTGACAGGACACTGAGATCAGTCTTAGAAGGTCTAATAAGGAACTCTCAGTTTGAAAACAAAGAACATATATAACCTGTCACTGCATTGGCCTTGTGTCTGATGAGGCAAATTTTAGATTTTCAAATGGCACCAATTTCAGAGAAATTCTGCCTTTGGAAGTGTTATTATAAAACACATGAATACCTTGTCTTGAAGCCCTCAGTTAGGAAATGAAGATTCTCTGAGTGGTCTGGAGGAGGGTGAGGTGTTGAGATCCCATTGCTTTGTTAGGAAAGGTTACTCTTGTGTGGCTCCTATAGCTCTTCCATAACTTCTCCCCATGAACAATTGGACACAAGCAAATACAAGGACAAAGTCAACTACAAGTGTTAATGAGAAATAAGATTAGATCAGTCAGTGAAGTCTTTTAACAAAATAAGAGGACATAAATAAGAATGGAAGTAAGGCGGGAGACTTGGGTAAAGATTCCCCTGTTTTTCTCTCAGTCCTCTAGCCATAGAAGATTTAAAATCTTAAAATTCTAATTTGAGTTAAATTTAGTTAAATTTAAATTAAACTAGAATTTAATTTAACATTTAAAAATTTTGTTTGTTTAAAAAACAAACACAACAAAACAAGACATTACATTACCACCCACTTTTCCCTTTGGTTTTCACCCCTTGGAAGCTTTGGTTTGAGAACAGGAATTGCAGTCATTGCTGCCTCTGGCACCACAGTTACCCTTCTGCTCCATGTAGTTTTTTTTTGGAGGGGAATGGGAGGTGAAGAGATCTTTCCACTTCCCTCTTCTCCTGTCTTTTTGTCCTCTCATTCTTAGAGAGATCACTCCTGCCATGGGAGAGAAAACTTGGCCCTCCAGTCCTACTCTCAAGTTAATGTCTCTTCTCATACTGGGAAGAGATTTCTGTGTTTTTGTGCCCAACTGAAACCTTACCAGAGAGCTGTTGGTACACATGTAGTCACCACTTTGATATCTTTGGAGTTTGCATACTGTGGTCTGCATCTTGAGGGACCTAGGACATTACTATAGAGCAGCTGAAACACCTACGGCCTCAGAGACATACCAGCCGAGTTTCTCAGCCTCTCCTAGGATAGTGGGGGCTACCCAAAGCACTACTGAAGGAGTTAGGAGGTGAAAATACGGATCACAAAGCTGACTTTCTGAAAATTCTCAAGAGCTCTGGCTATAATTTACTCCCCTCATTTCCCGTGCATTGTTCTGTGATTGTCACAAAAATTCTCTACTTGGACTATACTACATTAGCACTGAAAACAGTGCAAAACAATGTTGCATACCTACCTCTTCCTTGAATCAGGCATGTACAGAAAGCCTGACATTCATCTGTGACCTGGGTATGGCCTCAAAATGTGCTCATCCATTTCTATCATTTTAGCTAAAGAAAATAAAAAAGATCCATATTGTATGGAGGGGACCAAGAGAAAAACAGCAAGATGGAGAATAGTCACAATTCCGCCTGCATTGCTAAATGGCTTCTCAGGAGACACTACCAGGTATGAATAATGTAAAGAAATCATGCTAGGGAAGCATTAGTGGATTGAGGATATTACGACAAAGTAATTTACTACTTATCAACAACAGCCCCTATGTACAGAGAATGGTTCTGGTAGAATTCACTTACAGGTAAAGCAAGAGATAATTTGATTCTTTGCTCTTAGAAGAATTTCAAATGATGACAATAATCTGCATGTACATGATCTTACTAAAAGGAACTGTGCATAATTTATCAGTTTCTATGCTTCTATGTTAATAAAGCTGTCATCTTGATGCTGGGTAGCTAGCTTTAGCAAGAACAAGTTGGATGACCATCTTGTCAGATATGTTATAGTAATGATTTCTTTTGTATGTGATTTGGACTAGATGGCTGATGGGGTCCCTTCCAACTCTCAAATTTTGTGATTCGGTGATTTATAGATAAGAGAACACGGGATATTTCTCTGCTGTAAAAATTCAAGTGTTTTCGCCATATATCAGAGAGACCATTGTCTCAATAGTCAAAAAGACTGGATTCAAATCCTGCCTCAGTTACTGTGACATCAGGAAGATTATTTAACCTCCCCGGTCCACAGTTCCTTCATCTATAAAATGAGAGATTTTAACTAAATGACTTTTGAGGTCTCTTCCAACTCTAAATCTTTCACCTTATGATTATGATGCATTGAATTCTTTGACCACTACATGGTCCCTTTTCTTCCTTTTATATTTGTCTTGACAGCAATGAAGGAAACAAATTAGGGCACATTTTCTGCTGGGCACAGTTAAGAATAATTTCTTTGGTGGTCTGAAATAAGATTTCCAGGGTTGTTGTGCTTAGATCTACGGCAATGCCAAAACATCAGAAAGGTGGTGATGTGGTTTGCATGTTGCTACATGAAAAATTCATAGTGGAAAGGGACCCCAGAAGACATTGATCGATCAATTGATAATCAGAATTTATTAGGCACATATTATGTGTCAGATTATGCTAGATACTGGGATACAAAGACAGAAAGTAAAACAGTCCCTGCCCTTGAGGAATTTCTATTCTCTTTGGGGGAGACAACCTACACACATGAAATAGATACAAAAAATTGGGTAATCGCTGGGGGAGATATTAGCCTAAATTTCTTCCTCTATAAATTGATAGTAAAGTAGCACCTATCTTACAGAGTTGTGAGGATTAAATAACATGTATAAAGGGCTTTGTTACCTTAGAATGCTATCTAAATGCTCGTTTTTATTAGGTGGTGCAGGTGACAGAATGCTGGGTTTGGAATCAAGAAGACCTAAGTTCAAATCTAGGCTCAGATACTTACTAGCTGTTTTACCCCTGGGTAAGTCACTTGATCTCTATTTGCCTCAGTTTCCTGATCTATAAAATGGGGGTAATAATAGCACCTGCATGCCAGGGTTGTTATAAGGATCAAATGAGATAATAATTGTAAAGTGCTTAGCACAATGCCTGACACATAGTAAGTGCTATATAAATATTAGTTATTATTATTAGTGTTAATAATAATAATCTTAGACTGGGAATTCCTTTCCCATCTTCTGTATTGCCTCTTGGATTTGATTGCCTCATGTACTTTGGCTTGGCCTGCTGTTTATCATCTCAGATAATGACTTGGACCCTCGTTCTTTTTCATAGCTTTGTAGTGAAAAGAACACTGGATTTGGAGCCATAGAATGTGTTTGAATTCTACTCCTTCTGTTGTTGTTCAGTCGTTTTTCAGTCATATCTGACTCTCTGCAACCCCATTTGGGGTTTTCTTGGCGAAGATACTGGAGGGTTTGCCATTTCCTTCTCCAGTTCATTTTACAGATGAGGAAACTGAGCCAAACAGTGATAAGTGAGCTGCCCAGGATTGCACAGCTATTAAGTGTCTGAGGCTGGCTTTGAACTCAGGAAGACTAGTCTTTGTGACTGCAGAAGGACACTCTCTACACTAGGGCACCACCTAGCTGCCCTTCAATGGATTACCTATGTGCATTGGACAAGTTATTGCTCTGAGTCAATGTTCTGACCTATAAAATGAGGGCATTGCATTAGGTGATCTCCAGGGGTTCCCTCCTACTCTCCAGGTCCTGACACTCTCTAATTAGGACTATAACTTTATGAAAATATTAATGAAAGGGAATGTTCTCCAGGAATCTTCTGCTTACAATTTGGAGTGGCTGCTGTGAGGTTATAGTAGTGGAGGAAGGAACAGTTTTAGGCATCATCAGGCAGGGACTGAAATTCAGCAAACATTTATTAAGCATCTACTATGTGTAAAGTACCATGTTAGGTGCTGATCATACAAAAATGAAAAAAAAAGATTCCTGCTCTCAGGGAGGTTGAATTATCTTGCAACCTGGGTGGAGCATTTATATAAATAAATATAATGAAATGGATAGTGTTAAGGGCAAAAGAAAGTTTCAGACATAATGCTCTAGGAGAATCCGAGCAGGGAGAGAATACTTGCAAATAATAAAGGCAAGTTAAATTCCATGGAAGGGGGTGACAGGTGAGCTGAGCCCTGAAAAAAGAGGATTTCAACAGGCAGGTACGAGTGTATGCATTCTGAGGTGAGGGACTGACACCCAAGGGAAGGTATTGTTGGAAAAGCTGGCAGTGAACAGCTAACTGTCATGTTTGAATGGGATGTAGACTGTATGAATGTGAGGTCTTTAAAATAGGCTTGGGAAGGTAGGTTAGAGCTAGATTGTAAGGTCCTGGAATATTAAAAGGAATAATAAAAGCAGCCAATGTACTTTCTCTAAGTCAGCTGGTATCAATATTAACATGGTGTAATATAAAAAGTGATAAACTCTGAGTTGGGAGGACTGATTTCTAATTCTAGCAATTTAGCTAGGCAATCTCAAGAAAGTCACTTAATTTCTCCATTTGTAAAAAGGAGCATTGGGCTAAATAAATTCTAAAGTTCCTTGTAGCTGTAAAATTCTATATCTTCGACTGATTTAACCAACTTTCTTCTGTGTACCACACCCCTTCCCAAACTCCCAGTACCCTGAATTGATCCAAAGTTAGCTGGGATCCACCAGTGGAAGGCAACTTGGCATTAGCTGAAAGCAAAAGGGGACCAGAATTGAGAAATCTGGGTTGAAATTTCAATGAATGAAAAAAAAAATGTGTCTTCCATGTTTTAATTGCTGTGCTAAACTCTGAGTATACAAATATTCAAGGCAAGATAGTTCCTTTCTCTTAAGGAACTCATATTCTAAGAATGGATAAAAATGCATGTAGGGGAGTAGTGGCCAGGGAGGAGCATTTTAGTCTAGGAAGTCACAGAGATTATGAATATTTGATATTTACTAAGAGTTAGTGCTAAGTAAGTTAGTTGACTTCTCAGTCCCTCAGTTTCTTCCTCTGTAATATGGGTATGATATACATATATTTGGCAGCGAGGTGGTGTAGTACACGGAGCACTTTGACTTTGAATTAGGAAGACTTGAATTGGACACAGACACTTTCTAGCTGTATGACTTCGGCTAGTCATTAAAACCCCTTCTGCCTCTGTTTCTTCATATATAAAATGGGAATGATAATAGCCCTACCTCCCAGGGTTGTTGTGATAATAAAATGAGATTGTATTTGTAAAGCTCTTTGCAAACTTTAAAGCTGTATGTAAATGCAAGCTATTATTATCATTCTAGACATGCACTTAGAAATGTTGGGATCAACACCAGTAAATCAAAATACATTAATATGCAATATAGTTATCAAGATAGGAAAAGGAGAGAAGGCAAAGACACAGTTCTTGTTGCAGAAGGATCAGATATTTATCACCCAGGTGGGATGCTCACCCCCTCAGAACATACTAAGTGAAAAGATTTTCATAATCTTTCCATCTTGACACTTCGGGTGGTACCCAGCTGACCCAGGATGTGATTCACAAGCAGATGCTTCCATTCACTGTATTTAAATGATGTACTAACTGAACAAATACGATTTTAAGCTGAACAGAAAGTATGCCATGGTTAAAAAGTCCCCGAAGAACTATTGGCAGTATTTACATCAGGAACATATTATGGTGAACACACATCTGGGCTTGAATCATACTGAGTCCTCCAAGCAACATCTAAATTCCCAGGCAAAACAATTAGCATGCTAACTAACTAGAGGCACAAATTGATTTTGGAGGAAATGAAGCTTATTAATTGACTTTTTTTTTTTCAAATTTGATTTACTTTTTTCCACCTGAAACTTTCCTTTTTCCTATCATTTATTTATTCCATTTTTTTTCATTTGGTTTTAAATACAACAGAACAAGCCAAATGGTAACTGGATAGAGCTTTTGTTTTAGGCCTACCCAGGATTTCCTTTTGAGGAAAAAGGAATCCTTTTATGGAGATATTCAAGAGCATGCGATCTATTGGATAGAGATGGTCGTCAAATCATGAAGACATGGCTTAAAGTCTTGCTTCTGGTCTGTACTGGCTATGTGATCCTAGACAAAGATACTTAGCTCCCTGGTGCCCTGGATAACATTCTGAGATTCTAAGTGGAAGAGTAAGTGTTGTTTATTGTAGGTTGAGGTGGTTTCTTCACTGGGAAGTCTCTATGCCAGCAGCTCTTAAAGTATGGAATGTGAACTCTTTCAGGGAGTCTCTGAGGTCAAAACTACAAAACTACATTTACAGTAACACTAAGACATTATTTCCTTATTAAAATATGCCTCGGGGGTGGAACCAAGATGGCGTGTGAAAGGAAGGAACTATTGGAGCTCTCTCACAAATTCTGTTAGATATGTCGAAAAAAGTGAACCTGAGCAGATTTGAGAGAGTTAGAAGCCACTAGTAGACTGAGTGGGGCAGGAGTGCTGGGCATCCAGAATGGCATGAGACCACACTAACTGGGAACAGCAGAGGAACACAGCAAGTGTGCTGGTCTGGGAGAGCACTGGGTGAGTGAAATGTGGGAACAGGAGCAGGCCCAGGGCAGAAGTACTGGCTACAGCAGCAATTGAGCCCCAGGCCTCTCAGTCCAGGACAGGAGTCTGTTGGTACTATGGGAGACAGCAGAGCAGAGCCTGCGGCCACAGGAGCAGCAACCCTGGAGGCCCCAAGCCCACAACCTAAAGGTTTGAAACTCGCCTTCTTGAACTTGTGGGAACCATGATGGCCAGGTAAATCATCTCTCCCTCCTTTCCCCTTCATCACCCAGAGAATACTACATCAGGAGAAACAGAGGAGCCAGAAGTGGGGCTTCATTAGCCTTTTAGCCAGAGAAGTTGTATTGGTAATTAAGGAGGGCTTTTAGCACTTATTCAATCAAGTGCCCTTGAAAAGTTTGGCCTTTGTTTCCTTGACTAAATTAGGAGTCCCTGATGATCTCCTTGCCTCAAGGGAAAGCCTAGTTTACATGGGTTTGAGTGACATGTTTGTGACATCAGAAACTTTTAGACCATGTGGGTTGAAGTCGCATTTTTGTGATGATTTAAGTCATGTGGGTGAGATGGATGTGTGACTCGCCTTTGACCCTGAACAAGATATATAAAACCAGAGGTTGGCATTCTCCCTGGGGCTCTCACTCTTGGAGGTGTGTTGATGTGGAGACTCTGGGCAGCTGTAGTTAAGAGGCCCCAGCTTATAAACCTGGATGTTGGGACTTTGTTAAACCCTGGTAACTATGCATTGAGATTTGAAACAGACAAGGTCTGCCTATTGATGTTTGTAATTTGTTTGTATTTGCTTTGAAGTTCAGGATACTAGCTTTTTCCCCTGAACTAAGTGAATGATATTTGTATGTTGGATCGAATTAAGATTGTTAACCCCTTAATGTTGCTTTCCTTAGTAAAGCAGATCAAAAGAACCTGTGTTGGCAGCTTTCTGTGTGCTTGGTTGTTGGCGGGTCTTATACCCTTACAGCAGCTGCTGGCCAAATTGTTGCAACAAAGTTGGGGAGAGGGTCCTTCTGGTGGTGGCAGGAGACTGGTGAAGGAGGAGAGGTAGCCCAGGGGAGTGGAGCTAGCAAATGTCAACACCAGGACCCCAGATGTGCCTTTGCACAGCCAGGGGAAGTGGCAGGCCCCAGAACAGACAACAGCTGAGACCACCAGTGCTGTATAGCAGTCCTGGAGAAGCAGAGACTTCTAGCAGCCAGACCACCCCTCCTCCACACTTCATGAAACCAGAGGACATAGCAAACAAAGCCATTGAGCAGTCCCATGGTTCCCAACACAAGAAGCTTGGGACAGAGCCCCCTGAGCCCCAGAAGCAGAGATCCGCTTTAGGAGACAGGAGTAAAAAAACACCATGAAAAAAACATACCAAAAAGCCAAAGACCATTGATTCCTATTATAGAGACAGGGAAGATCAAAATGCCAATTCAGAAGAAGACAGCTTGGACACTATACCCACATCTGAAACCTCTAAAGGGAATGTGAACTGGTCTCCAGCTCTAAAAGCATTCCTGAAAGAACTCAAGGAGGACTTTAAAAACCAAATTAGAGAGGTAAAATAAAAAATGGAAAAAAAAATTCACTGATGAAAACAAATCTTTAAAAAGTAAAATCAGCAAAATAGTTAAGGAGATTCAGAATATAAATGGAAAAAAATGTTTTATTAAAAAGTAAAATCAACCGAATGGAAAAGGAGATAGAGAAGCTAAAGGAAGAAAACAATACATTAAAAATTAGAGTTGGGCAAGCAGAAGGTAATGACTCTTTGAGACATCAAGAATCAGTCAAACAAAATCTAATGAATGAAAAAATAGAAGAAAATGTGAAATACCTGATTGGAAAAACAGCTGACCTGGAAAACATATCCAAGAGAGACAATCTAAGAATTATTGGTCCACCAGAAAGCCATGATGAAAAAAAGAGCCTGGACAGTATCTTCCAAGAAATCATCAAGGAAAATTGCCCCAAGGTCCTAGAACCAGAGGGTAAAATAACCATCAAAAGAATCCACCAATCACCCCCTGAAAGAGATCCCAAACTCAAAACTCCAAAATATATTATAGCCAAATTCCGGAATTATCAGGCCAAGGAGAAAATACCGCAAGCAGCCAGAAAGAAAGAATTCAAATGTGGACCTACAGTCAGGATCACACAGGATCTTTCAGCTTCTACATTAAATGACAGGAGAAATTGGAATATGAAATTCTTAAAGGCAAAGGAGCTTGGGCTACAACAAAGGATCAACTACCCAGCAAAATTGAGCATATTTCTTCAGGCAAGGAGATGGATATTCAATGAAATAAGGGAATTCCAGACCTTTGTGATGAAAAAGCCAGAGCTCAATGAAAATTTGATCTTCAAATACAAAACTCAAGAGAGACATAAAAAGGCAAACAGGGGAAAAACCCCTTGTTAATCAATAAGGCAAATTATTTACTTCCTTATATAAGGTTATATTGTTTTATAAATGTTTTATACACATGTCAATCTTGAGAATATTACAGTTATTATGACAACTGAAAGGGATATATGTAGACTGTGGGTGTCAGTATAAAATAACTGATATAATGATAAAGATATAAGAGACATAAAGGGATGGTTCTGGGAGAAGAGGTAAGGGGATAGTAGAAAAGGCTCAATTATATGACATGAACAGGTACAAAAACATTATTGCAGAGAGAAAGAAAGGAGAGAGAAGAGCAGCATTTGAGCTTTACTTTCATCTGATTTGGTTCAAGAAGGGAATAACATACTCTCCCATAAAACAGAAGCAGGTAGCAGAATGTATTAAAAACCATAATCCTACAATATGTTGCTTACAAGAAACACGTTTGAAACAGTGGGATACATACAGGGTAAAGGTAAAAGGCTGGAGGAGAATATATTGTGCTTCAGCTAAAGTAAGAAAAGAAAGCAGAGGTAGCAATCCTAATCTCAAACAAAGCAAAAACAAAGATAGATCTAATTAAAAGAGATAAGGAAGGACACTATAACCTGCTAAAAGGCACCATAGACAATGAGGCGATATCATTATTTAACATATATGAACCAAGAAGTATAGCATGTAAATTCATACAGGAGAAATTAAGGCAGTTACAGGAAAAAATAGACTGCAAAACTATACTAGTGGGGGACCTCAACCTCCCCCTCTCTGAACTTTGTAAATCTAACCTCAAAATAAACAAGAAAAGAAGTTAAGGAGGTGAATAGAATTTTAAAAAAGGCAGATATGATAGACCCCTGGAGAAAACTGAATGGGGTTAAAAAGGAGTATACTTTTTTCTCCGTGGTACATGGCACATACTCAGAAATTGACCACATGCTAGGGCAAAAAAACCTCACAGTCCAGTGCAGAAAGGCAGAAGTAGTCAGTGCGTCCTTTTCAGATTATGATGTAATAAAAATTATTTGTAATAAAGGACCATTGAAAAATAAACTAAAAATTAATTGGAAGCTAAATAATCTAATCATAAAGAATGAGTGGGCCAAAGAACGAATCATAGAAACAATTAATAACTTCATTCAAGAAAGTGACAAATAATGAGACAACATACCAAAACTTAAGGAATGCAGCAAAAGCAGTTCTTAGGGGAAGTTTTATATCTATAAATGCTTACATGAATAAAATAGAGAAAAAGATCAATGAATTGGGCATGCAACTGAAAAACCTAGAAAAAGAACAAATTGAAAATCCCCAATTAAATACCAAAAGAAATATTGAAAATCAAAGGAGAGACAAATAAAACTGAAATCAAGAAAACTATTAAATTAATAAATAAAAGTAAGGCCTGGTTTTATGAAAAAAACAATAAAATTGATAAATCTTTGGTTAATTTGATAAAAAAAAGAAGAAAACAAAATTACCAATATCAAAAGTGAAAAGGGTGAATTCACCTCCAATGAAGGGGAAATTAAAACAATAATTAGGAATTATTTTGCCCAATTGTATGTCCATAAATTTGACAACCTTAGGGAAATAGATGAATATTTACAAAAATATAAATTGCCTAGGTTAAGAGAAGAGTAAATAAAATGCCTAAATAACCCCATCTCAGAAAAAGAAATTAATTAAGCAAGTACCAATGAACTCCCTAGGAAAAAATCTGCAGGGCCAGATGGTTTTACAAGTGAATTCTATCAAACATTTAAGGAACAATTAATTCTTATACTTCATAGACTATTTGGGGAAATAGGTGAAGAAGGAGTCCTACCAAATTCTTTTTATGACACAAATATGGTACTAGTACCTAAACCAGGAAGAATCAAAACAGATAAAGAAAATTACAGACCAATTTCCCTAATGAATGTTAATGCAAAACTTTTAAATAAAATATTAGCAAAAAATTGCAGCAACTTATCTGGAGAATAACACACTACGGCCAGGTAGGATTTATTCCAGGAATGCAAGGCTGGTTCAATATTAGGAAAACCATCAGCATAATTGATCATATCAACAACAAAACTAGCAGAAACCATATGATCATCTCAATAGTTGCAGAAAAAGCCTTTAACAAAATACAACACCCATTCCTATTAAAAACACTAGAAAGCATAGAATAAATGAAGCCTTTCTTAAAGTTATAAATAGCATCTACCTAAAACCATCAGCAAGCATTATATCTAATGAGGATAAGCTAGATTGGGGTGAAACAAGGATATCCATTATCACCCCTATTATTCAATTTGGTACTAGAAATGCTAGCTGTAGCAATAAGAGAACAAAAAGAAATTGAAAGAATTAGAATAGGCAAAGAAGAAACTAAATTATTACTTTTTGCAGAATATAGGATGATGTACTTAGGAGAATCAAGTCAAAAAACTACTTGAAATAATAAACAGCTTTAGCAAAGTTGCAGGATATAAAATAAACCCACATAAATCCTTGGCATTCCTATACATTACCAACAAAGCCCAACAATGAGAGATAGAAAAAGAAATTCCATTTAAAGTTACTGTAGACACTATAAAATATTTGGGAGTCTACCTGCCAAGACAAACCCAGGGTCTATATGAACATAATTATAAAACATGTTTCACACAAATAAAGTCAGATTTAAATAAATGGAAAAACACCAGTTGCTCATGGTTAGGCTGAGCTAATATAATAAAAACGACAATTATACCTAAATTAATTTACTTATTCAGTGCCATACCAATTGAACTACCAAAAAAATTATTTTTACAGAACTGGATAAAATAATAACAAAATTCATCTGGAAGAAAAAGAGGTCCCAAATATCAAGGGAATTAATGAAAAGAAATGGTAGAGAAAGTGGCCTAGCCATACCAGATATTAAACTGTACTATAAAGCAACACTTATCAAAACTACTTGGTACTGGCTAAGAAGCAGAGTGGTGGATCAGTGGAATAGGTTAGGTACACGAGATGCATTAGTCAATGACTATAGCAATTTGCTCTTTCATAAACCCAAAGAATCCAGCTTCTGGGCTAAGAATTCACTATTTCACACAAACTGCTGGGGAAATTGGGAAATGGTAGGGCAAAAACTGGGCATAGACCAATATCTTATACCATATACCAAAATAAAGTCAAAATGGGTTCATGTTTTAGGAATAAAGGCTGATACTATAAGCAACTTGGGAGAGCAAGGAATAGTTTACCTATCAGATTTATGGGAAAGGAAAGAATTCATGACTCAACAAGAGATAGGGTGAATTACAAAATGCAAAATGGATAATTTTGATTATGTGAAATTGAAAAGGTTTTGCATAAAAAAACCAAATGAAACAAAGATTAGGAGGGAAGCAGCAAATTGAGAGAAAATCTTTACAACCAGTGTCTCTGATAAATGCCTCATCTCTAAAATACACAGGGAACTGAGCCAAATTGATAGGAATACAAGTCATCTCCCCATTGAGAAATGGTCAAAGGATATGAACAGACAGTTTTCAGAGGAAGAAATTAAAGATATCTATAGGCATATGAAAAAATTCTCTTAGGTACCACATCTCTCCTGTCAGATTAGCTAACATGACAAGACAGGAAAATGATAAATGCTGGAGATGTAGAAAAACTGGAACACTGTTACATTGTTGGTAGAGTTGGGAACTGATCCGGACATCCTGGAGAGCAATTTGGAATTATGCCCAAAGGGCTATAAAAATGTGCATACCCTTTGACAAAGCAATACCTCTTCTAGGGCTGTATCCTAAAGAGATCACATAAGTGGGAAAGGGACCCTTGTATACAAAAATATTTATAGGATCTCTTTTTGTGGTAGCAAAGAATTGGAAATCACGGAGATGCCCACCAATTGAGGAATGGCTAAACAAATTGTGCACTTGAATGTAATGGAATACTATTGTGCTATAAGAAATGGGGAAGATACAGACTTCATAATTACCTGGAAAGACCTATCTGATATAATGCTGAGTGAGCAGAGCAGAACCAGGAGAACATTGTACACAACCTCAGATATATTGATTCTGTGATGACTAACCTTGATAGACTTGGCTCTTCTCAGCCATAGAAGGTTCAAAGACAACTCCAAAGGACTCATGATGGAAAGAGCTATCTATATCCAGAGAAAGAATTATGTAGTCTGGATGCATATTGAAGCAAACTATTTGTTCTCTTTTTTTTCTCTTTTATTTTGTTTTTTTCTTCTTCCTCATGATTCATTCTATTGGTCACAATTCTTCTTTATAATTTGAGTATTATGTAAATAAGTTTAATATGAAGCTATATGTAGAAGACATACTGATTCCATTCAGTCTTGGGGGAAAGAGGGTGGGGAGGGAGGGAAAAAATTCTGGAACTCACAAACATGTGGAACTGAGTGTTGTAAACTAAAAAATAAAAAATCTTAATTAAACAAGTAAAAAAACAAAACAGAAAAAAATATGCCTCCATTTTTCAACTGCATATCTATGTGAGGGTGGATTTTACCACAATCAAAATAGCATATTAAACAGATTGAATGCAGAAGCACATAAAAGAACACAATTTTCTTCTATTAAACTAGACATTAGAGAGATTTGAAAAAAATATTTGAAACAATGCCACTAGATATTAGAGGGAATCACCAAAGCTTTTTGAGTAGGGGAATGATCCAAACTATAGGAAAATCACTTTGGCAGCTGGATTGCCAAGTGAAAGGCTGGAGTGTAGGCAGAATGATTCTTAGACCATTGTAATAGTGCAAGCCAGACTAGTACAAATGATAAGGGCCTATATTTTTTAACATCAACACCTTCCTTTTTAAATTGCTTCCAATTTATTTTGTATATATCTTGTTTGTACATAAATGCTTATATCTTCCTCATTAGACTGTGAGCTCTTTGAAGGGAGGGCCTTGCTTTTGCCTTTCCTTCTGTCTTCAGTGCTTAGGACAGTGCCTGACCCATAATTGGGACTTGATAAATGCTAGTTGACTCTATGGCTTTTTTAATTGACTCTGGACAGTGCCAGGCATGATCCCAATGGGGAAATGCAACACTCAGTTCAAAAGTCAGAGGCATTTTATGGGTAATTTAGGGGCAAAACCAACAAAATAACCACCTTTACCTCAGCTATAAGACCAGTAAAAACTTGGGGGATGGTGAGAATCTTATTTTTTTCTCTCCAGGCTTTCCCCTTCTTATGGAGACACCTTCTTTGTTTCTTTCAGAGTCTTGGTTCTGGAGCCTCTCCACATACTGCACCTCAAAGGATCTTGATATCAGTATCAGAAAGTCATGGTGAGTGCTCTTATCTCCTTTTAAAAGATTAGAAAACTGATTCTTTTAGCATTTAAGTGATTTTCCCAAGGTCACAGAGATAGTAACAATACCATCACAACTAGCAACAACATAGAATGGTAATCAAGATGGGAATTTTTTATTGTTTTCTCTTTTGGAATGCTAAGGCAATCAAGTACCTTTGATGAGTCTTGCCTTTCAAATGTAATGGCAAGAAAAATGGGACTTTGTACTGTATTTTTTGTTCCAGTGCTTCTCAGCACAGAGGTAATCAAGTGCCTTTGATGAGTCTTGCCTTTGTTTCAGTTGGCAGTCTTTGATTAAATCAAGAGTCTTTGATGATCTGTTTAAGTCACCAGAAAGACTAGGTCACATGGGTTTGGGTCACATGGTTGTGAAGCCCTCTGACCCTGAAGAAAGGCATATATACTGTGAGGTTAGTATTTTGCTTGGGACTCTCACTCACTGGAAGAGTATTTGTGATTTGACCAGATGAGACTCTGAGTGGTCATCACAGAGCCCCTGGGGCTTTGAAAATCCAGATGTTGATGCTTCTTTCTCTGGTAACTGTATATATTGCTATAGTTAGATTGTTAGAAGCTTGTCTCCTGGTTTGTGTTTATTTGATCTGTTTATACAATGTAGGCTTGTAATTTCTGTTTGTATAGTCTCTGAAGTTCAAGGTGCTGGCCTTTTCCCCTGAACTAAGTGAATGGCATATGTATGTTTAATTAAAGTAAGATTGCAAACCCTTTAAAGTTGATTTCCTTAGAAAAGCAGATCAAAGAACTTGTGCTAGCAGCCCTCCTGTGTGCTGGTGGTACTGGTTGTGTTGTTGGCCTTACAGAGCCACAGCAGCGGCAAGTAGCATTGTTGTTACATAACACCAACACAACTTGGGCCATACCATCTTCCCAGTCTCTCAGACTTGCAATCTAGGAGTTATCTTCAGGTCCTCACTGTCTCTCACCTACCATATCCAATCTGTTACTAATGCCTGTTGGTTTTACCTTTGCAACATCTCTTGAGTATTGATTCTTTTCTCCTCTGGCACTGCTGCCACTCGAGTACAGGTCTTCATCACCTCATGCCTGGACTATTGCAATAGCTTGCAATGGGCTGCCTGCCTAAAATCTCTCTCCACTTCAATCCATTCTCTATTCAGCCATTAAAATGTGACACTCCTAATCAGTAAACTCTAGAAGCTTCCTATTGCCTCCATGATCAAATTCAAAATACTCCACAATTCAAAGCCCTTCATAACCTGTCTCGTCATAGCTTGCCAGTCTTCTTACACCTTACTGTCCCCCATGTATTTTTTAATTCAGTGACACTGGCCTCCTTGCTATTCTATGAACAAGACGCTCTATCTCTCAACTCTGGGCATTTTCTCTGCTTGCCCATCATACATGAAATACTCTTCTTCCTCATCTGTGTTTGCTTCCTTCCTTGACTTCCTTTAAGTTACAGCTAAAATCCTATCTTCTTCAGTAAAATCCTATCTTCTGCAGGAATTTTTTCCCAACTCCTCTTAATTCTGGTGCTGCCATTAACCATAAGATCATAAATCTTCAACTAGAAGGAACTTAATGGCAAGATAATATCACTCATTCATTTTAAAGGTCAGTGAACTGAACTTTAGTGAGATTAAATTACTTATCCAAGGTCACACAAAATAAGTGGTAGAGTCAGGATTTGAACTAGGGTTTTCATGACTGAGTTCAATGGGAAAATTTAATGCTCTTTCCACTGTCCTCCAATCTTCTTCAAATAAGGAGTCAGTGTTCCCACACAAAGGCTCTAGTTAAGACTTGTTCTAGTATAAACCTAGTTTATGTAAAAACTTTCAATGAAACTCCAGAATAATTTATTCTATGATTACGTTAATCTCCTGCCCTTGCAATGCTGGATTTCCAATAAGTAATTACAGTTTTATATACAATATGATTAATGAAGGCATAATATTATATTTCTTCTTCTGTCCCCTTGTTCACACAGTTCTATTGACTTGAATTTGAAGTATACTTGGAAAAGTGATAGATTTGGAGTCAGCGATTCTCTCTGACTTCAGTCTTCTTGTCTATAAAGCGAGGGTGTTGCATTAGATTATCTTCAAGTTCCTTTTTAGCTCTAAATATAGTTGTCCTTTCCCATCTTACCTCATGATCTCTTCAGCAACTCTGTGATTAAGTATCATCTTTATGCAGCTGACAACCAGATCTTCATAACCAATCCCCACTCTAGTCCTGTATCAACACTCTCTTTCGGATGTTTTGAGCTAGTTGTCCCATAGGCATCTGAAAGTCAGCAACTTTCCAAAATAGTATTCTTATTATTCCCCTTCCCTACGTCATCCCAGAGCCCCCTTCCTTCCCAACTTTCTTATTGTTATAGAGGATGCCCCCATCTTCAGAATCACCAAAGTTTGCTACCTTGGTGTTATTCCTGATAACTTACTCTGTCATCTCACATATCCAGTCAGTTGCCAAATCTTGTTAATTTTGTTTCTACCACATCTCTTAGATATACAGCCTTTTCTGTATTTACAGCTACTATCCTATTTCAGGGCCTCATCACCTCTAGCTTATACCATAATAATTCAGTAATCCTTATGTTTCCTTCTTACTCTAAATGCTATGATCTTTTGCCATCTTACTTGGTGATCTTATCTCTATACATATAGAAACTAGATCCCTGTATCTAACTCAGGTGTCTGTATCAAGCTTCATTTTGGCCTCCCTGCTTCACGTGTGCCCATGATTTAATCTATACAGTTACCAAAATAGATAACTAATTTTCCTAAACTCCATGCCAACCCATGTAACACCCCTTCCCCCATCCAGTTAAATGCCAATGGCTACATCTCAGGTCTCAATCAAATATAAACCTCTTTTTTAGGCATTTAAAACTCTTTATGTTATGACCTTTTCCTATCTTTACATTCTACTTATATATTACTATTCTCTACATTTTCTATAGTCTAACCATACTGGCTTGCTTGTCCTTCACACATGACACTCAATCTCCCATCCCTGCCTTTGAATTGGCATCTTGTCTAGAATCTTTTCATTCTTGACCTTTACCTCTTAAAATTCCGGGAATGATGTAGAAATCAAGACTTGTGCCAAGCACCACCTTCAGAATAACAAATATTTTGGTTCTATAGCTGTTAGTGAGTTTCCTTCCAGGGTTACCTTGTATTTGATTTGTAAACAGCTGATATATGTCTTCCTTGGTACACATTTCTTCCCCATTAAAATTTAATCTCCTTGAGGTTAGTGACCATTTTTTATGTAACCAGATGTGTCACTCTACAGGGCACCATTCTCCTCTTTGCTGACTCATACCTAACCTATCTTCATACTAATATGCCTAAATGTTTACCTAGGATGAGGAGGTAGCCACATTCACAACTGTAAGGCTACTACTCAAACTCTCTCAGGGTCTAGGAGTAATTCTGGTGGTGGTGAGGTTAGAGAGGGTGGAACAGGGTTGCTGAAGTAATATCATACTACTTAGCCACCTTTGGTAGGGTGCCGGGAGTGTTAAGCTATTTCTATGACAAGTAGTTTCTTTAAGTGAAAAACAAACAAAAACTGTCAAGCTCCTCAAGTCTGTTCTGGGACACTGAGGAGCTTCTTTGTGCCTCAAACTGTAAATAAAAATATGGCCACAGTCTTTTCCAACCATTTCTTCAAATAGCATGATATTCTATTTTCTTTAATCATCTCTCTGCAAAACCACACTTCTTCTTCCTTTTGGCATAGCTTTCAGAAAAGTAGATTCATGTCTTTTCTTCTCTGATTATTCTTCTCAAACTATTGTTCGGTCATTCAGCTGTATCTGACTCCATGACCCTGTGGACCATAGTGTCCATGGGTGTTCTTGGCAAAGACACTGGGATGGGCTGCCATTTCCTTCTCCAGTGGATTAAGGCAAATAGAGGTTAAGTGATTTGCACATGGCAACACAGCTAGTAAGTGTGAGGTCACATTTGAACTCAGGTCTTGCTGATTCCAAGCCTATCTACTAAGCCATCTAGCTGCTTCCACTCAAACTATAGAGAGTAATAAAGAGCATCACAGGAAAACTCCTGAGAGGTATAACCTTTCATAGGCAATATATAGGTGGCACTATAGAGAAATAATGCCTTTCTTTAGTCCAGTAGCTCACAACAAAAATACTTTGCTTTTAAACATAAAGCCTTCATCTTTTAAATTCTGCCTTCTGTAAACATCTTCTGTTGCATCTTATGTGTTTTGTCCCCAACTCTCCTCATGTCTCTTTTCATCTGTGGTCTTCTATCCCTCTCTGGCTTTAGGCATCACCAGATGAAAAGAGAAGCAAGAAGAGTTGAGGACAAGCCTCACATCAGGTTGTCTTTAAAACAGTGGTTCATCCTAATTTATGTGAAACTCAAAAAAACCAACCTTTCTTTCAGGTATGACTCCAGTAGTCCTTATAATCGTCTAATATTTTCAAATAATTATTTGATTCAAAAGTTGTTTGTTGTATCATTCAAAACTCTGAAAACAGGTGCTTAATAAACACTGATTGATTGAACCAAAAGGCTTCAAGGTTTATCATGTTTATCACATCCTATGAGCATATGTGATCAGTTCTGAATCTTCAGAGAATCAGAATATTGGATCTGGCAGGGACTCTGGAGATTATGCAATTCAATCTTCTCCTTTTATAGATGAGGGCCTGCAGAGATCCAATGGCTTGCCAGTGGTCATGCAGGTGGAGGAGACGGTATGGAAAATGTGCTACTTTTGAATCAGAGGGATTAGCTTCAAATCCTCCCTCTGGCATTTACTAATTTTATGACTTCGAGCAAATTATTTAACCTCCCGCAGCCTCAGCTTCATTCTCTGTAAAATTAGAGACTTAATATGGATTTCTTCTCAAGGCCCTTCTAGTTTTAGATCTGTTATTCTAGGATATGGCATGAATGAAGAAACAAACAAGAAACTGAGAAGGATAATTATGACTAACATAACGATTTTCTAGTTAGTGTCTGAGACAAATTAAAGCTTGGTCTTCTGACTCTAAGACCAATGACCTTTCCTTGAGACTGAATAACAGTACCTTCAAGGAGATTAAATTCTAATGGGGAAGAACTGTGTACCAATGAAGATATACATCAGCCTTGTACAAATCAAATACAAGGTAACCCTGGAAGGAAAGTCACTTTACAGTTACAGAGATCCCTCTGCTACAATCTAGAAAGAGCTATTGGTTTCACTGGGCCCTTTTCTCAGGTCTACCTTCCAGATATGTTAAAACTATCTGAGTTATTAGAACTACAATCAGAAATGAAGATGGGCACCCGATTAAAATGCAGCTCTTTTGCTAACTCTACTTAGGAAACCCTCCTATGCATGCCACAAATTAAACTGGGAATACTCTGCTAGATTACTTCTCGAAACCAAATGATTTTCTCAAGTGTAAAACTGACATCTGAGAACCTCACTTTTTTTCCCCTTTCCCCTGGCACATTTAGGGCTGACGTCTTCGAGCAGTAATTACTAAGAAATGAATATCCGTGGTGCTCCGTCTGTTACTTTGCCCCAGTGTGTGTGACTCGCATCTGCAAAATTACCAACATCTTCCAGCATCACTCAAAAGCCGGCCAGGTTGATTTGGGATCTTTCGACGGGTGATCAGCCTGAGGCAACAACAGCCAGAGTCGCTTTCATTAAACTAACTTCCAGAAGTAAAAGGTGACCCCCACATCTGACTGTGTTGTATGCTCCATGTTCTCTTCCCTTCAAACTCCTTTGGGACTCATCTCCTGATGTTTTCCCTGACACAATCTATCCAGGCTGCTTGGCAGTCAGCATCTCCCTAGTGGGCTCAGTAAATGTTCTTCCTTCCATTTAATCTTTTCGTCTAAGCTGTAAATGCGATGGAAATCCATTTTCATGGTGCTTTCTGTGCTGTTTAGAGTAAGTTTCCAAGTTGGTAAATTTGTCAGTAATTATTTTCTGTTTAACTTTTAGTCCTTCACTGTAGGTGAGGTGGCTGGGCACTTGCTTTCTCTCTGCTAATGTACTCTAGCCCTAGGTGGAGGCTGATTAGTTTGCTGGTGGAGATGGGAGGCGTTAGTTTTGGGTCCCTACTGAGGACTGTTGGATAGGAAAGTGACATAGTATATTTTATTCATTCCTAAGGAAGGGAAACAGAGCCTATAATAAAGTTTGCACTGCTGCTTCAACATACAAATATCTAACTGAAATAAAACTGTACTCAAGGCTAACATGTTGCTGTGGAGAAAGCCCTGGCAAGGAGTCTACATTTAATGTAAATGGGTGTTTCAACAATCTGGCTAGCAGCTGTTGTGGGGGTGAAAGACCAACACAAGCCCGACAACCAGCATGCTGCAAAAGCCCATATTCTTTTGATCTGCTTTACTAAGGAAAGCAACGTTAAGGGGTTGACAAGCTTACTTTCATTCAGCATACAAATACCATTCACTTAGTTCAGGGGAAAAAATCAGCACCCTGAACTTCAGAACAAATACAAACAAATTACAAACATCAACAGACAGACCAAATACAATTCATAGTTACCAACACCTAGGTTCAGCCTGGGAGTTCATAACAAGGGCTGGCCCAGAGTCACACGAGCCACCACGACTGTGGGTAAGAGCTCCGAAAAAGAGAAAGCCAACCCCTGGTTTTATATCTTTTTCAGGGTCAAGGGTGAGTCACGCATACGATTCACTCACGTGACCTGAAATAGTCACAAAGAGGCGACTTAAGCCTACGTGGTCTGAAAGCCTCTGATATCCCAAACGCGCCACTCAAACTCATGTAAACTAGGCCCTCCCCTGAGGCAAGGAGGACACCAAGGACTCCCAGTCTAATCAAGGAAACAAAGACCAAACTCTTCAAGGGCACTTGGTTGAACTGAGTGCTAAGAGGCCATTTTGTTTACCAACACAATGGGATACTAGTTATAGAATGTATTCATTTTGATTCAAAGCTCTTTCTACTAATGATCCCATCTGAGCCTTTCCCTATGAGAGAAGTTGTGCAACTGTTAGTACAGATGGGGAAAAGGATGCCTGTAGAAGTGGAATGTGCCATTTCTCAGACAACTATTATGTTCTGATAATTCTTTTGTACCACATATAGTCTAGAGAGAGGGTCCCAAATATCCTTCCCCAAGAAGTTTTGCAGGGACATTCAGGGAGGTAGTCTATCTGAGGTGGGAGATTTTGGAATGATTGCTGGAGAAACCAGGAAAGTGAAATTATTTAATTAATAAGGATTTTTTGATACCCACAATTTGCCAGTGGTGATGGCAAATAATCTCTGTTCTCCAGGAACTTAAATTCTAAGGAGAATGGGGAAATAGGGAAGGAAAGGGGAAGAAAATAGGGAGAAGGAAATGGCCATAACTGCTTCTGTGACATATTTCACCAGAATTCACAGACATGAACTTTTTCTGCTTCCAATGCTGACCTTCTGGGCACCATCACAACAAAACTATAATAGCTCATTGATATTTCTCTGTATTTACTCATCCTGGCTTTTGAACTCTGATGTGGTCTCACCTTGGGAAACCTTCAGGTCTCAGTTAAAGTGCTACCTTTTGCATGAAATCTTTCCTACAACTCTTTAATCTCAGAGCCTTGCCTTAGATAGTACCCCCCATTTATCCTGTACATATCTTGTTTGTGTATGGTTGCTTGCATGTTGCCTCTCATATTAGTCTGAGAACTCCTTGGGAGAAGGTATTGGGTTTTTGCCCAGCCTTCCTTTTTTTGGTACTCTTAGCTCTTAGCACAGTTTCTGGCCCTTCATAGTAGGTTAATAAATGCTTGTTAAGTGACTGATTGTGATTTTACCCTCTTTGTCTTAGATAGCAATGCATAGTCTTGTGAACTCATCTGCTTAGTGGTGAGAAACAGCAATGAACTGTGGCAGTATGATACAGAGGTAAACACTGGCTCTCAGTCAGAAGATATTGGTTCAAATATTGGCCCTGACACTTAATGGCCTTTGGATGACCTTGGGCAAGGTATTCAACCTTGCTGGGCCTTTGTTTCCTCATTTGAAAAATGAGGAGGCTGGATTAGATGATCTCTAAGGTCCCTGCTACCTTCAACTCAATGTGCCTGTGGATCTCGAGTTTATGACTCAATAAATAAGGTATAGCACCTTTCATTGACACCACATAGACAAGTGGCTAGAGTGCCATTTCTGGCTTCCTTAGATTGGTTACTGGGCTCATACCCATGGCAGGGAGATAGCGTAAAGAAGCTTATAAGGTTAATGGGGAATAAGATCTTCCCTGCCCATCAATAGGCCTCATGTGGAGCCCGTTGAGGGAAGCTTGCTTACTTGTAGGAAGGCTTACACAACCTTTTGTTAATTTCTAATTACGCACTGAGCCTATTAGATGAAAGAGTATATATTATGAGAAGTGAGCTTTTACGTTGGGGGCTCGATTATGAGAAAGATGCTGTGATTCCCTAGTTGAGACTCTGAGTGGCTGTATGTTCAGAGCTCCTAGACTCCTCAGAGGTAAAGGCTCTTTCGATCCAGTGGTGGATGTAAAGGTTTGATTCAGGCAGTAGAGTACTGTCTGTTAGTCTTTATTTCTCTTTTCTATATTTCTTGTGTTTGTATTTTATGTGATTAAAAAAGACCCATGAAACAGCTAAAACAGCAAATAAAAGAAGCTGCACTAGCAGCCATCTTGGGTTTGCCAGTGTGGTTGTTATTTCAAGGCTGGGAAAGAATCACAACCATTTGTCTTTAGAGGTTAGAAAGGGGGATCCAGGGGTTGGAATTTGTTTATTGTTGAATGTATTTTTCTGCATTTCTAGTTTAAGTATGAGAGGCAGTGTGATATAATTGATAGGCAGTGGTCCTTGAAACCTGAAAGTCCTGGGTTCAAGTCCTGCTTCTGACACATACTAGCTCTGTGAACCTGGCTAAGAATATACATTGTAGGGAAAGTGACAATATGCATTGGTATAAGGAATTTCCTCCCCTAAAAGTTCCCTGTTCCAATGAAATCACATGTCCATGCCTTATCTAGTTTAAGCAAATTATCCTCTTTTTTTTTATCACTTATTGTGTCATGTAATTAATATTGGCTTCTCATGAGGAAGAGTGAGAAGAGAAAAAATCATGGAATCGTGGAGCAGTAAATGTTGGCAATATAAATTCAAACCAGTAACTCGTCCAAGATCCTGCAGTTAGGAAATAGTAGAACCCTGTAATACTCAAATGTGGACATTCTGACTCCAACTCTAGCTATCTTTACGTAATAATTGCCGTCCTTGCTCATCTTGTTTATTCAGAGTTAGAGAACCACGGATTTATAGATCTTATACTAAACCTTAAGTTTGGGTGACAAAATAGGGCTTTTAAAAGGAACTAGGTCTTTTTTTCTTTCTTACTGTTTTTTTTTATTTCTGTAATCTATCTTGTCTGTTCCCTTCCTCTTCCCTCCCAATGTAAATTATAGTATCGAGGGGAGCTTCCTTCTAAAACAGATAAAATTAGATGATTTTTTTGAAAGAATGAAACATCTTTCCTCTTGAGCTCCTCTAAAAATGACATATCTTACAAATTAAAGATAGGTCAGTGATGTCCCACATCAATTAATTTACTACATGATAAGAAATGCTCTTGGTGAAGAAACACCAAAGATGTGTCAGAAATATGATAGGAGATAATGAGATCCAAGCAATGAAATGAACATATGTTTCTGCAGATGACAATAGTGTTCACCTGGGAAAAGAAGATAATAAATAGTATGTATAGGACCACTTTTAAAAAATTCATCAATCACAGGGCGAATATGTTGTCTGGCTTCAAATATTTCGATCACTTAAAAGCCTGGGAACAAAAAGGAAGAGAAGTAATCATCATGGCACGTGAAGAAATGAGTGAAGGAGAAAGGATTTATTAAGCACTCATCATGTACAAAGAAAAAAAAGATGTTTAATGACGCTAACAGTGATTAAATCAATCAAAAACATTTATTGCCACCTACTATGTGCCAGGCACTGTGCTGTTTGTCATACAACGATAGAAGTGAAATGGTACCTGTTTCAGAGGTAGCTTATTCTGTCACTAATGAAGCAGCTAGGTGGCATAGCAGATAGTGAGCATGGGATTTGGAGTTAGGAAGACCTGGGTTCAAATCCTTTCTCAGACATTTACTAACTATGTAATCCTGGGGAAGTTGCTTATTCTGCTTGCCTCGGTTTCCTCATCTGTAAAAATGGGAATAATAAGTAGCAGTTAACTCCCAGGGTTATATCAAATGAAATAATATTTGCAATAAGTATTTTGTAAATAATAAGTACTTTGTAAATAATATTAATAATGCGTTGTAATTTTAAGAGTGCTATATAAATATTAGCTTTAATGATGTAACACATCAATATAGTCATAGTGACACTTAAGGAAGATAGAAATATGATCCCCCATTTTACACATTTCACCTTCCATCAGCACTCTGTTTGGTTTGGAACATGATGTTCCACAGAGGATAAGCTGAACATCTGAAAATCTCATTATCATGCCAATTAACCTGTACCTGCTACCCTCTGGTAGAACCCCGCTCTCACCTTGCAGATTCCTTTTGTGCATTGTCCTCCCTCATTACACTGTAAGCACCTTGAGGACAGGAACTGCTTTTCTTCTTATTGGTATCCCCAGTGTTTAGCACAGTGTCTGGCCATTGTAGGTGCTTAATAAATGTTAATTGAATTGAATTATAGAAAAAGACACGGGCTCAGAAAGATAAAGTGACTTGCCTAGAGTCACATATGTCTAATAAATGTGAGATCCTGGAGTGAACCCAGGTTTCCTAATGTTCTTTCAAATGTTCTTTTCATTATTCCATGCTACTTCTAAAATTCTAAGATAGAGCTATTAAAATGAAATATTACACAGAAGAAAATGGTTTTTGATTCCTGAAGTCAGTGCTGCTAATTTTGGTGGGTGGTTATAAATTGATACATAGCAAGGCAGTGGGATTGGTCATTTAGCATCTTGGTCCTAGAGTTGGTACTTAATGGCAAGAAATTGATAAGTACTTAGGTAGGTAGGTGTTTGCATTGGCTCATAGGAAGATTGCTAGGCTGATTGGTTAGTAGAAGGTGGGTTAGTAGATTGGTAGTAAGTAAAATTATGCCTTGAATGGTGAAATCAGCTTTTAGTAGTTCTCAGTCTTATCCTTCTCTGGAGGAACCAAATCTCTAATTGAATCATGCCATAATTCAACATCCTGGCTTCCCAGGTCCTGCCATGATGGCATCCTACCTTGGTCTTCAATGGATTCAAAAAGATTAAAAAAGAAATTGATAGGCTAGGTCATTGAAATGAATTAAATAAGATGAAATTAATGGGCATGAATGCAAAGTTTTGACCTTGGGTTCAGAAATATTAAGTGAGTGGGATATGTGCAATTAGGTAGCAGTTTGAGAATGATTCGGGGTTTTAGAAGATTTTAAACCAATATGACTCAATGACACAATAATGATCATGAAAGCTAATGTGCATTTTGGCTACACTGAGAGGTATCACTTCTAGAAATAAGGAGCTGGTAGCCCCTTCCTATTCCATTCTGGTCCTATCATATCTGGAATACTGCATTTAGTGCTGCCCATCACATTTTAGGAAGGAAAGGACATTATTGGAGAGTGATCAGAGGAGGGCAACCAGGATGATGAAAAACCTTGAATTCACATATGAAGATGAGTTGAAGGAACTGAGGGATACTTATTATGAAAAGGAGAAGGCTTGGGAGAGTGGGACATGATAATTATTGCTGAGTATTTATTCGAAGGCCTGTCCTGAGACATTAGAATTTTTCTTTATAGTCCCAGAGTGTAAAACTGGGAATAAGAGAGAAGCTGTAAAGAAGCATTAAAACAAATGCAAAATTAAAAACAAAAACTAACAAACACAAACTTCCTAACAATTAGAGTTGTCTCGAAATAAAATTTGCTGGCTCAGGAGGTAGTGAGTTTCCCTTTGCTAGAAGTGTTCAAGAAAAGGCTAGATAATCACTTGTTGGATATGATGGATAGGGATTCTAGGGTGAACTAGCTCACTAGCTAAGTTCCAAGGCCCCTTTCAACTCTGAGATTCTGTGATTATATCTCTTTCAAAATACAAACTGCCCTGAATATATTAACGTCAACTATTAATAGTATCAATATAGCTATAGGGTGCATTTTGGTGCTGAAAATGTAAAGGAAAGGATTTTAAAAATTCCATATATATGAGGCAAATTTAAGGCACTATTGGGCATTTTGATTCTTAGGTGTATCTGCGAACTTCTAAGTAAGGTTTCTTATACTCAGGATGTAAAAATATGAATCATTCTATCTGTTTAGGACTATGTGGAACGGTCAGGGATACAAAGAAAGCAGTGAATTGTTAGTGCCGATTGATTTATTAAAGTAAAATAAGTAGAAGTCCTTGAACTTTATTTCAAAGGTTCAAATTCCTTCTCAATTTAAGAATGGCATTATACATCAAAGCTGCAAAAATGTGGTTGAGACATTTGAAGTCGGATTTAACTAAGCTGGATATTTTTTATTAGATATGATTTTCATTATTTGAAACATTCATATTAATGGAACCAATCACTCACTAGAAAACTTCAGCTGCAGCTACCTCTCAAGAAACCCGCTGGATTTCTAATTATTTTTGTTTATCTGATCACTTGGAGTAGTTGTTGCCTGTTGTAGTCTATCAGTAGTTGACAGTCATCTCAGCAGAGGCTGGGATGCCTGCAACGTAGCCGGCTGTATACAACATTGCATGGGTCACGGCTGTAGCCATGCCTATGGACCACTTTGACGTGTATGCATACATGTTTGCTCTGACTTCAAAACAAGAGAATATCTGCTGAGTAGCCTAGCCCTGGAGATTTCTCTGCTACTAGTAATTCTAAAGGACAACTTCCCAACTTAGCTGTTGCGGTAGTCTGAGGAGGTAAGAGTGGAGGAGTTATCATAGATCTCTTTCAGTGGATAGAATTAGTGAGCTTGTGCTGAGCCTCCTACCTTGAAGAATCCCACCCATGTAGTACCTGGTATTTAGTCCATCTCTGACTCTAATTATGAGCGGCAGTAAGTATTTTATTTTTCCCTGCATGCCAGGCATTGAACCAGGGTAATACATTCTTATTTATGTCTCCATGAGAGTGAAGAACTCTTGTGTAAGTGTACTGTTTCTTTTGGTTCCATTGAATGTTTATGATTGATAGGAATGAGTTGGCAGCACTTTTTTCTTCTCAATTTAGCATTTATTTAGAATGGTTTCTATTTTTCTACATTTTTTACCTAATATGAGTTAGCACTGTGCTCCATATATATGCATATAGGATACATACTATATATTACAACATGTGTACGTATGTATGCACACATATACATGCACGTATTGAGTGTATGGAGTCATACAACAATATAAACTTCCATTGAAGTGTTGTGAGAGTTAGACTAGAGGCAGATTTACAGGTATGCGGTAAATAGGAATTTTCCATGACCCTAGAAGAGCTCTTATGTGATACCATGTTATGGATTCCAGGATTGGGTAAGGAAGGAAGTTCAGCAATGAAACTATATTTTTGAAAGGCAAGAAAAAAAGGGGTAGATTGTATCCAACACATACTATGGTATGGTGACCAACCCTGACCTCAAGCACGAGATGTAGGAGTATATATTCATCCCCTTACTTCTTTACAGAGATGGGAGAAAATAGGTATCAAACACTGCTTATAGCATCAGATTCCTGTCCAAGTCAAGAAACATTTATTGAGTACCTGTTATATGCCAGGCACTGTGCTAAGTTCTAGGGGTAGAAAGAAAACCAAGAACAGTCCTTGATCTCGTGGAGCTCACAAGGAAGCATGTAAACACTCTGTACAAGCAAGAAACATATAAGATGAATTGGAGATAGTCTCAGGGGAAGTCATTAACATTATGGGCTTCCTGCAGAAGGCAGCATTTTACCTGAGAACTGAAGGTATCCTGGGAAGCAAAGATGTAGGGACAAGGAAGAAGAACATTCCAGGCATGGGGCCTAGTCAGTGGAATGACATAGATTTGGGAGATTGAGTGTCTTGTGAGAAGAACAATAAGGAGGCCAGTGTCACTGTATCACAAAGTACGTGGAGGGGAGTAAGGTATAAGAAGAATTGAACAGTGACTGTATTGAAGGAATGGGACAGGCTGCGAAGGGCTTTAAAGGCCAAATGGGGCATTTTATATTTGATTCTGGAGGTGATAGGCAGCAAATGGAGTTTATTGAATAGTGAGGAGAGGGTGATACTTTGATTTAAGCTGATGTCTTTGTGACCCCAAGTCCAATACTCCTATCACTGGACCAACTAGCTACAAGTCTCAAGTTTGTCAGTCATTTGTTATCATCATGAGTAAGTCAGTTGTATCTCTGTCTCATTTTCTCCTTCTGTAAAATGAGAGGATTGAACTAAATAATTTTTAGTATTCTTCCCTACTCACAATTTTATGTTGGGGGCAGAAGGATATCTTTATCATTCTCTTGCTTGGAGGACCTTTTACAAGACCTTGCTCATGGGAGTCAGTCAATATATCTTTTGTCAAATGAATGATTAAATAAAAGAATGAATTCAGGTGATATATTTCTTATTAGGTAATAAGACGAATGTTAAAATCATAATTTTTGCTTTCATTTTTATAACATTTTATATACAGTGTCTCATTTGATCCTCATCTTATCCCTAGGATTTAGGTAGTCCATATTTTTTTTATTTTCCCCATTTTATAAAGAAGAAAATTGAGATTCATCAATGTGAGGTGAATAAACAAGATCACACAGAAAATAAGGGGCAGAGTCAAGATTTGAATCCAAGCCTCCTTATTCTTAGTTCAATGTTTTTCCCATTATAACATATTGCTTCCTGTTAGTAGAGACTCAAGCAAAAAGCTTTGAAATACAGTAGAACAATACAGCCATATATCCTTAATGATTCCATGTTTGAGTGTAAAGGTTGTTCTTATATCACATTGCCTGTCTCCTCCAAACACATGCAATTAATTCCTCTTTACCTTTTTATATTTTCATTAGCAGCAGTGAAAACCAATGCTCGAAGGAGAACATTTTATGCCTTTGATTATTACAATATGCTCAGACCAACTCAATTGAGGGAGTTCATTAATTTTCTTGATTAATTCCTCTTACCTTTATTGATGTTCTAAGACATTTTATCATTTCTTGTGATTTAATGCACTAGTCTGAACGGCAGACTTTTTTTTCCCCACTGGCTTCCTTTCTTAATGAAACCAACTTGTAAGAATGAGCCTAAGGGCAAACAACCTTTGTAGGTAAAATACTTTTAGCTATCCACAGGGCTTTGCAGAGCTACAGGCCATAAAATTTCCCTTCCTCCTCAATGGGTCATGGGACAAGGAAAGGCATAGGAAGTGGGGGTAACATGAATATCTGAGTAAGGTGTCGGTTTTGGGTGATTATATTCCTTCCTGAACTTAGATTCCTTCTGGAACTGGGTGGTTCTTCCTTAAATCTCAAGGGCAGGCAGGTGAGTAGAAGAAAAAAGAATACTCCTTTATTCAAACACAGCTGGAAATGTTTTTTCTTTGTTTCAAGTCGTTACCAAAAGGAGTTTAGTTTAATTTGGGGCTTTCAGATCAGTATCTTTACAAATTTTCTCAGGGAATTATATCTGTGGCATATGAAAGTTGCTACATCTGGCACAGGAAATTCTCTATACCATTACAGGTCAGCATCTTTTCTTCAACTTACAGATTTAGAATTTACTGTGGCATTTAGATGTTAAGGGTCACATAGTCAGTATGTGTCAGAGGCCAGTTTTCTATCTACTGCTTCATTCCTCACCTTTAATTAAAGATTTTATAGTGTTTTGAAGCAAATTATTTTTCTGAGAATGTTGAATGGCTCATCTATAGAAAATTGAGAGAAAGGCATAGACAACAACTGTACAAAATGAGAACTCATGGAATGGTTTCACTCTGCATGAGTAGAGAGAAATATTATACCAGTAATATCAATGATCCATTGAGTTATCTAAATAACCATTTTTTTACAGAAGTTTTGCCCTACTGCCTCATTTGGAGGACATGGTGACACTGGGGTCTCAAAAGCTATATCAGCAGGCCAGTAATTGTATAAGTTGGATCTAATTTGACTTAGGGTGAGCCTAGCTCAGATGTAGATTAATCGTTGATGTGTTTTTTTTCAGGCACAGCCACTCATGAAGACTATCTCCCAGGGTGCGGAGGATCTGCAATTCTAAATCAGAAGAGTGAGTACCCATGCTGATGAATGAATGATTTTCGTAATACTGAAAAATGTAAAATCACAGGACCTTAGATTTTAGATGGAAAGGCTCTTTAAAGTCAATCCAAGCCCTCATTTTATAGTAGAGGAAACCAAAGGCTACAAAAATGAAGTGACTTGTACAAGGGTACATAGGTAATGAATGGGAGGATCAAGATTTGAATTTTGACTCCAAATATAATACCATGATGCTCCTAATAATTACCTCCCTCATATACCTTTGACTTAATTCAGGAGAGACATTGGGTTACTTCTTCTTGTCAGGTCCATCATTTCAGCTAGAAGTTAGAGGTCATGGGGACAAGAGTTAGACTTTTTGGAAGAGACACTGCACCTTTTTATTTGGCACGACTGTAACAAGGGTAGACTGACTTCTGTCATGCATGGACACATGCCCACACACACAAAAATGAAATTATCCTTTACAGAAAAATTACCAAATTCCTGGCTATGGTTCTGCTGTTTCCATTGCACCATGTGCAGACAAATCCTTTACACTACATGTTAAATCATTTCAAAGAACCTTAGAATTATTGGCTCATTAGCTCTGATCCTCTGCAGGTAAAATGAAATGAAAGAGAAAACGGTAAACATTTTCTTTGGAAATGCTCAGAGCATGCATAATAGTATTATTGGATTTGAGTTACGTGATTTCAAGGATTCATATGGGGAGTATCAGACATAGGGCCGAGTCAGCAAAAAAAAAATCAGAAGAGTTAAAATTGCAGAATTGGGTTGAGAGTCTATGTTAACACTAGGCAGACCAAAGTGGGAGGAAAGAAGGTGGTGTTGTCTGGGGATTAGCCTCAATTTGTTCAGGGAAGTTCTATCAATAGTTGGGCTGACACAGCAGGCACAGTATGAACAGAACAAAGTCAAGGACATGCATGGGGAGGTAGGTTGATTTGGGGATATAGCAGAATAGACCTCCAGGCAGTTACAGAAGAATAGATCAAGACATACTTTAACTGATAAGCAAGGCCAATGAGAAGGTCAAGGCTTTGATCATGAGAAATTTTAATTACTCAGATATTGATCAGAATACCTAGAAACCCAACTACAGGAGATGATGGTGAGAAGGGGTTGGGGGAAAGGGTGGGGCGACAAGGATTTCAGGGACACTGTTGGCAGAATAAGCAGTTCTGCCCAGTTACTATTCTGAGTCTGTCCTAGGAAACAAGCCAACTATGATAACGAAGTTAGACTTTGGGAGATGGCAGTGACCGCAATATTATTAGACTTTAAATGCTAAGTGGAGGAAATACTGAAGGAAGTTGATTTTGAAGGAATGGGAAAAATCCCAAAGGGTTTTTGATGGGAGTTTCATAATGTAAAGGGCAAAGAAGAAATAATATTTAAAGGTGAATGGAAATGCTTCTTCCAAATCAATAAAGAAAATTAAACTTCCTTAATGATCCCAAACCAGTAATACAGTCTCAAAGCCAGGCTCTGCCCTCTGATATCTACTCATTCTCTGGCCTTTTAAAGATTGCCTTTTAGCATCGTGGTCTCATATTTTCGGTGGTGTTTTGGATAAATAGACCTTTAAATTGGGGTCTTGCCTGCATAGAGCAGTGCTACATAGGCCAAAGAGGAAAAAGGTTTCCATGTGGTCCCTGTCCTACCCAGTTCTTTCTATTGCCAGAAGAATATTCCCATTGAGATCAATACTCTGCCACAAACTCTTTAGTGGAACCCTAACATCAGCCAACCAAAGAGATACTAATTTATGTGGCATTCAAGGCCTTGAACATCTTTGTGTCTCACTACCTTTCTAATGATATCTATCTATGTATACCATGCTCTTGAGATGCTTACCTATTCTGTCTATCATTTATACCTATTCAATGGTTTTTTTTAGCTGCTATGACTTATCTAAGCTATTTACTCTACCTAAAAGATCCTCTTCTCATCCCCATTTCCTTTTTCTCCTTCCCCACATCCCCTGTGGTTGTAGATTATCTTTTCTTCCTTGGAACTTTTCAAAATTTTCTTATTTCTCTTTATTAGAATGACAGCTTCTTGAGAATGGGGACTATTTTGTTTTTTTTTCTTCATATCCCCAGAACTTAGTATGATGCTTTGCATATGGTAAATAATAAATGCTTTTTTAATTTGTTTGTTCATTCACCCATTTATTCATACCTCTTGAATGTAGCACACTATTCTGTCTTAAAGTAATCATATGAGTATATTATATATATGTAATTTGTTTGTCATCATATATAATATATTAGTAAAATTAATAAATTATTTTACAAGAGAATTTAACTTCACTATGAAAAACCAAGTAGATGAAGAATACCTGTTGTCCAGATTCTGTTAGGCAATTAGATGTTCAGTCTACAGAGCTCCATCATTGGTGTATCTTGTCTTGGAGAGTAATTGAAAATGTGCAATGCTCTGGGTCCATCATTTAAAGGAATAGAGGACAAGACTGGATTGTCTTTGTGAAATTGTGCCATTCTTTTAATGGCCTTCAGCCCCACATCAACCTCTATAACCCAACAGCAGTGAGCACAAGCAAACTCAAAGGTTTTATTTTTCTTCTGTATTTTTTGGTTTCTTTTAGCAAGCTGTTGACTCATTTTTCATGATTTTCTTGCCTCTCATTTCTTTTCCCAATTTTTCCTCTACTTATCTCACTTGATTTTCAAAATCCTTTGTTGAGTTGTTCCATGGCCTGCAACCAATTCATATTTTTCTTGGAGGCTTTTGATGTAGGATCTTTGACTTTGTTGTCTTCTTCTGGCTGCATGTTTTGATCTTCTTTGTCACAAAAGTAAGATTCTATAGTCTGAGTTTTTTATGCTGCCTTCTCATTTTCCCAGCCAATTATTTGACTTTTGATCTCTTTGTCAGGGTATGACTCTGCTTCCAGAGTGGAGAGTGCTCTGTCCCAAGCTTCAAGGGTTTTATGGTGCTGTTTTCTGAGCTACTTGTAGGCACCTGCAAATTTTCAGTTCTGCTGAGGTGGTATGATCCTCTACTGGCCTGTGCTCTGGTCTGTGAGTGGCCTCAAGCCGCTTTTGTGCTTTGGAACTTTTCTGCCTTGGAACTGCTAGGAGGACTCCTTCTCCACAGCTGCCACAATACATCAGCACTCCACCTCACCTTAGGACCACCAACCCAGGACTGTGACCCAGATCCAAGCAGGGCAAAGCAAGAGAATCCTGCCTCAGCCCCAGCAAAGAGATTGCTGCACTCCTCTCTGATCAGCTGTTTGATTCCCCCCACCATCTGTGGGCCTGGTGCTCTGGAAGCAGCAGCTACTGCTGCTGCCGCCACTGTTGCTGCTACAGTCACCTATGTCACCCTGGGGCTGGGGCCTGACCTTGAACTTCTCTCCCCCAGGTGAAACAGAGTTTTCCCACTGACCTGCTAAGTTTCTTTGGCATTGTGGGTTGAGAAGTCTGGAAACCACACAGCTCAGTGATTCAGTGCCCTGACCCTGCTCCACCAGGTCTGTTCCAGCCCAGTCTGTGCTAGAGTTGCATTCTGCTCCCAGCATGGCGTGATAGACCCTTCCCAGCAACCATCCAGGCCATCTTGGGCTGGAGACTTGTTTCACTCTGTCTTTTTGTGGATTCTGTAGATCTAGAATTTATTTTAGCGTCACTTTTTACAGGTATTTGGAGGGATTTGGGGGAGAGCCCAAGCAAGTCCCTGCTTTTGCTCTACCATCTTGGCTCCCCACCCTAAACTCAAAGGTTTTTGCAGTAGGTACATCTTGTGATTGCCTTGCTACTTACAATGCCTGTCCAAAAAGAGCCTCCTCCCTTTTGCTGCTATCCACCTCTCAGATTCAAGAAGTGGCAGGCATTGATTCTGTCCAGAAGTACATGTACACTGATTCTCTACATCAGGGTTATCCAACCTCAGATTTTTTTGAAACAATAGAGAATATATTTTGATTTGCCATTTTAGTGAGGGCTCTGCCATAGCTCAGCTTCTTTATTAAAACATTTGTGTAAATTTCTATGCTTGTAGGACGGCTGCATAAATCACACTGTGCGCCTCAAGCAGCCCATGGGCTGCATTTTGGACAGCGCTGTTCTACATGAACAAAAGGAGGAGAGTAGAGGGAGGTTTAGGTAATAGCATCATCCGTCCTAAAGGAAAAGGAACTTAAATCCAACTGGGGCAAATTTTGTCCTCCACAGAGGTTACTCAGGGTAAGAAAACAGGCCATCAATGTCCATATCCCTTAACATGAAGAGGCTCAGGCAAGATCCATATTATGAGCAATAGGGGAATACAAGGAAACAGGTTTAACACCAAAGATGTCAAGAGAGCAAAGTCTCAATAAAAGCTTAGCTACAAGGAAGCAAATAAAAAGAGACAAACCTGCAAACATAAGAAAGAATGAGGAATATAACCATGTATTAAACTGTGAGCTCCATGAAGGTAGGCAGGGACCATGCCTTATTTATCCCTATAATATTCCCGGGTCCTAGTACAGTGTTCTGTACACAGTTGATACATAACCAAATGACTGTTCGAATGAATTAATCAATTTCTGGCTCAGGAGTAAGTAAATGTACACTTAATTAACTTTAACTAAAAATACAGCAATAGTTACTACTCAAACACAGATCAAATGAGGCCGATTTTATTTTATTTGATAAAATATATAATAACCAAGAGATTTCAAGGAAAGTCACAATTCTTTGGTAATGGGAGGATCTAAAGGAAAAGAAGCAGAAAACACTTAAAGGAATAAGTGGAGAGGAAAGAAAGAAACCCTCAGAATATTAATTTGAAGAGCTTAATTTAATCAGAGAGAAAGGATCCCTCCAATGCATTTGTTGGAGACAGACGGGAGAAGAGAAAATTGGTTCATTGAAAAATGAGGGTAGGGAATTAGAGACAGAGAGTAAGGGGAAATTTGTTTAACAGCTGTTATTTTGCATTTGTCTTTACAGATCCAAAGAAGATAAAGAATCACTTAAGGCAGAAATCTTGTTATTTGAACCAGAGTAGATAGCATTAAGGTAAGAATGAAAGGACATTTAATTCATTTCACTACAATTCAATTCAGTTCACTTCTATCCAATTCAATTCAACTCATCTTACCTCAATTCAATTCATTGCTTACTCTGTCTAAAACACATGAGGAGATAAAAATGAATTAAAACAGTCTCTATCCTCAAACTAATAATAACTCATATTTCTATAATGCTTTCGTATGTCTGCAACACTTTCCTAATAGCAACCTGGTGAGATAGGTAGGGAAATTATTGTCCTCGTTTTGTAGATTAAGATCTAGCCAAATAATGCAGAACAAATAGTGAGGATTCAAACTTAAAGGTATGTAGAGATCAATTTTTAAGATATCTCAGAGAGAGGGGAAGATTTTTCTAAGAATGTGTAAATTCACAGATAGTAGAAATAATTAATAGGGTCCTCCCACAAAGACATGTAACTGTTACCCCCATACCTGTTTTCTTATCTCTAATCACTAAAATATAGTCCGAGAATGGTCTGTATACACATCAGGAATACCCTTGTGTTTCAACAATCCGGCTAGCAGCTTCTGTGTGGGTGTAAGATCCACCTACAACCAGCGCCCAGAAAGCTGCTAACACACTGCAGAAACACATGTTCTTTTGATCTACTTAACTAAGGAAAGCTACGTGAAGGGGTTGACAGGCTTACTTTAACTCAGCATACAAATATCATTCACTTAGTTCAGGGGAAAAAGCCAGCACACTGAACTTCAGAACAAATACAAACAAAGTACAAACATCAACAGACAGACTTTATCTGATTCAAATCCCAATACATAGTTACCAGAGTTTAACAAAGTATCAGCATCCAGGTTACAAGCTGGAGGGCCCTTAGCTACAGCTGCCCAGAGTCTCCGAATCAACACCATCTCAAGTGAGAGCCCTTCGCAAATGGCTCTGTCCTCTCTTCTTATAGGGCTTCAAACGTCATCTGAATGACCAGGCTGCTATGATTGGCTCTTGAGTTAGCCTCTCCCCTTAGGAACCTGGGAGGTTCACATCCGCATAGGTTAGGTTAACACCTAATAGGGGTTATAACCTGGGGCTTAGCACTTAGTAAGACTCAAGATGGGCATGGCTCTGGAGTTAGCACCTGCCCTTAGCCAGCCCCACCTTGGGCCCCACCCCAGTCACCAATCCACACCCACATAGGTTCCACACCTAATAGGGGTTTGGGCCTGGGGCTTAGCACCTAGTAAGGCTCAATGAAATACACCGAATTACTCAAAGGAAACAAATGCCAAACTCTTCAAGGGTGATTGTTGAATTAAGTGCTAAGGAGCCCATGTTGCTTACCAACACATCTTGATGAAAACATGACAAGAGAACAGGTAGGCTATCACATTTTATTTTTTGCCGTAGACTCAGTTTTCATGGTGACACAACTGACTAATAGGTATAGAAGACAGAAAAATCTATTTGGGGCTATTATTTAATATCAAAGGAATGTGATTCGGCAGAACAAAATTCAGCCTTAAATATTAAAACAATACAAAATCATTTGGTAGTTTTAAAAACATGTATGTATTTTTGCTCATTAATACATTGAGCATTAAAATTGAGTGAGGTGATGTAGTCCATATATAATTGCCTCACTTTCATTATTAGTGATGGTAGATCACAGGGAAAGTGCAGTCCAGCTTTTCTCCTTCTAATTTATTTATTCTTCTAATTTCTTCTACAAATTCTCTCAAGATGAAGTAGGTAGCTCTTATTCCAAGTTCTCTTCAGGGCCATTTCCCACCCTGAACTGCTTTGGGAGGTAATAATGCTTGTAGTCTTACATCCATGATCTTATGCAAATAAGCTTGTACTCTAAATAGATGTTACCCTTGGCTGCCATGTCTCTGCCTGGCAAGGATATTAAGTGAGTGCTGGTGGATCTAGTTTCTGGACTTTTATTCTATATCCTTTTACAGGACTTTTATCCTATATCCTTTTACAAAAACTAGAAGGGTCCATGATTTTAGTTAAAAAGATCCTTGGTTTAAGGATGATAGTGTCCATGGGACTAAAGATAGGTGAGAGGATCTCTGCATGTAGAAGGCTGAAAATTTGTTAACTTCATGGAGTTTTTCATTATCTATAGTCCTGACATTTCACCTAACAAAAGTTTATCATGAAGTAACTTCACTTGAAGTCCTTGAATTGTTTTGTTTAAAATAATATTGTATATTCTAGGATCATTAAATATAATAAGCCAGATTAGACTGACATGTACTTTATTAGCTTTCTGGAAAAGACTTCATTAATTCATTCAAAAATATGTTTTGAGTGTATAATATGTGCCAGGTATTGGGTCTTTATACCTTTTATCTTTGATTATATTTGTAACTTATTAAGAGAATCAGAATCTCAGGTTATTAATAAAAAAGATCCATCAAAATATTTATAGCAACAAACTGGATTGTTGATTGAATAATGGCTAAACAAATTATTGTACATGAATGTAAAGGAATTTAGTACATACAGTTCTCGCTTTAGGTAAGTGGACCTAGGACATGGGAGAGGGAGGGAGGCAGGCAGGAAGAGGTGTGCATGTCTGATACATCAGACTGGGGACAGAGAATGGAGAGCAGCAGGTGGATGAACAAGGCGGGGGCAGGTATGGCCAGCCACGTGGGGGCCTGGCTAGAAGCAAAAGGAAGAACACTGAGGGCAGAGGCAGGCAGGTGGGGGTCCAATAAGGACACAGACATGAGAGGACTGGTAACACGGTGGTGGGAGGGGAAGGGTGGACAGACACAGGGTACCTGAATGCAGATAGACAGAAGTCAGACACTCAAGGGAGCCAGACACATAGGCAGCACAGGGCAAAAGTCTCCTGAATTGTCTGTGCTCAATTGTGCTCTGAGAAATAATAAACATTATGAACACACAAAAATGTGGAAAGACATATGAATTGATGTAAAAGTAAGCAGAGAAAAGAACACAAGAACACAATATATAGAATGACTACTACAATGTAAATGGATTGGACAACTGCCAAAAATAATTGAAAATGAATATTGCAAAAGTATAAAAAACAATCTTGCTCCCAAAGAAGAGATCATGAGAAAATACCTCTTCCCATTCCTTTGCAAAGATGGGAGGGGACCTCCATGGATATAGAACATTGATTGTATTTTCAGACTTTCTCAATAAATTGATTGGCTTTTGCCTATTTTTTTTTTCTTCTTGCTCTTCAAAAAAAAATACATTGTTATATAAGATGCCAAATTTGAGTGATGTAAAAATCAGTAAAATGTATTATTTACTTTTTTTAAAACAGAAATACAATGGCACAGTAGAATGTGCATTGGAATAGGAGCCAGACAATCAGTAGGAGTCTTTTCAGTCAAAATCCATGTTGCATTGTATTTCTAGTACCTGATACACTGTAGGTATAGAACAGACTCATTTGTTTAAATTGCATTGGATGTCTTTCTCTGTTCAACATGCAGCAGTTGATGTTTTTGTCTTCCCTAACTGATAATTTCATCTTTCAGAAGATGGAAGAAGCAACAAGGCAAATCATTTCTCTAAATCTGAGCAGGGTAAGGTGGAAAGAGCCCCGATTATGGAGTCAAAGGACCTGAATTCAAATTTCAGCTCTGTTGCTTACTAATGGCATGACCTTGTACAAAGTCACATGCCTCTTGTGCCTCATTTTCCTCATCTATAAAATGAGGGGAGGGGGCTGGTAACCTTAAAAGTTTTCAAGGATGTCCATATGAATCCTATAATATAATCTACAAGGGGGAAAGGTTTTTGTTCTTACTACTATTTTTAAAGACAGGTTTTAGGCATGAAACTTCCCATTTACCTCAGTGCCAACCAAATCTATCAGATTATTATGGATTTCTTCCTTTTACTTGAACTGTATAAATCTTTACAGGAGAGATTTTTTAAAGTTGGTTTTTATAACTTCACATCTTCTCCCTTCTCCCTAAAATGGAGATACAAGAGCTCAGGCACTTAAGAATGAATGTAAAAACGTGATAAAGTTCTGTAAGAACAGTGTCAGTGTGGCTAAATTCCAATATAAACTGACACTAAAGACAACAGATATACTTGGGGCAAGTGGAAGATCAATAAGATTCCTATTTGAGTTAGATGGAACAATGAAGACAGATGAAAAGGCAGAACTACTCAACTCTTACTTCTGTTTATTAAGGAAAAGAATCTTTAGACAGGGAAGGAGAGACCAAAAATGGTTCCAATAGAATTGAAGGATAATTTAGGAAATGGTAGTAGACAACAGAGACGGTCTCTGTGAGTTCAGGTCACCAGGGCTGGATGAACCTGCAGTTTGGGTATTGTAAGAGCTTACTGAGCTACTGTTGGTTAATCTTTCAAGAATCAGGGAAAATGGAACCCATGAAATGACGTTGTTCTGTTGTTTTCAGTGGTGTTTGACTCCGTGACCCCATTCGGGGTTTTCCTGGCAAGGCTGATGGAGTGGTTTGCCATTTCTCTAGATCATTTTACAGATGAAGAAACAGAAGAAGAGGCCATGTGGAGCATCCCTAGAGAATGCCCACAGCTCCCCTCTCGCAGAGCCTTTGTGCAGTCCCACTGCCCCGCTATACTCTCCACATGGCCATGTAATGGCAATGTTGCTAGCAGCTGCTGTGGAGGTGAGAGACCAACAATACCAGCACACAGGAGGGCTGCTAGCACAGGTCCTTTGATCTGCTTTTCTAAGGAAAGCAACTTTAAGGGGTTAACAATCTCACTTTAATTAGGCATACATATACCATTCACTTAGTTCAGGGGAAAAAGCTAGGACCCTGAATTTCAGAGCAATACAAACAGAAATTAGAAACAGAGACAATATAAACAGAGCAAATACACCTAGTTATCAACAGACAGGCCTCTAGCTGTCTGGCCAAAGAATTACAGTTACCAGAGAGAGAGGCACCAACATTTGGGTTTTCAAAGCTGGGGGGCTCCAGCAGCTACCCAGAGTCTCCTCTGGTCAAATCACATGACACTCTTACAGTGAGTGAGAGCCCCAAGCAAAACGCTAACCTCTGAGTTTATATACCCTGTTCAGGGTCAAAGGGCATCATAACCATGTGACTCAAACCTATGTGAACTAGGCTTTTCCTTGATGTAAGGAGGTTATCAAAGACTCCCTATTTAATCAAAGAAACAAAGGCCAGACTCATCAAAGACACTTGATTGCCTAAGTGCTCCAAAAGAGAAAACAGTAAAAAAAAAGTCCCATCCTAATTACTGATACAGGCCACAAAAGGGAAAGGGGAGCAGCCTGTGTTACAAGCGTGGCAATGAGCCGGACCTGAGCCTCAGCAGACTTCACTGAGGTGCCCTCAAGGAGCTGGTCACTCTCCCAAAGGCTACAGTACTGGATCTGTCCTACAACAAACTGACTTCATTACTGTCTGATTTCTGTGGACTAACACACCTGATGAAACTGGACTTGAGTAAAGATTACCTGCAGCTACTGCCTGCTGACTTTGGCTGTCTGGTCAACCTATAACACCTGGACCTCCTCAATAATAGGCTTGTTACCCTGCCTGTCAGCTTGGTTCGGTTTAAGAACATGAAATAGCTGGATCTAAAGGATAACCCTCTAGATCCTGTCCTAGCTAAAGTAGCTGATGATTGCGTGGATGAGAAGCAGCGTGAGCAGAGCACTATCAGGGCACTACAGCACATTAATGTTGTCCAGGCTGATTAAGAGCGAGAGAAACAAAGGCAGCTGGAGTTTGAGCGAGAAATAGAGAAAAAAACTAAAAACAAAAAAAAAAACATGAGGCTAAGCAGCAGGCCAAGGAAGCCCAAAAGCAAGAAGTGAAAAGGAAGCAGAAAGCAGAGAAGGAATGTTGGAGAACGGAACATGATCTCTCAAAGCAGCGAATAAGAAAGAACAAGAGAAGAAACCCAAGAAAGAGACTCATCAGCCTGCAAAGGCCAAAGTCTGGCTCTGCTCTGTGAAGTGCTCTAAAAAGCACTACTGGTTTTGGACTTTCTTAAAGCTGCTGCTAATGGTGCTCCTCAGGACCATAGGAGTTTTGCTTGCTTGTTAGGTGGCATATCTACTGTGGTAGCCTTTCTGCTACAATGTGAACACCACATATCAGAATGTTGTCCATGGGCTTTGTAGCCATGAAATCCTGCAGCCAGTTTTAGTGTGTCTGTGGAGGTAAGCTTCCCATGGTATTGTGTTCTGCCAGACACTACCTTTTATAGCATTGGACACACTTGTCACCACCAACTTGCAATCAATTGGTATGTGAGATACCCATTGTTATGTCCTAGGAGATCCATGATAGAAGTTGCCTCTGTTCTTTGTGTAAGCTTCTGTTCCCTGTAGATTTAGAAACTGGGAAGGGGTGAGTGGTGGGTAGAGCAGTAGTCTGCATGCCTAACGGATAAGCTAGTGAGGAAGACAGTAACATTTCCCTTTTCTAATTCAGGTATCCAAAGCTATGAGGTGAGGCGTTTTTCTTCCCTCCCTTCCTCCCTTCCTCCGTCCCTTCCTCCCTTCCTTTCTTCCTTCCTTCCTTCCTTCCTTCCTTCCTTCCTTCCTTCCTTCCTTCCTTCCTTCCTTCCTTCCTTCCTTCCTTCCTTCCTTCTTTCCTTCCTTCCTTCCTTCCTTCCTTCTTTCCTTCCTTCCTTCCTTCCTTCCTTCCTTCCTTCCTTCCTTCCTTCCTTCCTTCCTTCCTTCCTTCCTTCCTTCTTTCTTTCCTTCCTTTCTTTCTCTCTTTCTCTCATTTCCCAGACTGATTGAATAAGGTAAAGATACAGACTTTGTATGTAATCAGTATTTCAGCAAGATTTTTTACATGACTATCCCATGAAATCCTGGGAGCCACAATGGAGAAATGTGGGTAGAATCTAGTATTGGTGGGATTCACTGATGAACCAAGAAGTAGGTTACTGAATGGACCTAAAAGGTATCCATGAATTAATGTCAGCTTGGAGGAGTACATCTGATGGTGTGGTTCAGGGCTCTGTTTTTGACCCTGTTCTTTTTGATATGCTTATCAGTAATATCATAATGTCATTTCCCTAAGATTTCATTAGTACTTTGTACCTTTATGATATATTATAGTTATTTGTCTTTATGCCACATCACCCTATTAGAGCTCAAATTCCTTTAGGGCAATGATTACATATTATTCAGAATTTGTCTAACAGCTAGCATGTATCATAGTGCTCCGTATAAGACCCTGATAAATATTTGTTAAATATAAGGAAGTCATAACTGAAATGTTTGTCAGCCTTGCAGGTGATATGAAGCTAGAGATATTTAAAATAAGAGATTCTTGGATGATTGCTTTTCAGAGATGCCATGAAGAGGATTAATATTTGAAGCAGGAGTTAGGCTACATGACCTCTGAGAGCCTCTCCAACTCTATGACCTCTATAGTTTTAGAGAGTACAATTATTATTTTTACTTTATAGAGGAGGGAAAAAGATGTAATGTAGCATAGTAAATAGAGAGTGAGTCTAGTAGTTGAGAAGACCTGGGTTCAATTTCTGCCTCTAAAACATACTGGCTGTGTGATCCTGTCAAGCTACTTGACTTGGTGCTCTAGTCAACTTTCTCAGACTGTAAGCTGAAGAGGAAGTGCTGCCCTGCATTGGTAGAGGGAGTTTTCTCATGTGAGACTTCTCTGTACTCATGAAATCACAAGTCCTGTCCCTTTTCTTATAGATGATGAAACTGTGACTCATAGACTTGGAAAAACTGGCTCAAAAGGTCACCTGCATAATAATAAATTGGAGATCCATTACTTGAATCAAAGGCTCTGGAACATTTTTTTTCATTGCACTGCATACATTCAAGTTAACATTACATAATGACTTCCTTTGGGCAGCTGAGTGGTGCAGTGGATAGAGTCCCAGGCCTGGTGTCAGGAAGACTCATCTTCTTGAGTTCAAATCTGGCCTCAGACATTTTCTAGCTGTGTAACCCTGGGCAAGTATAGTAGTAAGGCCGAATTTATAATATCAAATATAATCATGTATATGTTTGAATGGTTCGAAATTGCAAGATATGAGAGATTCTCTAAGTAGAACGCAGCAAAACATTTATTTAGGCCCCACCGCAGCAGTTCTGTGAACCAGCCTCCCCATTCCGACATCTTGACAAAAAGACTCCAGGCCCAGAAAGCCTGCCTCACAAGAGTAACCAGGAGGCCACAGAAAAACAAGATAGTATTTAGCCAACTCATATTTACTGGCCTCAAGTCCTTGCTCACACTCCTGGGTCTACACACGGGTCAGCTCTGCTTCCGCAGTGTCCTGCTTCCGCAGCATCCTGCTTCAGCTTCCTCTTCTGCTGTAGTTGTCTCTTGGCTCGCTTTTCCTCGCAGCCCAGCCTCTGGCTCAAGCCTCGCCTCAACAACCAGAGACCATCGATTCCCCAGTTGGCCCCTCTTAAGTTATTAATCTACACCCACACAGGTTTCACACCTGATAGGGCTTTGGGCCTGGGGCTTAGCACTTAACAGCTGAAAGTACTTTCACTCAAAGTAAACAAAAGCCAAACTCCTTAAGTGCTAAGGAGCCCATTCTAAGGAGCCCATTTTGCCTTGCCAACACAGCAAGTGATTTAACCCTTTTTGCCTTAGTTTTCTCATCTGTAAAATGAGCTGGAGAGGGAAATAGCAAACCACTCCATTATCTTTGCCAAGAAAACTCCAAATGGGGTCCCAGAGTCAGACGGGACTGAAAAATGACTCACAATAATTTCATTTGCCTATCTTTTGCCATAGGAATCAGACCAAATAACTCTCAGAACTTATAAAGATAAACTCTATGATTTTAAATATTTTGTGTGGTTTGGTGGTGGTGGTGGTAGTGGTGGCAGCAAGCCATTAGTTTCAGAGATTTTTTTTCCTTAGAAGGCCTTTTGCATTAAAAGAAAATAGCATGATTCATCAGAGAAATAGATGATCAATGTAGTTCTTTTTCCAACATGCCTAAATTCAGGGGAGGTGAATATTTTGAACAGAAAAGTTCTCTCTTAAAGGGATAACTTAGTAATGTAACTTGGGAACTATCCATGTCGCTTATTACATTTCCTAGATTTAAATATCTGTCCTTGATAAATGGCACTGTAATCATCTCCCAAGAAACCAATTTAAGATGCAGTGAATTAATCCTAGTGCCTTGTATTTGGTGAGGTACCTTCAGGGTATAGCATGCCTCAACTCTTCTCTCTTCCACCCACATTGTATGTACACCCAGAACCAGCCTATAGCTGTAGTCTCTGTGATTAGGTCACCAAAGGCATATGGCAGAGTAATAATCTTGCATGATCAAGTCTCCCTGGACAGGGCAGTAGAGACCTAAAACAATTATCCGAGAAAATAAAACTCCTTTGTCTTGAATCGTGTTCAGTTTGACTTTCACTGCAGTGATGTGTTAATGCTGTGTCACTAAGAAATAATTCAGTAACAATGAATGGAAGACTAGGCTAACCAACTCACAATCTCATTGATTGACATCTGGGGATTAAGTATGCTACTGACTATAAGATCATAGGCTTTAGAGATACGTGGGAACTTAGAAAGATTCTAGACCAGAACCTTCATTTTATAGATGAGGAAGCACAGGTTAAGGTTAGGGTGAGTGACAATGATTTGCCCCAGTTGTGATATCCCATGCAACATGGTTGGGAGTAGATAGATTAGAGACTGTGTCTCATACTCTCCTTGGTTTTCTAGTTCTTCCCCTGATCTCTCTCTGCCACCTGCCCCCCCCAAACAAACAAACAAAAAAATCTCAGAACAACAACAAAAATAAACAAAAGGCAATATGAAATAAGAGAAAGAGTGACTTATTTTGAATCACAAGATTTGGTTTTAATTTCTGGATATACCACCTACTATCACCATGGGAAAGTCATTTTACATCTCTGTGGATCAGTTTCTTCATCTGTAAAGTGGGAAGACATGTAGAGAAGTGACATTACAGAGTTTTTGTCAGGACAGTGATTTGTAAATTGTTTGTAAATTGAGTATTGTCCTTGCTTGTTTTTTCTGGGTCATCCTTCACTTCAGTATATTGGTATTACAAATCTGCTGTTCTGTCTTTTGCATCTTTGGAGATATTCATTCTTGTGGTTTCAATATTTTCTATTTTGGAACTATTTCTTCTGTGAAGATGATAAGTTCTCAAGTTTGTACTCTTCTAACTTGTTCCTTTATGTGTTTTATTTCTCTTTTTTGGAATCATTTTGGAACATCTCATTTTATTCTCTCTTAGGATTACTCAGGATTCAGTGTTTCATTAAAATTCTGTTCAGTTCCCTTAGTCTTATAATATTTAGTTAGAAAAGTTTGTAACATTTTGAATATTTTAGTATTCATCTTTTCATCTATTTCCAGTATGTTCTTTGTTCATTTATTTGTATGTTTTTTTCTAAGGTTTTAATTGACTTTCCTTCCTTTGAGATTCTGATTAATTTTAGAGGGATTTTTTTGTTATATTCTCTTGTCATTTGCTTTCTGACACTTCTTTTGCTGATAGGCATAACTTCAGGATAGGATTGTAAAGTTATGTGAGCCCCCCTCACTTTGAAAAATGTACATTTAAGTATCTCCATTCTCTTCCCTAAGGAACTTCTTGGGAAAAGGACTGGCACCAGCTAGATTTCAGTACCTTTTCCTTCAAGCCTGGTAAGGACAGACATACTGGTCCCTTGGCCCATGCTCAAGCTATTTCCTTCACAACCACTCCAGAGGGACTAGACTTTTCATGATTGTGTTGATGGTCAGCTATGCATTTTCTTTTAAAATTATTTTATCTTTTAAATATATTTTTATTTATTTCATTAGATATTTCCCAACTACAGATAAAAAATAAACATTCATTTTTTTTAAATTGAGCTCCAAATTCTCTCCCTCCCTCCTCTCTTCCCCACTCCTTGAGAAGGCAAGCAATGAAATATTGATTATACATATGAAGTCATTCAAAATATATTTCCATATTAGCCATCTTGCAAAAGAAAGCACAGACAAAACACTCAAGAAAAATAAAAAAAAATTAAAAAAAGTATGCTTCAACCTGCATTCAGAGTTCATCAGTTCTCTCTGGAGGCAGACAGCATTCTTCATTAGAAGTCTTTTGGAATTGTCTTTGATCATTGTCTTAATGAAAATCTTTGACATTGTCTTTCACAGTGGATCATCCTTACAATATCATTCTTTTTGTTTACAGTGTTCTTCTGCTTTTTCGCACTTCACTTTGCATGAGTCCACATAAGTCTTCCCAGGTTACAACTTGTTAATCTGTTCCCCAACTGATGGGCATCCCTTTGGTTTACAATTCCTTCCCCCCACAGAAAGAAATGCTATAAGCATTTTTGTACAAATAGGTCTTTTTCTCTTTTCTTTGATCTCTTTGGGATATAGAACCCGTAGGGATATTACTGAGTTGAAGAGTATGTGCAGTTTTATAGCCCTTTGGGCTATAATTGTTCTCCACAATGGTTCACAACTCCATTAACAGGGCATCCACGTCCTGATTTTTCCAATTCCCTCCAATGTTTGTCATTTTTCTTTTCTGTCATGTTAAACAATCAGAAAGATGTGAAGTAGTATCTCAGACTGTTTTAAGTTGCATTTCTGATCAGTAATGATTTAGGGCATTTTTTATATGACTATAGATAGTTTTGATTTCTTCTGAAAACTCTGTGTTCATATCCTTTAACCATTTATCAACTGGAAAGTAGCTTTTGTTTTTAAATTTGACTCAGTGCCCTATATATTTGAGAAATGAGACCTTTATCAGAGAAACTTGATATGATTTCTCCCCCGCCCTTGCCCAGTTTCCTGTTTTCCTTCTAATTTTGGGTATATTAATTTTGTTTGTGTAAAAGCTTTTTAATTCCACGTAATTGAAATTATCTATTTTACTGCTTATGATCCTTTCTTGTTTGGTCATAAACTCTCTCCTTATTCACAGATCTGAAGGTACATCTTTTCCCCATGCTCCCCTAATTTACTCATGATTTCAGCCTTGATATCTAAATCATTTATATATTTTGATCTTATCTTGGTAGACCTATGAGAAGTTGGTCTATGCCTAATTTCTTCCAAACTACTTTCTAGTTTTCCCAGAAACCTTTGTCAAATCTACGCATGGGAAGGCTGCTAGCATGGGTTCTTTGATCTGCTTTTCTAAGGAAAGCAACTTAACAATCTTACTTTAATTACACATACATATACCATTCACTTAGTTCAGGGGGAAAAGCCAGCACCCTAAACTTCAGAGAGAATACAAACAGAAATTGCAATCAGAAATTATATAAACAGAGCAAACACACACAGAAATCAACAGAAATTCCTCTAGCTGTTTAACCAGGGAATTACAGAGTCACCAGAGAGAGTCACCAACATCTGGGATTTCAAAGCTGGGGGCTTGGGGAGGGAGCTCCAATGGTTACCCAGAGTCTTGCCTGGTCAAATCACCAACACTCTTCCAATGAGTGTGCCCCCAAAGGCAAAATCTTAACCTGAGATCTTATATATCCTTCTCAGGGTCAGAGGGCATTACAACCATGTGACTCAAACCCATGTGACCTAGGCTTTCTTGTGACTTAAATAGGTCATCAAAGACCCTTGATTCAATCAAAGAAATGAAGGCAAGACTCATCAAAGGCACTTGATTACCTCACTGCTGAGAAGTACTCAAACAAAAGCCAACAAAAAAGTCTTGCTTTGCTTGTGTTACATTTGAAAGGCAAGGCTCAAACATACTTGATTACTTTAGCATTTCAAAAGAGAAAACAGCAAAAAAGTCCCATTCTTCTTACTATTATACCCCCAAAGCTTGGATCTTTGGGTTTAAAAAGCTATGGTCATATGCTACTGTATATTATGTACCTAATCTATTCCATTGTTCCACTATTCTCTATCTTAGCCAGTACAATGTTGTTTTGGTGATTATTGCCTTGTAAAATGGTTTGAAATCTAGTACTATTAGGCTTCTTTCCTTGACATTTTTTTTCATTGATTCTCTTGATATTCTTGACCTTTTGTATATCCAGATGAATTATGTTATTATTTTTCCAGCTCTAGAAAACATGATTTGGTATTTTGATTAGTACAGCACTGAATAAATAAATTAACTTAGGTGATACAATTGGCATTTTTTATTATATTTGCTTGACCTATTCACGAGCAATTAATATTCCTCCATTTCTTTAGAACTGTTCTTATTTGTGTGAAAAGTGTTTTGTAATTGTGTTCATATATTCCCTGAGTTTTTCTCAGCAGGTAGACTCCCAAGTATTTTATACTGTCTGTAATTATTTTAAATGGAATTCTTTTTCTATCTCTTGCTGCTGGATTTTGTTGGTAACATATAGAAATGCTAATGGTTTGTGTGGTTTTATTTTTTATAACTTTGCTAAAGTTAATTGTTCTAAATAGGTTTTTAGCTGATTCTCTGAGGTTTTTTTAAAGTATGCCATCACATCATCTGCAAAGAGAAATAGTTTTGTTTCCTCATTGCCTATTTTTATTCCTTCAATTTCTTTTTATCTTATTGATATAGCCAGCATTTCTAGTACAATACTGAATAATAGTGGTGATAAGGTACCTTACTCTTAGTCTTATTTTCTCATCTTTTATCTTTTCTTCAGTGAACTTTTATACCACTTTTTCTATTTGATCAATTCTGTTTTTTTAAGGTGTAATTTTCTTCAACATATCTTGTGCCTCTTTTTGCCATGCTGTTAATTTTCTTTTTCATAGTTTTCTCCCATTGCTCTCATTTCTTTACCTAATCTTGCCTCTACTAGTCTTATTTGATTTTGAAAATATTTTTTAACTCTTTTCAAAATTCTTGTTGGTCTTGTGTCCAATTCACTTTTTTTCTTGGAGACTTTGCTTGTAGCTGTTTTGATTTCATTATTTTCTTCTGAGTTTGTATTTTGATCTTCCTTGTCAACATAGTAGTTTTTCATGGTCAGGTTCTTTTTGGTCACTTTTTCTACCCTATTTCTTGATTTTGAACTTTTTATTTATAATTAGGATTTGTTTCAGGCATGGAGGGTGGGAAAAGCACTGTCTCAAGCTTCATACTTTTTTGCGTTGCCGTTCAGAGCTAGTTCTGGGGGTTTGGAAATTTTTGGTACCTACAAGATGGCGTGACCTATGAAGAGGTGTGGTCACTACTCTCTTGGTCCTTACCCAGGAATGGCCCCTTTGGATTGCGATTAATACTGCTTCTTAGACCTCTGCTCTCTTGGGATTGGAAGTGATACTGTTGCTCAAGGTCCATGATACTTTGTAATCAAAAGTGACACTGCCCTTCAGGGCTCCTGCTCCCTCTTGCTTGAAAGTGCTAATCTTCACCCTTGAACTATGACTCAAACATGGGGTATTGGCAAAGGAGTTTCTAAATAGGGTCTGGTCCTGTGTCCAGTGCTATCATAGGGGTCCCCTGTAATCTCTTTCTGACAGTTGCTGGGTCCCCTTATCATGTCTGACTTGAGAGCTCCCACAGCTGCTGTTGCTGCTGTTTGTGTCATCATGACGTAGTCCTATCATGAGTGTTTCATTCACATGGGATTCTGAGCCAGCCTCCACATCCATATCACAGACCTCTTTTTCTGATCTTCTATGTTGTCTTAGGCTGGAAGGCTTACTCTGACCTTTGCTGGCCCTACCACTCCAGATTTTGATTTAATGCATTATTTTGCAGTTATTTGGAGAGGAATGTTGGGAGAACTCTGCTAAGCGACTCCTTTATTCCTTCCATCTTAACTCTTCCCCTCAAGAAGTCTCTATGCCTTTTATTAGATATCGATTGGCCTACCCTTTTGTCTGTAGGATCAAGTGTGTACTCTTTGTGATATTCAAGGCCTCTTTCCACTGTCACGATGTTAACAATTCAATCTTATCTTCTAGGACTCCCCTACATGGAAACAAGCTATCCTGTCTCTGAAGTCCCATATCACTGGTAATTTGTACAAAATAATTTGCCCTTTATCACATATTCATATCTAAACCTATGTGTATCTAAGATATATGCACATATACCGTGGAGTAGGCTGATGTTATAGCTACTGCTCCATTTTGGCAAAATTCCTTTCACTACAGAACACTAACTGATGAAGTGGCATTTTTTCCACCTTTGTTTTAGCTTCTAAAGTTTGTCTTTTGCAGGGTTTACAGATCATTGAATAACCTGGCTCCTGATTAGTTATGTGGGCAGATTTACAGCTATGGATTAATTTTCAAATAGTAGCCTATTAAGTTCAGCCTGTCCTTGGGAGGTAGTGGTACTTGTTGCTAATTAGTGAAGAACTACAGCTAGAAGAATTCAGAACAAAATAGTGAAATGACAGGAATGCAGCAATTCCATAGATATTTTGTGACATAATATAGACTTGCATCATAAACATCTGTGCTTTAAGTAATCACTGCCTGCCCCAAGGCTCTTTCCAGGAGAATCTAACGTTACCAAAAAGTGAATTGAACAGATGCTTTCAAAGACAGTTATAAATCCTTGTTTTATCCTCCCTTAGTCAGTTATCAAGTGTTTATTGTTGTTGTTGTCATGTTTGTCCTTCGTCCTTGAAGATGAAGACATCAGGGAAATGATGACATGACTTGCAGTTGACTCTGATTTGAGTGAGAGAGAGCCGTGCAAGGTCACCAGCCTCACTTTCTCCTCCAGAGCCATCTGGGTCCAATGGCCTGGTATTCACAAGGATGACTGGAGATGGCCCACAATACAATGGGAGACCCTGGCCCTTTTAGCCTAAGATCTTTTCAGGTTCTCACTTTGAGTGAGGTAAGACATTGTAATGCAGTAAGAATACAAGGAAAGGCAAAAAAATTCTCTTCCTTCAAGGGATGCACATTCTGATGGGTGAGACCATATAGAAATAACTAGGTACATACATCGGTGGTTGGAAATTAATCTGAAAGCAAAGTACTTAGCAGATAGGGAGGCATGAAAAGACACCTATGAAGGTTGGATTTTAGTTGAATCTTGAAGGAATCCAGGAAAAAAGAAGAGACGGAGGTAATGGGAGGATGGAGAACAGTTAGCGCAGAGGCATGTAGATAGGACATTGGCGTGTCCCGTTGAGGAACTGCAAATAGGTCAGTGTAGCTGAATCACAGAGTTCATTGAGGGGAGTAAAGTGCAAAAGAAGACTGGAAATTTAGGAAGGGACTAGGTTGCAACAGGCTTTAAATACCAAATATGCTTTATTATTGTTTTAGTAAGCTTCACGTGGATGTAGCCTAAACATAAGGACCTCTATGACTAATTGACTATTGATTAATGCTAGGAAGTGACATTTGGCAAAAAGATCAGTGAAGTGGCTCTTAAGAAATGGAAAGGTAATAAGTCACTTTGATTAGGTTTACTTATAAAATGTGAATACTAATTACAGCCTTCTCCTTTATGAACTCTTGTCTGGTTGTTGAGTCCTTATTGGGCTCTCCTTTCCCTGAACACCAATAGTACTCTATAACACAGTTTGCTACTGAATTATATGCTATCTGGTATTATTTTTTTGTTGTTTCATGTGTATTCATTTTTTCTCAACATCTATGTTGTAACTTCTTGAAGGGTAGGACCATAGTGCCTGTTTATTCTGTCTCTTATTGCCCGTTATAATTCTGCACATATAGAAAACATTAAATAGATATTTGATAAATTTGTCCTTTCTAAATTCCAAATTGTCAACAGCGCCACGCATTATCTACCTTTCAAAGGTCAGGTTGCTATAGGTGATAATGAAGACATCAGAAATGGCTAGGGCTCCCAAGTGGACTGGAATTTTTGAACACCTGGTTGGTGAAGCCAATTTCCAATTTTCCTTGTTGTGTTCATCATCCTGTTGTTCATTTGGTACTAAACCCTTAATTGTAGGCTCACAGACAGAAAGATGGAGGGGACCTCAAAGGCCATTTGGTCCAGTTTTCTAATTTCATGGATGAGGAAATTGAAGCAGAGGGAGCTTAAATATCCTAAGATAACACATGCAGTAAATGTCAGAGGTGGGTTTTGAACCCAGGTTCTCTGATTCCAGAGCGTTCCACCATACCACACTATCTTTAAATCATCAATCCTGGACTTTACTTTCATCTGACTTTCCTGTAGTCTTTTTTAAAAAAATGCATTTTTATTTATTTCATTAAATATTTCCCTCATTTTTCCATGTAAAATTTTTTAAAATACATCAAATTTTTTGAGTTCCAAATTCTCTTTCCTTCCCTCCTTCTCTCACCCATTTAGAAAGCAAGCAATATAATATCAGTTATATATGTGAGGTCACGCAAAACACATTTCCATATTGTGACATGATTTTGGCTTCTTTAGCCACAACCACTGGCTCATATCGTTCTATGCATGACAACCCCAGCTACTGTCCTTGATTTCTGCTTTGACATCTGACCTTGTCATTTCCACAGCCTATTTGTCTGGGACCCACTCCAGCATCCTTACTTAAAGTATTCTTCAAACAAAGATTTTGTTCAGCTCTACGGAGCCTGTGTAGCTGTTAACACCTGTCAAATAACCACCACTGCCTAACCTATGGGTAGAGTCAGATGGAAAACCACAGGTGCATTCTCTTCCTTGCAAAGCATATGCAAAGCATAACTATGGGTGGGTGTGATGCAAGCAAAGTAAAAATCCATAATCATAGGAATCACCTCTGGACATGATCCTCTTAGGCTGCTATGTGGTATAGTGGAGAGGATGCTGGACTTAAAGCTAGAAGATCTGAGTTTGGATACTATCTGAGATACTTAACAGCTGTGTTAACCTAGTTAAGTCATTTAATTTCTCACAGCCTCATGAAAATGGGAAAAAATAGCATCTAGCCGCACAGATTGCTTTGAGGATTGAATGAAATGATAAATGTCAAGTGCTTTGAAAATCTTGAAATGTTATATAAATGTTAGCTATTTAGTTTAGGCAATATGGATAAGAAAATCTCATCTTATGGAGAAGAAAATGAGTTCTAAACATGTTAAGTGGCTTCTGTATGGTTACATTTCTAAATGGGGACTGAGCTGGGAATAGAAGCTTGGGTTCCTGAAGTCATTGTCAAATTCTTAGCTTACCTTGCTAAAGGAAGGAATTTTTGTATTATAACCAAGCTTTTTGTCACAAAAAGAAAAGGAAAAAAAATCCCTTGAATATGGATTTCAAACTTCAGTCATCCTCTTCTGTAAAGAAGTAGATTTACCCATGGATAAACTGAAAATAGTAGATGTGACATTAATAAGGAATGTTAAGTAGAAAGGTATTTTTGGAAAGGAACTATCCATAGCTAATTGAAATTACATGAATTCCAAAGATATTCAGACCACTAATTAGAAAAATAATTAAATGACTTCACATTATTCAGACTAATAAATTTCAATGTTATAACCAGAAAATATATACTGCAGTGCAGTAGCTTAAGATGATTAAAAATTACTTAGTTCTTACATAATATTCTATATATTTAAGATGTTTTATTTCCATCAATGTTTCTAATCTTTTTTTCTAAAACTACTTTGCACAAAATAATGAGTTTTAAGAAATAAGTGAGTAGTAGCAGCATTTCATATTTATGTGATACTTACACATTGCTAGGTATACACATATCTGCATATATAATGTACATATGTATGCGTGTATATATACATAGATGTGCACTTTATGAATAAATATCTAGGTGAAGCACTTAACAATACTCATGGGTATTATTAAAAGAAGGCAAGAGATATTTACTGGACAATCCGTGGGTGCTTGGAAGTCTCCTAAGGACTTAGAAAAAAGGTAGGGGAAGGAAACAAACATTTACATTTTGCTTACTATGTGCCGGATCCTGTACTAAGTGATTTTTGCAAATATTACTTCATGTAATCCTTACAACATCTCTGCAAGGTAGGTGCTATCATTATCCTAATTTTACGGATGAGGAAACTGAGGCAAATAGAGGTTTAAGTGACTTGCCCAGTGTCACATAGTTAGTAAGGATCTGAAGCTGGATTTGAATTCAGCTATTCCTGACTCCAGGTCCAATGCTCTATCCACTATGCCACCAGCTTCCTCATTATAGCTTTAAATTTGGAGATTTATCTAACAATACTGGGACCAGGGGCAGAGATCCCTGGAACATTAACCCCTGGGGAGGGACACTATTGAGATCCCAAGACACTGAAAAATTGCTGCTTAGAAAGCCTCTGGGAGAGACAGCATAGTTGCAGAGAAACTCAACTTGAGTGTGACTGCTTGAGGGGAGAACTGTCATTTGGTAGTGTAAGTTGTGTCTGCACAAGCTTGGGGTATGTTATTTGCAGGTTCATTAAAGACATTGCACTGAGTGTGAAGGCATGTTATTCCTGATTGCGTGAGAGGAGACTGAGTGAGTGACGAGGAACTTACTTCAGTTGGTTGGAAGCACTTGAGAGATGACCTCAAAAGAGACAAGGAGAGAGGAGAGGACACTGCACATAGCAATAGGAGAGAGAGAGAGAGAGAGAGAGAGAGAGAGAGAGAGAGAGAGAGAGAGAGATGGAGAGAGAGAGATGGAGAGAGAGAGATGGTAAGAGAGGAAGAGGGAGAGAGACAGAGAGAGATAGAGACTCACATACACACAGAGACACACAGAGACAGAGACAGAGACAGGCAGACAGACAGATATACATACATAGATGAGGATGGAGGTGGGGAGCAAGATGTTGTCCTTTGAATGGCAAACTGAAGTCCTGGAGCCACAGACATGTAGGGGAAACTAACTTCCTTAATGTCCTTTGACTTTCAGATCTTGCAGCTCTAGAGATTGCTGAGAGTGGACTCTCTTTGGTGAGATCTTTTGAGCTCATTTACTCTTGTACATTCCTTGATAATTAGAATCTTTCTAAATTCCATGGTTACTGTTTGCTGCTTTCTTCCACGAAGAGGTTTGCTAGCTGTTTGTGATGGACTTTTGTGTAACCACCTTTTCTTGGACAGGGGCTAAGCCCACGAGTTTAAACTAAGGATAGCTTTTCCTTATTCTATGGGTACTTAACCTGGGATTTATGAAATACACATATTTTTGAGTGTCTGCCTACCTCAAATCTCTCTCTATTCCAATCAATTTCTCATTCAGCCACTAAAGTGATATTCCTAAAGTGCAGGTTCAACCATGTCATTCCCCTAATTTCCCTCAATAAACTCCAGTGGCTCTGTATCACTTTCTGAGTTAAATACAAATTCTTGGTAGTCAAAACCATTCATAACCTACCCCCTCCTGCTTTTCCAGTTTTCTTTCACCTTGCTTTCTACCATTTACTCTTCGACCCAGCCACATTACCTCCTTGATATTTAATGAGCGCATTTAGGGTTATGTATATCTTGGCTCTGAGAGATTTCTTTGGTTGTCCCTCTTCCTCCTCAGCTCCACTTACTGACTTACCTAGCTTTTTAAAGTTCCAACTAAAACCTCATCTTCCATAGGAAGCTTTTTTCCAACACTTATAAATTCTAGTGTCTTCCCTCTGTTAATTATTTACTATTTATCATGTATATAGCTTGTTTTGTATATCTTTGTTTGTCTGTTGTCTCCCTCATTAGATTACAAGTTCCTTGACTGTAGGAATTGCCTTTTGCCTTTTTCTTGTATGCCCAGTACTTAGCATGGTGCCTGGCACATGGTAGATGCTTAATAAATATTTATTGTTTGACATTGTTTTTACATTTTGATAATTGCATTTCAATAGAAAATTACTTTCGTTTGTGATTCTATGTATTTTATTTTTTCATTGAAAAACATCATTCTGCCATAGACTTTACCAGATTGCCAAAGGATTCTATGACACATAGACACAGATACATCAAGTACCCCTAGAATAGAGCTATTTGAGGGAAAGCAGATAGATATTCTTGCCCAATACTGAACATGGAGAGTGAAAGAGAGGCTTTGGCAATCCTAGACCCTGACTGCCTTCCCATCAGCTAGGTTGCAGGAGGTCATCAATGGTCCTCTTCCTTCTCTCTGTAAAAATGGGGCAAATCTAATAGCATCTAAAGCTGTTTTTTTAAAAATTATTATTATTTATACAGGTCTACTCATCTGTATTTCATAGTAGCTTATTTTAAATATTTTTCTTCCCTTCTGGAGGTAGTTAGGTGGTGCAGTGGATAAAGTGCCAGGCCTAGAGTCAAGAAGATTCCTCTTTCTGAGTTCAAATCTGCCCTCAGACATTTACTAGTTGTGTGACCTTGGACAAGTCACTTATCCATCCATTTAGCCTCAGTTCCTCATCTGTAAAATGAGTTGAAGAAGAAAATGGTGAACCACTCCAATATCTCTGTCAAGAAAACCCAATATGGGGTCATGGATAGTCAGACATGGCTGAAAAATGTCTAGGTGCTGATTATTTCTGCCTGTTGAAGTATTGCCAGCATCCTCTAAATATGAGTGCACTGTACTAAAGCTATACTCACCACAGTCTAGCTACAGTTCTACATTTGGGCCACATGAATGCAGCATGCAACAAAGAACTAATTCTTTTTAAACTTAGTTTAATAATAGACATAATTGCCATTTACAGAACACTGGAACAGGAGTCATAGTACCTGGGTTTAAAACTCTGCCTCTCATACTCTCTATTTCTGTTACTTGAGGCAAGTCACTTAGGCTTGCGGGGTCTCAGCTTTCTCAACTATAGAATGAGGGCATTAGATAAAATGATCTCTGACGTCCTTTCTAACTCTAGATCTTTGATCCCTCAGTCTTATTTGTTGTTGTTCAGTCAAGTCCAATTCTTTGTGATCCCATTTGGAATTTTTCTTGGCAAAGGTACTGGAGTAATTTATCATTTCCTTCTCCAGCTTACTTTAAAGATGAAGACATTGAGGCAAATAGGGTTAAGTACTCATCTAGGGTCACACAACTAGTAAGTATCTGAGACCAGATTTGAACTCAGGAAGATGACTCTTCCTGACTCCAGGCACATCAATCCATCCACTATACCTCCTAGTTTCCCAACCTGGTCTTATTACTAGGGTTCAACTCTCAGCTCTATGACTTTCTACCCACATGCGACCTTGGATAAGCCAAGGCTGGGATGACATTCTAGGTGGGAATGAACCGGAGGTTCAGGAAGTCATGAAAATTAAATCAGTCCAAGAACAGAGCTATTTACCTGCTTTTTTCAACATAACATCCTTTAATAGTGGGTGTGCAAGGGCTAGCCACAACCCCTTCTGCCTCTGAAAGGTCCAGAGCTTTGAGAGGCTGAGACTCAGACAGAGGGCAGAGGAGAAGATTTTATTCGAAAAAAGGCACAAATTGATTTTGCTTTCCTCTATGGAATTCACACCTCCCACAGGCCTGTGTAGGTGTCTATCTGGTTGTTATCCTTGTAGCTGGTCTATGACTGGAGGCAATATTGAGCGGGATTTTATAGGATTATAGTGAATTGTTTGGCTCTAATTCCTGATCTAAAATCCCTGCTGTTCTGAGCACTGATGTGCATTAAAGGAGCTCACTCAGCTGCTCTTCAAATTTCTCATCCCAAATGACTGATATATAAAACGCCCCCAAAAAACATGACATCACTAAAACGACAAATCAAAACAGATTTCTCATCCCATATTGTCAGGAACTCTCCTTTGCATTTATCATGTTCTGCTGGGCCTTATACTTGTGCCTATGTTTTCCACGACCCCTCCCCCATGAGACTGTAAGCTTCTTAAAATCAAGAACAGCATCTTTTTTTCTCTCTGTATCTCCCCCAACACACAGAAGAGTGCCACAAAATGTTGAATTGAATGGTTGGATAATATCCATCTCTAAAAAAGACATCAATGATCCCTAATATCCCATGCCCCTTTAACCATGAAGGGACAGCGAGCTAGAATAGAATATTTGCTCAATTTGGAGTTAGCATACATGACCTTGAATCTTAGTTCTACTAATTATTATTAACTGTATGACCTTGGCACTTGTGTTACTTAATTTCCTTGTTGGATCAGATGTATCCTCTAAGGCCCCTTTCAGCTCTAAATTAATGATCCTATGAATAGTTTGGCCATTCTTTCTTGTCATCATGATCTCCATCAGTTTCTAACAACATCATTGAAATATGTGATTACTGGGTGCCAGAAAGTGGGTCACCCTATACTAGACTCTTAATCTGTGCTGTGGCTGCTCCTAGAGTTAATTCTAAACAAAGACAGAACACTGAATAAAGAATTAATTTGAAGCCAGGAAGACCTAAGTTCAGGTTCCACTTTTGACATCTATTGGCTATATGACCATGGGCAGATCACTTAACCTCTAGGTTCTAGGCAGTTCTCCAAGATTATCAACAACAATAATGAGACAACCACAACAACCATTGATGTGACACTTACCACGTGCCAAGCGCTGTGATAAGAGATCTCATTTGATCTTCATGACAACCCTGGGAAGTAGGTGCTATTATTACACCTATTTTACAGATAAGGAAATTAAGGGAAACAGAGGTAAAGTGGCTTGCCCAGGGTCACATAGCTAGCAAGCATCTGAGGCATGATTCCAGGTTTGGCACTCTATTCACTGTACCACTTAACTACCCAGTTGCAGAGGAGGTGCCAACCTGTATTAGTAGGAGTTTCCTCATCCAGGAATTTCCCGTAGTGGTGAAATCAAACATTTAGTCCCTATCATATTCGGGCTTTACGTATCACCATGATTTAAGTGGTGCAAATGCCCATCTCCTTTTGCAATACTACATTATGTGGATATTTTGTACTATCTTTTGCATGCAAGTCATTATTGTTAGTTCTCTACAACCTATTTACACCCACCATTTTTCTTTCCATTACCTTTTGCGTAACCCACAATTTTCATTCCTAGAAAGACACAGTATTCCATGATTCACAGCTGAATAGCATCATGTGTATTCAATATTGGTGTTAAAATATGGATTCTTTTGTCAACAGGGTTGTTAGTAAGTTGAAAAGGATTTACTGAGTTCTTCCTATGTGCCAGGCAATGTCCTGAGTGCTAGGAATACAAAGGAGTCTCTAATCTAAAGGAGTGTATATTTTATTAGAGTAACTTTAGACTGTAGAAAGTGTCATGCAATGTCTCAACTGCAATCTGGGCTGCTCATTTCAGTTCTATGCAATCTGGGTCTAGCTCATTGACCGTCTGTCAGTTATGTCCAAGCTATATTTACTAATGAACAGAATCAATGGCCTGCCTTTGACCCAGGGTCTCATTGCTAGAAAATTGTATAGTGGGCTAGAAAACGGCCATCCTAGGTCCAGATCCAATACTTTTTCCATGAAAATAGAGTCTGGCCTCAAAGCATACAGTGCTGGAATCTTCCAATGCTAGATGAAAGCACCCAGAAACTGTCAAAGGGGTGGGGGGGAAGAAACATCTTGTTTGAAGGGTGGGTGCTCCTGAATAACCTCTGAAGGGAGAGGATGAATTACTTCAGAGTTGATGGAATAAGCGGCTCCTCTATGGGAATCTATAAGAAAGCTGTGTGCCTTATTAAAAAAAAAAGAAATGGGGTTTAACTGAAGTCACTGTGCTTGCCAGATTGTTGAGATTGCTTTGCCTTTTGTTTGATTGTTTGGCAACCTTTTGTGTACATGGCATACATTTTCAGTGTATTTTTCTTCTTACTTAACTCTGATGACCTGAGAAGTGGTCAGGTCGATAGGAGACCACAAAAGCAATCCAATCAGGTTATCACTTGACCATGGCATCAAACAGGCAGAACTTAGTCACTAATTTATTCAAGAAACCCTTATTAAGGCCTCCTAGCCAAAAATGTTTTGAGCAGTATACAAACACAAATTGAATTTGATTTAAAACTATATATTAAGTCTCTTTTAAGTATAGAACACTATGCTAGGCACCGGGAAAGAGGAAAAAATACAAAGATAAACACCACAGTGCTTTGTGCACTGTTGACAATCAATGTCATCCCCTTACACTTGGTTTTTTGACACTTCAGTCAATGGTCATCCATTTGAGTCCTCCTATCCCTAAGGCAGCTTGCTGCTCCTTCATGCCTTCTCAACTACATGCTGTTCCTTTCTTCATTTTCTAAGGAATTCTCTGCAAACAGTTTACCTTTATTGAGTGAGGCACAATGTAAACCCAGGTCTTCTGACTCAGATCTTTCCTTGATACCATGATGCAGCAGAACACTCCTTTTCCTGGAACCTGTTGATGCCCTGGCATTGTGGAAACTTATGAGACCAGTTTTATAGGATTTCTCTAAATCTGCCATAGATTCCATCATTGAATTCCATTCTACATTCTAGGTATTCGAATACTTACTGGCTGTGCGGCCACAAGCAAGTCACTTAACCTTACTCAGCATCAGTTTCCTCATCTGTCGCATTAATAGGGTTGGACTTGAGAGCCTCTAACGTCCCTTCTAGGCCCATCTAGGGACTTGCTGGAAGGTCTAGATGCAGGCTGACTCATAGTAAAGTTCTGAAGTAAAAGAAACTTGACAATAGAGACCGCAAATTTATAAAATATGTATACCTGTCAAGTCAGGGTCTTACACATTGTAGGCACTTACTTAGAGGTTTTATGGGGTATTTTTTCTTTTGAACTAGAATTATGATTTAACTGATAAAGAGAATTCCTCAGTAAGGAAATTCCCTTTACCAAAGCAGATCTACAAATATGCTGAAACTCAGAAAATTATGAGGGGATGATGACTTAACCAGAGTCACATGATCAAAACGTATCAGATGAGGGTCCTCCTGATGCAGGCTTTCTGCACTATGTCGTGCTTTCAGTTCAATAACAATCTTGCTGAATCTAAATGCAGATGACAAGGTGAATGCTGCAACAAATCACAGTTGGGGGGTACTCTAGGCTACAGTTTGCAGAGGAGTTGGCCTGTGTGAGGCTCAGCCCTGAAGGATGACTGGGAGGCAGAGAGGAGAGGACTGTGGTGGGTTTTTCAACCAGGGGCAGCAGATATGAGTAAATGTGGGGGATATATATTTCAAATTTGTATTTCATAAGAAATATTCTGAAAGGGGTAGTGGTGATGGCGATGATAGTAATGAAGAAAACAAGTTATTTTCTTCTTTGTCAACATAAAGTGTCATTACATACGAGACAGAGAGCTGTTCTTGAAGTCAGAAAGACCTGAGTTCAAATACTGATCAGGAATGTTTTAGTTAAATAACCCCGGGCAAGGCAACTAACCCTTTGTGGTCTCATTCTTTATCTTTAAAATGAGCAGTTTGGATTAGATGGTCTCCATGGTACTCTTCTAGCTATAATCTATAATTCTATGATCTATCAATGAGAATTTATTATCATCACAAAAGACACATGAAAAGGAATTGCCACTTTTCACTAATGATAAAATAAGACTAGTCAAAGTTTCAGTGCTAAATTTAAGTAATTTAGGTATCTGAAATGCTGCTAGATACCTGAAATCACCCTTATAGAAGCTGAGAAAGAGGCACAAGTTAGTTCGCAGGCAACTCGGACGCTCACACAAAAAACCCATTTCTACAAAGATAAGGAAAAGGTATGAGTGTTTTCTTATATATGAGCATCAAAATCTATTTAATTTTTATGGCCAGATAAAGTTTCTGACCTTACAGCCAGCTCCAAAGACAGATAAGTGGCCAGATTAAATGTTCCAACCAAGTTTAATTAAAGCTATAACCAACATCAGTTTTGTGTTATCTAGATTAGCTTCTAGCTGGTTATAATCTATGTAATGATCATGGAAGGAAGGTTTCATTGTGGGGAAAAGAGTTGGCTTGCAGCTATTTGCTCCCATATGACAGAGTATATAGGACCATTTTAGGAGTTAATGTCACGTTCCTATGCCTGCAGATAGCTTAAATCATAGATTCTTAGTGTTGTTGGAAGGTGTCTCAAGGTCATTTAATTCAAACTTTTACCCAGTACAAGAATCTGAGCCCATGGGGATAGGGGTGGGACAAAAACAAGTGCAACTGAGTCAGTTGGGAGCGTGTGTGCTCCATTGCAGAACTAATTTGTTAGTTCAGAATAGATATATCAGGGAATCAAGTAGCCATCATGAAAAGCCTAAAATTTCAGGATACAGATTAGGTCACACAGATAACTTTCCAGTATGTCTTTTATTTTGCCTCCTGATCTAGTCCTGACATCCCAGCCTGAGTCTCACTTTGCTGCTACAACTTTACTGTTGTTGTTTTTTATCCATTTATTTCAGTCTTTTGGATTTTTGACTTCTGAAGAAACTGCGGTACCAGCTCAGACTGGTTTTGTTAACTGAGAACCTAACGCAGACCCTGCCCTCTCTCCTTCTAGGCAGAGATTCAAATTCTCTCACTATGGTGATTGCCTAGAGGATTGTCCATGGTTGACAAACAACAGTGATGTCTTCTACTGAATCCCTGACATTATCCAGCCCCTTCTTTAACATCTCCAGTGATGGGTATCTCACAACTCTGTGTGCCAGGCTTTCTCATCATCACTCAGCTTCATTGACTAGAGAGTTCTCCCTCGTACTGAACCAAACTGTTCTTAACTGCTATCATTTTAGCCATTAGGATCATGAATAAGTGATAATACATTTTTCATTTGTTTGTTTTAATTTCACATATCTTGTATTTTACTGCAGGAGACGCAGAATGTTTCAACACTTTCTTCTATTATCATTTATCACAAAAAGAGGACTGAAACTAATAAATAATTTGCCTAACAGATGCAGCTGAAACATCTATTCACAACCTTGTTGAATTATTATTGATAGAAATTTTAACTAACATATATCATTAAGTTACTTGAAACATTTTTACAAATATTATCTTCATCGCAACTCTGATAGGTGCTATTATTATCCCCATTTTATAGATGAGGGAACTGAGGCTAAGAGAGGCTAAATGACTTACCCAGGTTCATATGGCTAGAAAGTGTCTGAGCCAGGATTTGAGCTCAGGTCTTCCTGATTCTAAAGCTAGCACCCTATCCACTGTGCCACCTGGTTTTTAAAGTAAAATTTCTGGTTCTGGAAATGTAGGCAATGTTTTTGTTTTACTCTCTAGAAAGAGAAAAGAAGATAAAGGGAGTAAGAATGAGAAAAGAATACTCTTGTCCCATCCAGCCTGAGGCAGAGCCAACGTATAGAGATTAAGTAAACCTTGGAAAAGGGAGAAGGGCATTCTCTACTTGGATCAGGAATCAGGTTGGAGGAGAAAGTCATCCAGTACAAAGTCAGGCTGGCTTTTTATAATCGCATCTGTGGAGCACTGAGATTCTAAGACAACAAGGAATAACAATTATTCATGTTGGAATTCAAGGGTTAACGGGTACAGGGCACCCTCAATTGGGAACTTGGTATACAAAAGCAGAATAGTACTTTTCCTACATTTAGAAAGGTTTAGAGTGTTACCTAAGGCATTAAGATTGAGTGATTTGCCCAAGGTCACACTTGCAGTGTGTGTCAGAAACTGAATTTGAACCCAAGTTCTCTTTAGCCAACTCTTTTTCTCCTACCTCTTGCTGCTCCTTGATAAGAATGGGAAGCCAAAATTCAGAGCATCACAGAGATTTGACTGTTTATGCCTCAATCTGATTCCCAAAGGGTTCTAAAATTTTATTTGGGTGGCTTTCATTGGTTGTCCCTGTTAAGGTGGTTGTTAGATGAATTCACCCAAATTCCTTCTGATCAGGTGCCTTAGCCCTTAATTCTTAATTCTTAACACTCTTCTGTTGTTTATCTTCATATACATGAAAGGTATTATAGGGCTAGAGGCATTGAAGGGTCTACTAATGAACTAGTTGGCACGAAATTCATCACTATAAATTTACAATGATTTTAAGTTACTTTCCTCAGTGGTTAAATGTAAAGTATGTTTACTGTGGAGATTTATTCTCCTCATTTTTTTTTGTTTGTTTATTGTGGGATGATCCAGAATTCTTAGCTGTGTTTTTGGTGTTTATTAGGTTTCTGCTTGGTCAGAATTAGAGGGAAGTTAGTGTAGAGAAAAGAGATTCAAATCTTGAGTCAGAATTCAAATTCGAAATATGCCATTTACTAGAATTATTACCTTGAAAGAAACCCTTAATTTTCATGGGTCTCAAGATCCTTACTTGTGAAATAAGGGCATATGCTAGAAGAAGCAAATTAAACAAGAGGGAAATCCTGAATCAGTGGTGAATCTATGATCAGATAAATGATCAAAATGGCAATGAACACACACACGTTCAGAAAAAATTGAACTAACAAGTAGTAAGTCTATTAAAGATGGCTATATTGACAAATTGGAGTGTATCCAGAGAATAGAAACCAGGATACAGAGACAACAGGAAAATATCAGTTGCTTAGCTTGATGAAGGAAGATTGGGGCAAGATCTATGAGGAAACCATGGTGGCAGCATTCAAGTGTTTGAAGGGATGCCATATGGAAGAAGGTTTAGAGCAGGGGTGAGGAATCTGCAGCCTCAAGGCCACGTAGGGCCTCAGAGCCAGAGGTTCCCCACCCCGGTTTAGACTTTGGCTTTAACTCAGAAAGCAGTACTAGGAGCAGTGGGTGAAAGTTAGAGGAAGGAGATTCTGGCTTAATATAAATGATATATTCCTAACTATAGCTGTCTCAGAGTTAAATTGTCTTCCTGTTGAGGGAGCGTGTTCTCCCTTCACTGGATGTGTTCAGAGAGATGACAGATGGCCCCTTGTCTGGGCCTCCCACAGAGGAAATTTCTGATTAGGGGTGGCTTTGGGGATTAAACGTATCATCATTGAGGGAGATCTAACACTATTCTTTACATCTTTATATCTCTCCCCTCCATTGTGCTTCCTCTCCACCATATCCATTCATAGATGCAATCCTGCTTACCAGTCTCTCCTTTGAGCTAATGGTGGGTGAGGACAGGCCACAGGTAGGGGGTAGAATACCAGACTATCTCTTGGGAATTTACTGACCCTGGCCAAATGGACCCCAATGCTTATCAGATACCCATGCTATGAACAGGACTAGAAGTCATACTACTTCTGTACCCTGCCGTGGTAGTTTAAATATTAAAGGCTGCCCACTGTTATTCATCCCAAATGAATGGGCTTATGTGATGTAACCAGCACAAAATGACTATGGCTTTGCCTCACTGTGCCAACTTCCTGAACTCAGTTTGGGTTGGGAGGTGTCCATGATATTGTGATGTACCATAGAAGGAGGAGATATTTGTTTCCAGCTTCTCCAGAATCTGGTTAGAAAATGTAGTAGTGACTCACAATACAGCCATTCCTTTTGGAGGTAAACTGCATTTATTAGATATCAGATGCTGTCAGTTGAGCTGGGGATATTGATACAGAGTGTAAAAAAGATGTTATGACTATGTGCACATGGAGAAGCATTCTGGGTGTCCTGACCCTCCCATTATTGCTCTTCTAGTCGAGGACTAATATTCACTTTCCTCTTTCCCATCAAGCCCCAATGCCTTTTGGCACCATCTTGTTCTCACAGGGGCAAAGTTTTAGTTGTCTCACTCTAGTTATGACTTTGGTTGATCTACATGACCTTGAGGATCTCTTGATGTTTTATAGTTCTGTAATTTAATACCTTCTAATTCCTAGCATAAAGAATTCTATACATCTGTAAGAGTTCAATAAATATTTGTTTAACTGAAGTGAGTATGGTAGCAATAGCTCCTTTCTGAGTGTGAAGAGCTGTCACATAGCCTTGGAACCACTTCACTCACATGTCTACTCCTCTTGTCAATAGTCAATGGGAGAAAGAAACCATGATTGTAAAGAAATCAGTAGATGTTTGTCTAAGTCTGGAGCATAGAGAGGAAAAAAAAGCAAAAAAAAACCCCCATTCTTTTTCAAAACATCTATGCGCTACATCACTTCATTGTAGTATTCTCACGCCTGGTTAAATGGATTATTTGGGAAAGAGAAAAACAACAGTAACAACAAAGCCCTACCAACTCTTCAGCACATTTAGATGGATATAATCTTACAGCCGTTATTAGATTTGGGGTGGCAGCCAACTCCCTTGGGCTTTCTTATCTTATTTGTTCAGCTGCATCTGACTGATAAGAAAAAGAAAGTGCATTTGGAATAATTGAGCAGCTTATATGGGTTTATGCAGGCAACTAAATTGTCCTGTAGTCAATATGATCCTAAATGAGAAAAAGAAAAAAAAAAAGAACCCATTAAAAGCACATTCTCTTAGAGTAGGCCCTCAGTAGACTTTTTATTTCTGGTAATAGCTTTCTTAGATTTTAGGATTTGCTGATTACAATACTATTATTCACGAATTCTGATACACCTCTAAAGAACCACCTATAGGTCAAAGGAACTAAACAATCATAGAATAACAGAAGTATTGGACTTAGAGTGAGAAGACCTAGGTATAAGTACTAGTTTATCTTCTTATTAGACATGTAATATTGGGCAAGTCAGAGAATTTTGGAATTTGAAGGGACCTCACAGGCAGAGCTGTAACTAGTACAGAAAGACTGAGGCTTTTCCTCACCACGCCAACATACAATGGGGACATGTTTTGTTTTTTTTTCCGTGGTGGGGCATATGGCAATCCTTTATCTACAATAGGCTACATGCCCAATATCCCATTGCTGTGGCACTTCACTCAATCAACATGTCAACCAACCAACCAAGTATTTATTAAACACCTACTATATGCCAGTTCCTAGGGATAGGAAGATTAAAAAAGAAAAATTTTTCCTAAAATAGAACTTATGTTCTATCACTAGAGAAAACATGTGTATATATATTCATGTTTTATAAATATAGTATATGTTATAGAATTACATATAGTATACATGCACATGTACATATAAGCATGTATGCACATATATATGTATGTGTATTTATGTATATGTGTATATATACACACATAAATAAATGCAAGGTTTATTTTTGTGGGGGACGCATTCGAACTCTTGGAGCCTGCTTTCCCCACCCCTTGTTAATTAAATTCTCCTTTCTCTAGGGGTTGGTGGGTTGGGAATTATTACTCATGCCACAGAGATGAGGCTTAACTTTCTGGTAGGGATGAATTTCCCCTTTCCTGGCATGACTGGGCTAGAGTTAGTATGTCTTATGTTTTTTTGAAATCAAGGTCATTTTTGTCTTCGAAGCTCCAAAGCCTAATGCAGTGCCTGGCTTGTCAAAAAGTAGTTGATACGTATTTTCTGAATAGAATTGAATAGGTTGTGGGGTTTTTTTTGAGACAATAAGGGTTAAGTGACTTGCCCAGGGTCACATAGCTAGTAAGCTTCTGAGGTCAGATTTGAACTCAGGTTCTCCCGAATCTAGGACCCATGCTCTATCCACATGGAGTATTATGGAAAGCTTCATAAAGGAGGTGGTATCTCAGCTGAGCCTGGAAGGAAGAAGAGAATTCTACTAGGTAACATTGAGATGAGGAGGGAATTAATGAATACATTTAAGGTATGATGGGGTACAGAGGGCAGGTGAAGTGTTAGCTGAGACAAATGAATAAAGCTTTAAGATTGCACATTGAATTCAGTGTTGTTGTTCAATTGTTTCAGTCATGGGTAATTTTTTTTATATGTATACATATATATAGACACACATAAACATATATACATAATATATACACATATACCCATATGTATACACACATGCATATTCCCTTCAACTACCCAAATATTGAAGTCTCATGAATCATACACATCATCTTTCCAAGTAGGAATGTAAAGAAAACAGTTCAACTTTAGTAAGTCCCTTGCAATTTCTTTTTCTTG
>CM053622.1:722723873-722739621 GCA_028646595.1 Phalanger gymnotis | reverse complement strand
CTTTTGGTTCTGTTTGATAATATCTTGATTTCTCATAAAGTCACTGGCTTCCACTTGCTTCAATCTTATTTTGTTCAGTGGTCTTTTGGACCTCCTTTTCCATTTGGCTAATTCTGCCTTTCAAGGCATTCTTCTCCTCATTGGCTTTTTGGAGTTCTTTTGCCATTTGAGTTAGTCTATTTTTTAAGGTGTTGTTTTCTTCAGTATTTTTTTCCATATTTTTTTGGTTCTCCTTCAGCAAGTCATTGACTTGTTTTTCATGGTTTTCTTGCATCATTCTCATTTCTCTTCCAAATTTTTCCTCTACTTCTCTAACTTGCTTTTCCAAATTCTTTTTGAGCTCTTCCATGGCCTGAGACCAGTTCATGTTTTTCTTGGAGGCTTTTGATGTAAGCTCTTTGACTTTGTTGACTTCTTCTGGCAGTATATTTTGGTCTTCTTTGTCACTAAAGAAAGATTCCAAAGTCCGAGACTGAATCTGATTCCATTTTCGCTGCCTGGCCATGTTTCTAGCCAACTTACTTGACCTTTGAGTTTTTTGTCAGGGTATGACTGCTTGTAAAGAGTACTTTGTTCCAAGCTTGAGGGGATGTGCTGTTGTTTTCAGAGCTATTTCTATACAGCCAGCTCTGCCATAGCAGCACTCCTCTTTCCCCAAGAACCACCAGCCAGGACCTGACTGGGATCTTAAGCAGGCTCTGCACTCCTGTTCTGATCCGACACTTAACTCCCCCGACCAGGTGGGCCTGGGACCAGAAGCAACTGAAGATGTAGTTCTGTAGCTGCACTATGCCTGCTGCCTTGGGGGCTGTGGCCCGAATGTGAACTCCTTCCACTCTGTCTCTGCAGCTTTTCCCACTAACCTTCTCTGTTGGCTTTGGTGTTTGTGGGTTGAGAAGTCTGGTAACTGCCACAGTTCACTGATTCAGGGCACTAGGCCCCGTTCCACCTGACTCCTGGTCTGGTTGGAGCTGCTGCCGCCCACCCTGGGGTCCACTTCCCTCCATGATCCCAGCTCCGTGCGTGATAGACCTCATCCAGCGATCATCCAGGTTGTCCTGGACTGGAGTCCTGCTTCCCTCTGCTATTTCGTGGGTTCTGCAGTTCTAGAATTTGTTCGGGGCCATTTTTTATAGGTTTTTGGAGGGACCTGGTGGGGAGCTCACACAAGTCCCTGCTTAACAGCCACCATCTTGGCTCTGCCCCTCCTGCCCAAGATTCTTAAGGAAGAAACCGAGAGCTGGTGTTAAGGCTATTCTTAAGAACATCTAGGACACTTTTATTTCAGCAGACCACCTACCATCAATTATCCTAGGAGTTCTTGAAACTGTTCTTTCCCTCCCTCCCTTTGCCTATGTTTTACCTTCCCTCTTTTGGGTGAGAATAGACTCTGACACTATCCAACAAGAAGTAAGAAGGAGAGAAAGTAGGCTATTTGTACTGAAAAGAGCCTACTTAGATGAGATGGGGGTGTTAGGTATGCCGGTATCTTTTCTCTCACTGAATATGAACCAAACCAAGCATTGAAACTGACAACTTTTTACCATTAGCCTTAAAAATTCCATAACACAGTTTACTGATTCACCAATTTTTAAGCAATCTATTGAGCTCAGAGTTGTTTGGCACCTATAGGAAAGCCTGCTGGGGGGGGGGGAGGGCAGGGAGAAGGAGGAAGAGAAAGAAGAGGAATAAGAGGAGGAGGAAGAGGAATAGGAGGAGGAAGAGGAAGAGGAGGAAGAAGAGGAGGAGGAGAAGGAGTAGGAGGAGGAGGAGGAGAAAGAAAGCAGGGCAGGGCATCTTTTCAGCCACTTCACCCCATGGCTTGGCGAAGGGACCAGAAGTAAGAGTGGGATGGGTAGAAAACAATGATGCTTGTGCCTCCTCTATACCTTGACCCATGGTTGCCAAGATAAAAAAGGCCTCGTCAATCGGCCAGAGGAAACAATCCCCTCCTCACTCCAAGCATCCAAGGAGATATGACAGCTCCGTCTGAAATACTCGAAGCATTGCTGCCCAGGATGCCCAGTCAGTGAATAGCCCTTCTCAAAGTGCCCCCCTTAGAGACCTGGGCTCACCCAATGAGAGCCTGTGCACCTGGGATAATGAGATGCTTCCAGTATGACTGGACCAGTGGGAAGCCAGGTGCTACCCAGAGGAGAGGATGGAAGGGGAAGGCAGGAAGAAGAAGGGATGATGGAAAGAGGAAAAGATCAAACAAGTTACTAACCCTGGGAAGCAACGGACGCTTCCCTATGAACATTACTACAGTTGCTTAGAAAACACGGTGAGCACGTGCTCACCTACATACAGTACCTAGGTCAGGCTGGTGACATCGGGGATACTGGGGAGCTGCCTTTCAACCCCTTGTAAAACAGGAGAGGCCAGACCCTTCACAGCCTCTGTGCTCTATGACTCTTTGCGGATCAGGACTTGCTTACATTTGTAAGAGCACTTCCCACAGCACAGCTTTGTGAAGGGGGCAGTGAGCAGCCCCCAATAGCTCAGTCCATTGGCCGTGTGAGATTTTAGCCCAGGTCTTGGCTCTAGACACAGGACTCTGCTGGTTCCACCACACTTCTGGGAGTGCGTGGATGAGCAAGGGTCAGGGTTGGCCTAAGGTCGTGTCTAAAATCAGGCTTTCTCCTTCATGCTCTCCCAGAGAGTAGAAGATCAAGTGTCCCAAGTGTGAGAAGCTCTTCTAGAGAACGAATCATTTGAAGAAGCATCTCATCTCCCATAAGGGAAAGCAGGATTACATCTGTGAGAAGTGTTCCGAGGCTTACCTGACCAAATACCATCTCACCAGGCACAGGAGGTCTACAAAGGCCCCTCGGCCCAGAAGGAAGAGGATCATGATGATTCAGAGGAAGAAGAGTTAAGAGACCCCATTGGGTCAAGAAGAGTTGGGTGAGCAGGGCCGAGTACGCCGCTGGCGACATGGCCTCTCCTGACCCAAGTGAGGCTGGACAGAAGCAGTTTAGAAAGAGAAGAGGGAAAATCCAGCGACCTGCCTCTCAACCCTACCCCACCTTTTTATATGTAAATGCAGCTTTTGGTTTCTTTCCAACCAGTGGTCAAAACAGAATTTGAATGAGAATAAGCAAAGTACTTAGAGAAGCCTGTGTCCTTATTTTCACAGCCATAAGAGGAGAGCAGATAGCAGAGAAAGTGTGTCAGCCTCCCCAGGCTGTCTCAGAGCCATTCAGAGCCTCCAGTTCCAGTGATGAGTGGGCCAATCAGATAATTGTAGATTCCATCCCAATGGCTCCTTGCTTCCCCCCTCACTTCAAAGGTCAGGGCTTGCCTTGCAGCTCTCTCAAGTATTGGTCAGCATGTCATAGAATCACTCCCGATGCTTTCCTTGAAAGGAAGAGTTGGGGTCTATGGGTCAGGGCCCTAGCTTCAGCTGTTGTGTGGGCATTCAAAGTGACTTTCTCCTTGGGCCCAGACTCACTGTCCATGTTCACTTCCAAGAGTCATAGGGGGAGGATGACAGGAGAGCTTCCCAGGGACCACCAGCTACCTAGAGGCCAAGGGACTGAGTGGACAAGGAGCAAGAGTGTCTGCCCAACAGCCTCTGCCTACGGGGGCTGCCAAGGTGCTCTTGGACAGAGCAATGAGGTGGTCCCTGGGAGGGTCACCAGACAAGAACAGAGAAGTATCTGCAACATTCAAGTGAGACCCTCGAGCTTTTCCATCAGGACAGCTTGTCTTCCAAATGTGGGTCATGGGCATCTAGGGGAACCTGACACCAGAGGGGAACATGAGAATCTGGACATGCTGGTGCTCAAGGAATAGCCTAGGGCTGCCCGTAGGCCTCTTTCCAAGCCACTGAAGCAGACCATGCAGTGCCCTGCACCTGGTGTCCACACAGTCCCTTTGGCTGACAGTTTCTTGTCCCACTTCCCAGTATAGAGATCACATACTCTGAGCTGGGAGCAGACGTGACTAGGAAGGTAATGCTGCTATTCTATTTATTGAATGGATATATTTCATTCAAACCTGTACTCTGGGAAAAAATTAAAATCAAAAACATTTTTTAAAGAAAAGGCAAAAAAAATGAACATTACTACAGGCACTTAGAAAGCACTGTTGCACAGATGAATGTTAAAAAAAAAGTAAGGAATATAAATTTGTGCCACCTTAGAGAGAACCCTGATTACAAGTGCCATTTTTACAACCTGTTCACTGAACTCAACATAGAATTAGGTATCGGTTCTCCTGAACTGGAGCGCGCTGGCTGAATCCCACCTGTGCATACGTACTTGTGTATTTGTTGGAACAATTTGGCTAGCAGCTGCTTTGGGGATAAAAAACCAATACAAACAAGAATACAGCCAGCACAGATTCTTTTGATCTGCTTTACTAAAGAAAGCAATATTAAGGGGTTAACAATCTTATTTCAATCCAACATACAAATATTGTTCACTTAATTCAGGGGGAAAAGTCAGCACCCTGTACTTCAGAGCAAATACAAACAGAAATTACAAACAGAGACAACATAAATAGAGCAAATAAACACGAATTAGCAGACAGGCTTCTAGCTGTCTGTCAAAGCAATACACCAACAGTTACCAGAGAGAGAAGCACCAATATCTGGGTTTTCTTCAAAGCCAGGGGGCCTCCAGTGGTTACCCAGAGTCTCCACATTGACGCTCTTCCAGTGAGTGAGAGCCCCTTGCAAATACCTCTGTTCTCTCTTTTTATATACTCTTTAGCCATCATCAAACTCTGAGCGACCAGAACTCAGGCTCCTGCTGTTGGCTCTGGTCTTAGCAGCTCCCCTTGAGACCCTGAGGGTGTCATACCCACATAGGCTTAGCACCTAGGAGATAGGGGTTTGGGCCTGGGGCTTTGCACCTAGTAAGGCTCAATCAAAGACATTTAATTAATTTATCATTCTAAAACAGTAAAAAAGTCCCAACTTAATTGATATTGCAGTATTCGCACATATAAATACCTTATTTGCATCCTAAATCCATTGCCTCTGTCAGGGATAGCACATTTTAGTATTAGTCCTCTGAAACTGTGAATGGTCACCATATTGATCATGGTTCTTTTATCTTGCAAAGTTGTTTCTTTTAACAGTGTTGTTATTCTGTACATCATTTTCCTACTTCTGTTTATGTCCTCAAAATTGTTCATTTTTATAACATCAATATTATAGTACTAACTGCTCTTCTGATTTGTAATTCATTCAAGATCAGTTCATTTAAGTCTTTTCATGTCTTTTTGAAATTTCTCCTAATTTCTTAGACAATAATAGTACTCCATCACATTTATATACCACAATACATTTAGGCATGCCTCAGTTGATGCCTCTGTTTAGAGGGCATTCAGGTTTTTTGTTTGTTTGGTTTTGGAGACTGCTTGGGACTAGTCTCCCTAAAAGAAAAAAAAAAAGAGCAGCTAGATAAAAAGAGCTGCTATGAACAATTTTGTACATACAGAAACTTTTCCTCTTTCATTGAACTCTTCAGGCTGTAGGCCTAGCAGCTGTATAGATGGGTGAAAAGGCATCCACTGTTTGGTAACTTTTTGTGTGTAAGTCTCTTGCTTTCTAGAATGGTTGTACCAATTTATAGGTCTATCGGTAATGCACCAAACAGTGCCCGTTCTCCCACATCTCCTCCAATATTTATCATTTTTCTGTTTGGCATCTTTGCCATTCTGATGGGTATGAGGCAGAATCTCAGAATTGCTTTAATTTGCATTTCTTTTATTATTAATGATTTAGAGAATATTTTTTTCCCATAGATTTATAGATAGCTTGTATTTCTTCCCTTGAGAATGTGTGTTCATATCTTTAGACCATTCACCAATTTAGGAATGGTTTTTGTTCTTATAAATTAAAATCTGTGCCTATGAATGATCTCTATTTTTTAACAAGCCCAAAATTGTTTTGTTAATTACAGTTTTGTACTATAGTTTGAGGTGTGAAACTACTAGGTCTCCTTCATTTCCATTCTTTTCATTAAGCGTTCTTGACTTTTTCCTGTATATGGATTTTTGTTATTTTTCCTAGTTTGACTATATAACTCTTGTAGTTTGATTGGCATGATATTGAGGAATAATCTGCACATGGAAGCTGTATTGAATGGGCTGTGGAGGAGAGCAGCAGGCTGCAAGGAGATTATAAAAATTGTCTCTAAACTTTGCTCTCAATTAAATCTTTCTGTGTATGGAGGAAGTTTTGGGAGCTCCAGTGGGTGAGGCTGTTTACATGGAGGGAATAGTCCTAACCAAGAAGGGATCTCTGGTCTGGTTCACAGACATGAATTCTGCAAAAGAAGTTCTCCATATGAGGAGGTGAACTTAATGCTCCTTTGACAAGCCCCAAGGTTACTTAGTCAAAGACACTGATGATGCTATTATCATAGACCAAAGAGCATAGCTGGAATTCATATCAGTGTGTGGAGCAGTGGAAAGGGCACTGAACTTGAAGACATGGGATCAGAGTTTGAATTTTACCACTGGGCAAGTCACTTTATGTCTCTGTTTCAGTGTCTTCATCTGTAAAATGAAGGGTAGTCAGGCTGTAAGATTCATTACAGCTTTAGAGATATGGCGCTGTGACCCAGTGATTGACATTCATGAAGTAGGCAGGAAATCTGAGTTCAAAGGTCAAGAGTATCCACACAAGATAGGGTAACAGGGTAAAAAAAATTTAGGGAGATTAGCTCCAGGCAGTGTCATTTAATGATAGGTGTCATGTAAACTGCATCTCGATCCCCCTACCCCCACCTAGCCATATACGTCTTTTCCCCATCACTCATTTCAAAGAGAATACATCTATGGTATAGACAATAGAAGATCTGAGGATGTTGAGTTGTAAGAGGTCTTAGAGATTATCTAGTTGGGCAGTTTCAAAGACTTTGTCCCTGGCTATTGGTTGCATTGTGGTGGGCAAAATTCCCCAGTGTGGCCTAGACCAGATTAAAATGTGATTGGAAATATTTGACAAAATAAAAATGCAATGGAATATAAATAATGTTACTAAGTAGTTTTCTAAGTCAATATGCAGCATACAAGAAGTTTGACACAACTGAACTAGCCCAGATTTCTCACTTTACAAGTGAGGATACAGGCCCAGAGAGCTTTAGTGACTTGACCAATATCATACAGTAAAAGTGGCAGAGACAGGATTATGAACCTAGGTCTGTAGTCTTGAAATCTAGTACTTGATGTGATGGTCAATAAGAAAATCCTGTAAAATAGAAGAAATGGCAGAGATATCTAAAGTACGTGATCTCATTCATTTGTCACAGTCTTCCTTGAAGAGAATTTCTTTCCCTTCTCCTGTCCTGAGGAACCGAGAAGCTGGAGGTGAAACAAGTGAAGAGTGACAAGGTGAGATGATTCATCTAGGTTAAAAATCAAATCAGTTCATGAGCCACAGCTCAGCAATTGAGAAAAATATCAGCATCTATTTGTGTCTTGTAATTCATGCCCACTCAACCAATTCTCTGTGTTAGACCAATTTGTAAATATGACCAACTAAGCATCACATTTGTATTGTGGTATCACATCCTGTAATCCTATAAAGGAAAACAACTCTGCGCAATGCAGCAATTCAATAACGCCGGTAGCCAGAAGTGAAATGTCTCTGGGGCAAGGTGACACTAGGACATCAATCACCTAATGGGAATCGAGAATAGCAGAATGGCTATTGTGATGTCTCATAAAGACCTCAGCAGAGCAGCCTTGTGGACAATCCCAATTCACCCATTCAATTCAATAAACATTTTGGCAATGAGCTCCATGTGCCGGAGGAGATACAGAAGCAAAAGAGATGTAGTCTTTGTCTTCAAGGAGAATTCAGACTAATGTGGAGGATTCAGTTCAGTTTGGTTCAAGTGAGTTCAATTCAATTCAAATATTTATTACCTGTATATATTGCAAAAGACACTGTGGTAGACCATGGGGATATAAAGGCAAACAACAGCTTCCCCTCCTCTAGGAGCTTACATTCTACTAGGAATATAATCACCCAGTCAAGAAGAATTTATTATGTGTCCACTGTTTACATCAAGGTTCATAAGGTGACTTACATACATTATCTCATTTGATAGGATGTGTGCACAGATAACCGTCACAAGATGGAACTTGAGATAGCAGAGTAGAGAAGCAGGCAGCAGAGCTTTCCCAGCATTCCCCTCCAAAAAACTTTATAATAACACCTCACATCTAATTCTGGAGTGGCAAATTATATACTCTGTGCCTTGGGAAGAATCTCTTCAACATCTGTGTGGAGGAAGGACTGGAATAGGGAGAGAGTTCAGGCTGAGAGGATCACTCATAAGGCTAGTGTGCTAGGTCAGGTGAGAAGTGAATGTGAGCTTTAGCCATGATAGTTAGTGAGCCCGTAAACAGAGAGAGTGGTATGGGCATGCTAGACATTGTAGAAGCAAAACTGATAGGACCTGACAACTTAGTGAATATGTGAACATTGGAAGATTATGAATTCAAGGTTAGATGATTATGAGAATTCAAAGACATTACAGAGGAATTAGCCATATTAAAGCCATATGTCTCATTGCTCCTCATTTCTATTGATTCTTGTGGGCATGGAATACACTTAGCACTTAGCACAGTGCCTGGCATATAGTAGGTGCTAAATAAATATTTATGGATTAATTGATTGATGCTACCCAGAGGAGCCTAAAAATATTGCTAAAGAATACAAAGCCGTCATTAAGAAAATGATGACTAGAGGAGCATAGGTTCTTTTCCTTTTGAAAACATAGTTTTCAAAAGTTTGCAGCTCAACAAAAAGTTGGTGCCAAAGAATGGGATTATGGACTTTTGGCCCATGGCTAAAAATGTAGGCATGCTAGGTTCCTGAGATGCATCTCATCTAACAAAGGCAGGTACAAATGAATTTGCCAGCTATTTTGCAAATCTAATTTAAAAAAAAGGCTTAAAGTCAATTTGGGAAGAGAGAAAATTGCATTTGTATATGTGCGTAGGGAATTTCTGAGTGAGCGTAATTGATCCAACAATGCAGGTCAGCCCCTTTTCTGCCACTTATATTGTCAAAGAGTTACACTGAACACTGAAAATTTAAGTGAATCACCTATGGTTACACATCCACTGTCACTCACTCACTCAATAAATAAATGCATACCAAACATTTATTATTTGCCAGGCACTGTGCTAAGCACTGTATGTAAAGAAAAAGCAAAAAGTAGTCCCCAAATGGGGAAGAAAACCTATTTATATAATAACATACATGGTAAATACAGACTAGATGGAAGATGACCTTAGATGGGATGGTACTAGTGGGTGGTAAAACTAGGAAAGGCTTTTTGGAGTAGGTGGTTCATGAGCCAGGGTGTGATGTTAACAGGGGCGAGGGCTGTAAGATCTTCCTCGCCCATTAATAGGCCTCATGTGGAGCCCATTAGGGGAAGGTTGCTTGAAGCAAGACTTCCACGTCTTTTGGTACTAAGCTAATTAGGCAATGAGTCAGATTGTGATGCCTTCTGGCTCTGAGGCTATTAGGCAAAGGACTATATATTCAGAGAGGTGAGATTTTGCTTTGGGGCTCACTCATTGGAGGAGTGTTTGTGTGATTTGGTCAGATGAGACTCTGGTAGCCGTTAAGGAGCCCCTGGCTTTGAAAACCCAGATATTGGTGCTTCTCTCTCTGGTAACTGTATGTATTGCTATAGTCAGACAGTTAGAATCCTGTCTGTTGATTTGTGTTATTTTTTTCTGTTTGTAATTTCTGTTTGTATTTTCTCTGAAGTTCAGGGTACTGACTTTTCCCCCTGAACTAAGTGAATGATATATGTATGTTTAATTAAAGTAAGATTGTTAACCCCTGAATCAGCTGTCTTTCCTTAGTAAAGCAGATCTAAGAATGTACACTAGCAGCCATCCTTGGTATGCCAGTGTTATTGCCCTTACACAGGGCTTAAAAGAAAGTAGTGATTCTAAGAATTAGATGGTGGGGAAAAACATTCAAGGCATAGAAAATAGCCAATGTAAATGTAAGAAGATAGGAAACCAAATGCTGTTTGTTAGAAGCAGCAAGTATGCCAATATGGTTGGATTGTAGAGTGCATGGAGGGGGGTGGCTATAACATAAGGAGATTAGAAATAGTGGAAGGGACCACATTGCAAAGTGCCCTAAAGGTCAGTCAATATTATATCTGATTCTGAAGGTAATAAGGAGCCATTGAAGTTTATTGCATAGGGGGATGACATGGTCAAACCTATTCTTTAGAGATAGTATTTTGGTAGCTATAGTAGAAGATAGGTTGGAGTGGAGGAGACTTGAAGCAGGGAGACCAGGGATTCTAAAGTAAGGAAAATATAGAATTGGATTGGTCCATCAAGGGATCAAGATTGGGAAGGCAGGAGAGTGTACTCAAGATAGGAATGTGTGAAAGTTAAACACATGAGTGATAATAACATAATGAATATGATCATCCTTATTTGAAGCTAGGTCATAATAGTTGAGTAGGTTAAGTAACTGGGAAGTTAGAATATTTAAGGGAATATGGACATACATGTTGAAGTTCCCTAGAACTAGATTTGGAGCTGGGGTAAAGACAAGACAAACTAGACAAAGAATTCATTGAAAAAGTAGAGAGAATATCCTGTAGAGAGATAACAGTTATGAGAATCTGGATTGGGTGAAAGTTTTGGATGGAATCAATCTCAAAGAATAGCAAGTGGTTGAGCACTGGCAGTATAGGAAGACTTTGGAAGTTGCAAGGGGCACAAGGTGTAATAATAATGAATTTTGTTGATATGAACCCAGTTCTTTTTATGTTTTGATGCTGTAAATTGTATTACCCTATAGCAGTCATAGTGATAATGAACATTATAATCCCTTAAGGCCTCTAAATGCCTGAAATGACATGTAAGGAGGCCTAGTACATAGAGATAAGAGCAACTAGTCTGGAGAAGTGGGTTCAAGAGTTGGGTTTTGAACAGTAAGAAATGATGAGGGGGATATCTTAAAACTGCACTTTTGGGACCCCCTGAACAGGAATGGTATAACCATGTAAGGTTATTAGGAGAGCAAAATGAGATAATTTATTTTAAATGCTTTCCAAAAGAAAAAATCTATAAAGTCAGGCATTATTCAATTCAACCTGAGTTTATTGAACTCCTATTAAGTGCAAAGCACTGGAGATAGGGACTGGATTGGAGAAATGGCAACAGGATAAAGTAGCTCCTATTCAGTCTTACTCCTTTCTTTCCTTCCCAGACCTCTTGGCTAAATTACATATATTGACTTCTTTTGGCTTATATGTAGATGTTCTACTTCCTTCTATTTTTAGGCCTCCCTGCTTCCCTTATGGCTACGCTGTGCAACTCGGTAGATTTTGCATTCTACGATGCAATTCCTAGATGGGAAGCCTGGACAAATCTTCCAACTTGAATATTCTTAGACAACCCTCTAGGACCTATTTTATTGTTTTTCATCCTTTATTTCTGAAGAGGGCCAATGTCATCATAAAGTTGGGGTAAAATAGTGGATGATGGATGATGTCTTGACTTGTAGGTGAATTGGATTTAAGCAAGGCAGAGTTGCACAAGGATGTCAGCCTCACTCTCTCTTCGAGACATAAAAGTCCAGTGGCAAGACAAAAGTCAGGATGACTGGCGATGACCTGGGTTGCAGTGGATGACCTCAGTGTCTTTGATGTCTGACCAAGCTCCGAGCACTCCACAGCACCTGCTTCAGCCACTTTCATGGCCTTTGGAAGAAATTGTCCTCATCTGCCTATTCCACCAGAGGAAGTCTTCACATGCTTGGGGTAGATATCCCCTAATTCACCAATAGGCTTGAGTCCTGTTGGTTACCATCAGCCTGGAGCCACAGGTTAGAGGGTGAAAGGTGAACACCAAAGGTGGATGACCAGCCCCCAAAAGGGCTTGGTAAGCCCTTACATCAGAGGTGCTAGTCCTCTAAGAACATCTCATACACCCCTAGGCCTTTTCTACTGATTTATGAATGGATCGTGATCTGAATTGAGTACGGATCTGCATTTGTAGTGGAAGTTCCCTCACCAGAAGTTTTGCATGTTGGCAAAATTATAATTCTTTCAAGCATTATGATTTTTCAAGATTTATATAATGTGGAACTGAAAATAGCAAACTCTATTGTCATCTCGTCTCTTATGAAAGGAGCAATAATAATAATAACCTTACTGAAAGTTGTCTGCTTTGGTGTTTCATTGTAATATGGAGATAATCTTGAATTTTTAAAGGCACAAAGGCCATCAATATGAGCATTTTGGAAGGTTATAGTTATTATAGGATTTAGAGCTGGAAGGAAGTCTATATCTGCAAGGAAGATCATCTAGTCTAATTTATTGTACAGGTGAGGAAATTAGGCCTCAGAAGATTTAAGTGACTTTGAAAAGATCCAGCCAATAGTTACTAATAGAGATTGGATTCAAATCCAGATCATCTGGCTACAGGTTCATTGTTATTTCTACCATACTATGATTAGTGCTATAACTAAGATAGAACACCTGGAGCATTGCCTCAGGGCACTGAAATTTAGGGTCCACAAGATTGAACTAATGTACATCTATGGAACTTAGAAATAAATGAATCTAGTTCCTAATTATCCAGAATTGGCTAAAATAGAAAATTATCAGTTTGTCATGCATTGTTAATTACTCTGGTATGTATGCCACTATAGGAGCTAATTCTCTGTTGCATTCAATTGAATTTATCTTAATCATGGTACTTTGTTATTTTTATATCATGAATTACAATGTTGATTTGGGAGTCTACTTCTCTCCTCAGGCATAGTTCTTGCTGTGTTCCCTAGATGCCACAACTGCTCGTTTTGTGGCTTTGACCATAATGGCCTCCCACCATTTCAGTTCAATGCAGTGTTTACTATGTGCCAGTGATCATGCTAGGTACCAAAGATACAAATACAAAAAGGGAGCAACCATTGATCTCCAGGAACTTGCACTCTAAAGAAAGCCAACATTCATAAATAAACATATTTAAAATCTAAAATAAAAGGCAAATGCAAAGACATTTTAGAGTTTATGAGGAGAGTTATGGGGAAAGAAGAAAAGTGCCATTGTACAAGATGGCACTTGAGCTGAGTCTTGGAAGGAATCAGGGGTCCCAAGTGGCCCAAGTGAGTGGGGATAGAATTGTAGACATGGTGGAGAGACTTTACGAAGCTACAGAGGCAAGAAATGGAATGCCCTAATTTTACATAGAAACAGAAAGTAGGCTAGTTTGACTGAAATGTAAAGTGTATGGAGGGAGAAATAATATGAAGTCTGCCCAATAAGATAGGTTGGAGCTAGATTGCTCAAGAGAGAAGTTTGTATTTGATCTTGGAGACAACAGGGATGCACTGGAGCGGCTTGAAAAAGGGGAAGATGCACTCAGGTCTGTGTTTTAGGAAGATTGCTTTGGGTGGAATATGAATTAAAGAGGGGAGAGACTGGAAGAAGAGCGGCTGATTAGGGGACTACTGGAATCTCCCAGGCTCTCAACTCCCATGTCCAATCAGTTGTGATCTTGTCCATTCTGCCTCCATAATGTCTGTCCTCTTCTCTCTGCTCATTCCACAGCTGACCTAGGCCAGGCTTTAAGCACTTCTTACCTGAACAATTGCAATAGATTCACAACTGATCTGTATCTATCTTCTTGCTTCTGTAATCTGTCCTCCAGAGAGCTGACAAATAAATATTGTTCAAACACAAGCTGACCATATCATTCACCTGCTCAAGAAGCTTCATTCTGGAGGTAATAAAAGTGGCCTACTGCCTTTCAGGTGAAATACAGGCTCCTTACTTTGGTTTTTAAAGTCCTTTGCAACATGACCATAACCAATCTCTCTTGCCTGATTACACATTACTCATCCTTACACATATGATGCACCAGCCAAACTGGCCTACTTGTGGTTTTGGGTATAAGACAGATGGTCTTATACTCTGCTCCCTGTATACTTTACCACTGTCTGTTTTTCAGGCAAAAGATATTGCCCCTCCTCACATCTACCTCTCAGAACCACTAGCTCCCTTCAAGTTTTAGCTCAAATACCAACAGTGAACGTGTGTGTGTGTATATACAAGTGTATATATATAAACGCACGCATGCATACATACAGATATGAATGGAGAGAGATTTATGAACATGTTTCCTGATTGAACATAATCTCAATTACGAATGTAATCCTAATCAAAGGTAATTGAATATAATTCACTTTTGTATTGATATCTCCAGCCCCTAGCATGATATTTAGCACATGATACACGTTTAATAAAAGCTTGCTAATTTGTAGATCGAGGGCTTGAAATAGAGTGGTGGCCATCACATTGGAAAGAAGGTAATGTGAGAGATGTTAGGGAGGAAGAACTGAAGAAATTTCACAGCTGATTGGTTATGTGGGGCCAGGGATAGAAAAGAATAAAGGATAATTCTTAGGTTTGGAACCTGAATGAATGGACAGTACTCAGACTGAAATCATCTAAATATACAGAGTGTGAGATGGGGAGGAGGAAGCAGCCTGCAGTTTAAGGACCAGCTTAGTTAAGGTTTTGACAGGTTGATCACAGGTGATGGTCAGTAAGTGATGACTGGGAGTGGGGGTCCACATGAAGATCATCTAATGCAGGGGCTTTGTTCTGCATTGTTTGCTGGAATGCCCCCCAAACCAATAAAATCATGAATCTGTGAAATAACACAATAGTGGCTCACTTGTCTCCAGCAATCTATAGACTACAGAACACTTTTCTCATGATAGCCTGTGAGGCATGAAGCTCAAGTGTTCTTGTTCCTATTTTATAAATCAGGAAGGGTAGGCTCAAAGATAGCAGTCAAATGACTTCACCAAGGTCACAAAGCTAGTAAATGGTAGAGTCTGGACAAGAATACAATTCTTCTGAGTCTGGTGATCCTTCCACTCTTCTGTGCTGGGAGGACCTATTGTGTAGTATTCTATTGCTGTCTCCCTGGTGTGCCACCTTCAGGCATACAAATCACAATGTCCCTGTCCCCTGGCGTTTGGTTTTGCATGAACACATCCCATTTGCCAAGTATCCTTAGGCTTAATTGATGCCTCTGGGCTTTCACCTCCAACAAATACATGTTATCTGAGATTATGTTTTCTGAGTTCCGTTAGCTCATAGTTTTTTACAAGCTCGAACTCATCTTATTACTGGCTCTGAGACCTAATCCCTCTGTGAGCCCTCTCTCCCTCTCCCTTTCCCTCTACTTCTCCTATTGCAATGTCCTTAATGATGAATATTTTTTCCAGGGCATATTTAGAAATGTTATGAGGCCATGCATTAAAATGAGCAAGCATTTTATTCATGGAAATTGAAATAGAGACAAATTGACTTTAAGACAGTGTTCAAAAGGCTTTCCAAGAATCTATAGAGTAAATTAACGTGCTCTTAACCCACTTATCTGAGTTATTGCACTTCTACTTCAGTGACTGGGCTCAATGGAGATTGCAAACCAGTTACAGTTGAGAACCAAAAGTCATTAACAAGTGTGTATCAGAACAGGCCTACTATCACTGATCTTCTTCACTTCCTTCCTTCCTCCCTCCCTCCCTCCCTCTCTCCTTCCTCCCTCCCTCCCTCCTTCCTTCCTTCCTTCCTTCCTTCCTTCCTTCCTTCCTTCCTTCCTTCCTTCCTTCCTTCCTTCCTTCCATCCTTCCTTCCTTCCTTCCTCTCTCCTCCCTCCCTCCCTCCCTTCCTTCCTTCCTTCCTTCCTTCCTTCCATCCTTCCTTCCTTCCTT
>CM053622.1:722696865-722723373 GCA_028646595.1 Phalanger gymnotis | reverse complement strand
GGTTTTCTCACATCCTTCTCATTTCTCTTCCCAATTTTTCCTCTACTTCTCTAACTTGCTTTTCCAAATCCTTTTTGAGCTCTTCCATGGCCTGAGACCAGTTCATGTTTTTCTTGGAGGCTTTTGTTGTAGGCTCTATGACTTTGTTGACTTCTTCTGACTGTATGTTTTGGTCTTCTTTGTCACCAAAGAAGGATTCCAGAGTCTGAGACTAAATCTGGGTGTGTTTTTGCCGCGTGACCATGTTCCCAGCCAACTTACTTGACCCTTGAGTTTTTCAGTGGGGTATGACTGCTTGTAGACTAAAGAGTTCTATGTTCTATGCTTGGGCAGATGCACTGCCACACCAGCACTCCTCCTTCCCCAAGAACCCCCTACCCAGACTGGGCTTAAATCTTCAGCAGGCTCTTCACTCTTGCTCTGATCCGGCACTTAATTCCTCCCACCAGGTGGGCCTGGGGCCAGAAGCAACTGCAGCTGTAGTTCCAAAGCTGCCCCACCTCCGCTGCCCCAGGGGCGGTGGCTGAACTGCAAACTCAGTCCCGCAGCTTTTCCCAATAACCTTCTCTGTTTTCTTTTGTGTTTGTGAGTAGAGAGGTCTGGTAGATGCCACAGCTCACTAATTCAGGGCGCTAGGGCACACTCCGCCCAGCTCCTGGTCTAGTTGTTCTGCGCTGCACATGCTGGGCTCTGCTGGGCTCAGCTCCGCGTCCCTCAGCTGGGAGCTGGGAGCTCCGTGCGGGACAGACCTTACCCAGAGACCATCCAAGGTGTCCTGGGCTGGCGCCCTGCTTCCCTCTGGCACTTTGTGGGTTCTGCAGTTCTAGAGTTGGTTCAGAGCCATTGTTTTATAGGTTTTTGGAGGGACTTGGTGGGGAGTTCACTCTAGTCCCTGCTTTCCAGCTGCCATCTTGGCTCTGCCCCCTGTGGACATTTTTTTATCCTGTGCTCATCCCACACAGTCCTCCTTGTAAAGCACCAAGTAGCAGTCACTTAAGCATCACACAAGTGGGTCTATCCAGCTCTTATCCCTGTTTAAATTCTATCCCTCTCCCAGCTCCACTGGAATTAGAAGTGGCTGTGGACTTCCCAGAGACCCAGTGACCTATACAACCCAGTAGACATATGATACTTTCTTAGGTGTAGAAAAAGAATGAATTAAATGTGCCCACCTCCATTCAATCTCTCTAGGTCTGAGTTTCATCTTCTGTAAATGAGGAAGCCAGTACAACATCACTTCTTAAGTAACTTTCTTTGACCATAAGATCTCTAGAAATGAACAATAGTGAATGAAAAATAGTGAATAAAAACACACAGGAGAGAAATAGTCCAATAAAGGTCCCATCTCTAAAACTCCTGGCCTCAGATGTCTATACACACACACACACACACACACACACACACACACACACACACACACACACAAAGTTGGGTAACAAGCACAGCCAGCTAAATATTTTAATTCAAAGAGGCAAACTGAGTTTCCTGGGCATTGTTGAGACTCATAGGCCCCGTAACTGGAATGTTACGTTGGAAGGGACTATCTTAACCCGAAGAAAGAGGCAGCAGGCAAAATAGCCATGTATATTAACAAAATATGCTTGTGTGAGTAAATTTAAAATTTAGAGGTGGTAAACATGGTACAGAGCTCCAAGCCCTGTGCTCTATCCATTGTGCCACTTAACTGCCCCACATGAGGGGCACAGTTCCCATAAAGGGAAATAAATAACTTAAAGATATGAAGGATTATCATATGGAAGAGGATTTAGACTTGTTCAGCTTGGGCAGAATTAGGAACAAGTAGTGGAAATTTCAGGGAAGGAATTTTAGGCTCAATTTAAGTATGAGGTACTGTCCTTTCCTTGTGTCATCATTTTATTTACTAAAAGGGCATTCATATGAGAAGCAGAGAAAAGCAGCTGGAGAAGAAACAGTTCTGAGGACCCGAGAGAAAATAGGTCCTTAGATAAAAGTACTGAGAGAACCTGAGCGAAAGCAGCTCAGTTGCTTTTTTGGTGTTGAGATAGGTGCAGTACGTTATTTCCCAGCAGCCAGTTTGAATATCATTATTTTGTGGATTTTAGAGTTGTTTTGGGGTGGAGCTGACTCACATAAAACCTCTGGCAGTTTGTGTTCAATATTAGGAGATGTTGAGGCACTTATAGCTCATTCCACAGTTTACAAAAGGAGATTTATGTAGCCATATCAGAAGAAAGACATTCAATAAGGATAGGCATTGATAACACCTCGATTTGATTCATGTGAACAAAACTCCTTTGCCTGAATTGCGCAGCTTGGGCTGCTCAGGAGTGTGTTGTTAAGCAAAATGGGCTCCTTAGCACTTAGTTCGACAAGTGCCCTTGAAGAGTTTGACTTTTGTCTGCTTTGAGTGATTCAGCTATTTCATTGAATCTTGCTAAGTGCTAAGCCCCAGGCCCAAGATTTGGGTGTCCTTGGTGATGCCTTGCCTCAGGGGAGGGCTTAGTTTAGACATGAGTTTGAGTGACATGTCTGGGACAGCAGGGGCTCTTGGACCATGTGGGTTTGAGTCCACCTCTTTGTGGCGATTTTGGGTTGCGTGGGTGAGTCGCATGTGCGACTCACCCCTGATGCTGACAAAGATATAAAAATCTGGGGTTGGTCTCAGCTTCCTTGGAGCTCTTTGCTGAAGCAGTGGTAGCACGTGACTCTGGGCCAGCCCTTGTTCTGAGCTCCCAGACTGAACCTGGATATTGGTAACTATAAATTGTACTGGGTCTGTCTGTTTGTAATTTGTTTAAGGGCTCTTGGGATGGTGTTGATGAAGAGACTCTGGGCAGCTGTAGCTAAGGAGCCCTCCAGCCTGTAAACTCAGATGCTGAGACTTTGTTGAACTCTGGTAACTATGTATTGGGATTTGAATCAGACAAGGTCTGTCTGTTGATGTTTGTAATTTGCTTGTATTTTGCTCTGAAGTTCAGGGTGCTGGCTTTTTCCCCTGAACTAAATGAATGATATTTGTGTGCTGAATTAAAGTAAGCTTGCCAACCCCTTAACCTTGTTCTCCTTATTAAGGCAGATCAAAAGAACCTGTGTTTTTGCGGTGTGCTGGCAGCTTTCTGGGTGCTGGCTGTGGGTGGATCTTTCCTCCCCACAGAAGCTGCTAGCCAGATTGTTGAAACACCCATTAGGCAGACATCAGAGAGCACATGAAACTTTTTGTGGCAATTTTATAATCAAATGAGCAGAAAGTGATATCAACAGTTTAATCCTTTGGGTCTTTGATCCAATCAGAAGACTTTAATATTTTCAAAGATAAATTAGTTCAACTTGAATTCAGGCAAGTGTTAAATTATTGCTCCTTCCACAATTTGTTGCTGAGAAAAGCTGATTCAAAGATATTTTGGGACAATGTGGTACAATTGTATGTGGACTATTTCTTGTGAAAATTTGGATTTGGGGTTTTTTAACCTAAGATAGAAGTAAATCACTACACATAAGGATGTCCTCGTTGTAGACAGGAGAGTCAATGAAAAGCCACAGCTTGAAAAGTCATTTAAGAAGCTAGCTGAGAAGACTCCAAAATCTCATGAGAGAAATTGAGGGAAGTTGCTTATAGAAAACAGAACACAAAAGCTTGTGGAGTTCAGAAACAAAAAAGGAACTAAATCTAGCTGCACCAGTGTAGTAGAAACAAACAAGCTCTGTGGATGATATGGGGAGATGATCTCATGGAAGAATTATTTTGATGCTGGGAGATTATAAGGGGAAAGCAATATCTTTAAAGAGATGGCCAATGAAAGTCTGCCTTGCTCTCTAAGTTATGTGCAGCACAAGAAAGGAGAAAACCCCTTGTTGCCTATAGAGAGCAAGACCCGAATAGCTTTGCAGATTCATAGATTTAAGGGAACTGCTTTTCACTAAAAGAGTATAAGGATGCTTTTGTTCATATGCAAGGAAGCAGATATGGGAAGCTCTTTGGATCACAATCTCAAGGATATTGTTAGCTAAAAAAATCATAACAGAGCTTTAACTGTCTGAGAGTAGCAGAGAAACTGCTTCATCCAGTAGGACAGCAGAATATTATACAGAACAGACTGTTCCTTAATAGGACCGCAGACATTCAGTCCTGCAGTCTAGAACTGTGTCTTGCAATTTTGCTTAGGCATATATATTTCCCTAATCATATGCTTTACAGCTAGGTTTCTGTATGATTTGCATTCATCACCTCCCACCTTTTTCCTGACCATGAACAAGGTGTGCATTAGTGTAGGAGTGTGACCCAGGTTTAGAGGTGGACTGTTCTGATTATTTCTGTTTTTATCTTTTATTTATTATTCTTATATTATGATTACTTATTGGAATTTTAAAATGCTTCATGTTTAATAGTTAATAGTGTCATTGTGAATGATTTGTGTAAAGAGGAAGTATACCTTTGGGGACCCAGGGGATATAGTATTACCACACCAGAATTACCCTTAGAATCCTGACAGTTGAGTTATAGCAGTAAGGTAGCTGTGATCATTGTTTTCTATGTGAAAAATCTCCCAGACCTGACAGCATGTGTACAGGTTGGGATGAGTGAGCCAAACAGAGAAGGAAGGAAAGCTGGATGCTATATTGGTGCCACACGTTTTATACATGCTACATGAGGGGAATGTCCTAAAAATCAGGAATATGTTGTCCTGGGTTTTCCTTCCTTAGAAGTCTTCTAGGCTACATACTCAGACTGTTGGAGAGAACACTCTTGGTCACCTACAGGCAAGAATAGATGACTTCTTGAACTTTTTCCAGTTTTATGACTGTATAACTCTGTTGTACATTTACTATCTCATGAGCATGAGTGGCCATCCTTTGTAGAAGTGTCATATACAGAGAGGACATTCAGTTCAATTCAACTCAAAGAATAATTTACTATCACTTTTATGTCACTATACTTAGCATTGTGGAGAAATATTCAACAGTTCTCTGTTAAAATTATGCTTCTCTTACAATTAATGATGTAACATGAAGATCCAACACCTCATGCTTTGCCTGGCCTTTCATGGTCAAAGTCATATATAAGGATCTGACCACCACTTGCCCTCAGTGTTCTCTTTCTTTGGCTTATTGAGCCTCTCCTAGCTCAATTTACTCTTAGAAAATCTCCATATATAACTTTCATTTAGGTCTCTGAATATGAAGGTGAAAAGGTTTACCACACACAATATAAGCCCTCAAAGTAACATTGCATTTATTGGGTATGAAACAGCTGATGTTTCACAGAAAATGAAGGAAATCCAAAGAATTCATAAAAGTCTACAAACTGTGTAGAAAATGGATAAAAGATTTACAACAGCCCATAAGTAAACAATACAATTCTTCTCCCTTTCCAGTGCTTCTCACTTTTCATGATATCCCAAGGTCCTCTGGACTCATAGTGGCATGTTGCATTTGGAAGGGAAATAGATGGGGGTTACTAATCCCAACATTCCAGCAATCCCGTTGACATAGCTCCTGCACAGCATCCTACTTATAAAGAAAAGATAAGGAATTATTGAGACAATATAGATCCCTAGAAGGAAGAACTGCTTCTTCAGTAGTTCTCTATATATGTTGATCTTCTAGGAGGATTCTAAACAATTGAACAAGATTAGTCTTGGTGGTGGGAAAAAAGGGGTTATATATGACTTAGTGGGAAGGGATTTACCAGAATGTCATAGTTTTGTTGCCTCCTGGGGGTGGGGGTGGGAAGCTCATGAACTATTTGAGGCTCTCTGTATTCATCGTATAGCCTCCTATGAATCCTATGTGTCATACATTTTCTGCATAATGAAATAAAGGTTATCTTGTACCCATTATTGAATATCTTATACCCATTATTCACTTGGTCCTTTTAGTATTTGTATGGTAACTGGGAGCTTTATTCTCCACATTTGGGGAAATGCACATACAAGCTACACCATAAACATACTGGGAGATTTTTTCTGGAAAAACTTCAGGTAGGGGCAATGATCTAAAGAGAGATACTGATTTTCTTGTGGTTATGCCCCCTACTAAGATATAACCTATGTGAGCTTAGAGTTTTTGGGGAGTAGGTTGCACCAAGAAGTGAGTTAAAGAAGGGAGTACTTTCCGGGCACGGAGGACAACCTGTCCAGGGACACAGAGGTGGAAGAGAAGATGCTGAATCTGAGGAATAACAAATAGACTTGCTTGGCTGAAATATAAAGCATTGAAGCAAAGTGATATGAAATAAGCCTGGAAAGCTAAGCTGGAGCTAATTTGTAAAGAGCCTTACATGTCAGGCAAAGGAGTTTATATTTTATTCTAAAATCAACATGGAACATATGTGGATATGAAACCAAATTAATCCACACTCACAGAGCCTATACTTAATGATTCGTGTGTGGGAAGAGAGATACGACACATACACAAACAAGTAAGTAAAGGGTTTTTCAGGACTGAGGAGAACACTAACCACTAGGATATCAGGAGAGGTGATGGCATGAGTGGTAACTGAGCTGAGGCTTGAAGTGATGTAAGTATTCTCTAGATGGAGATAAGGAGGGAATAGATTTTCATAACGGCAGAGAATCTGTGCAGCACATCCCATTTTGGGAAAGCTCTAATGGTTAGGAAATTCTTCTGTACATTAAGCTGAAGTCCCTCTCCCTGTAACTTTTGTCGATTGCTCCTAGTTTTGCCCTCTGGGGCCAAGCAGAACAAGTTTAATCTTCCACATGACAACTTTAAAATATTTAAAGATTACTAAGGCTCATCAAACCTTCTGGCTATTACCTACTTCTGCTGATTCAGCTAGAAGAAACCCACAATGTATCTCTGTGACCTTGATAGCCTAGATAGGAATATGAAAAACTTAGGGGAGGGGGCAGTCCAGATGGTGGTTGGGAAAGGAAGATCTGGCTATATACCACAGATACATATTGAAGATGGGGTTGGTTGTTTTTATTTGTTTGTTTTGCTGTGTCATATCTCAAAATTTTGGAAATGGCAAACTCCTATCAAGGGTGAGCATCTCACGAAGACCAGAAGAACGTGTTTGGCAAGAAATTTACTCTCCTAAAAATGGGAGTAAAAAGTAAATTGTTCAGGAGAAAGAAAGATGCCAACCCAGGTGATATATAACAGAGACTTTGTGTGCCCTGAAACCATTATGGCAGCCTTCTACCATCTGTGGAACACTGGTGAGTTGGGTTTTGGTGATACTGCTGACTCGGGTTTTGGTGATACTGCTGACTCGGTTAGTAGGCTGGCCAATGCTACAAAATTGGTTCTATGAATTTAATAAATATAAGAGGTGGCTAGGATTAGAGTATCCTCTTACTTAAACTTTCATGATGATCATCATGATGACAAAGAGGAAAGTGGGTGAGTGGCTCACTTTTCTGTTCAAGAACCACAACAAGGCAAGATACATTAAACCCAATCATAAATACAAACATCCTATCTGATGGAAATGCTTCAGCACAAATGAACACTAAAAAGTTGAATGATTAATGCACAGAAAATGGACTGAATGTAAGGATATTTTCATTTTGTGCTGGTTCTATATCATAACAAAACTGGAAACAGAACTCATCACTTATAAGCAAGGTTTCATATTATTTTTTCCCTAATGATGCCTTTAGCTCCAAGTCACACAACAGCATGTTATTGATCAATGCAGTATAATTGTAAACAACTTCATTTCTGTAACATAGGTTAGGTCTGGAGTGGCCCTTTGGTTGAGTCCAAGTTGTACAGAACAAATCCTTTTATTAAGGGTATTTGTTCTGTGAAGTTGGGTTCAATAAAGGGCCACAATTGAGGACCTAGAAGGCCACATGTGGCCTCAAGGCTGAGGTTCCCCACCCATGAGTGAGGTAAAATTGAAGAGCCACTAAAATCTGTGGAAAGTAAAATTGAAGATGCTGAGGTTATTAAAAATATTTACTTAATATAAACTCCAGACATTGTTCCTAACCCTGACATGGATGACTAAATTAGCATCAATACCTCAACTGATTTTGAAAGGGAGATAGGCATATTTTGGGTCTAATTCTCAGGCAAATAAAACACTTGCTTTTGAGTTTGATTTCACACACACTCAATTGGGTATGAAAATCTATCTTACCCTACAGGAAAGTAAAGGGGAACGGGAAAAGGGCAGGGGGAGGTGATAGAATGGAGGGCAATGTAAATATCAGATCAATTATAACAAAACAGAATAGTAAAAGGTAATATCTGTGATAATCATAATGAATGAGCACATTTCCCCATAGCGTTTAACAGAAAATGTAGAAACATTTCTAGACTTACACACAGCAGTAGATAGCAGTTTCTATGGTAAAGACCATAGAGGGAAACATGAAGCTATCAAAGGATAATCCTAATGGCAGGCATCATACACTACCATCACAGAGATGACTGCAAAAACATATTTCAAGCAATTCTTTGTAATGGCAAAAAAGTTAGAAACTAGGGATGTGTCCATTAATTTGAGGAATGGCTTAACAAATTTTGGTATATGAATATAATGGAATACACTGTACTGTAGGAATTGATGAATGAGATGGTTTTAGAAAAACAAAGGAGGACTTATAAGACCTGATGCATAGTGGTAAGTAGAAAAAAATACAATTTAGATGATAGAAACAGTAGTGAAAAGAAACAACTATGAAAGAATTCTAAGAATTCTTAAGAATTCTAAGAATTCTTAAGAATTCTAATCAGTTTCATTTCCAACAATGATACTGAGATATTGATGATGAAGCATGTTAATCACTTCCTGAGAGTCAAGCCCCAGCCCCAGGGAAGTGGCAGCAGCACGGCTACTTCCACAGCTCTTGGTCCTCAGAGGGTGGGGGGATTGAGATCTAGCAAGGGATATCTTTGCTGACCCTGAGACAGGATTCTCTTGCTTTGCCTGTGCTTTGATCTGGGTTGTAATCCTGAGTGGTGGTCCTGGTGTGAGTAGGAGTGCTGGCATGGCAGAGCTAGTGGTGATGGTGGAGAAGGAATCCTTCTCACAATTCCAAGGCAGAAAAGAATGCTTGTGGTCACTCACAGACCAGAGCGCAGACCAGGAGGTGAGTAAACACCTCTCCTTTGATCATACAATCTTGGAAGAACTAAACAACTGCACAAAACCCCTAAAGCTTGGGACAGTACACCCTTCAAACTGGAAGCAGAGACCTACCTTAACAAACAGCTAAAAAGTCAAGTAATTGGCTGGAAAAATGAGTAAACAACAGAAAAAAATCAGACTATAGGATCTTACCTTGGTGACAAGGAAGATCAAAACATACAACCAGAAGAAGACAACAAAGTCAAAGCTCCTACATCCTACATCCAAAGCCTCCAAGAAAAATGTGAATTGATTTCAGGCCAAGGAAGGTCTCAAAAAAGGATTTTGAAAATCAAGTAAGAGAAATAGAGGAAAAATTGGGAAGCGAAATGAGTGATGCAAGAAAATCATGAAAAACGAGTCAAAAGCTTGCTAAAGAGGACTCCCAAAATGCTGAAGAAAATAACACCTTAAAAATAGACTAACCTGAATGGCAAAAGAGGTTCAAGAGGCAAGGAGGAGAAGAATGCCTTAGATATAGAATGCCAAAGATAACCAAGTTATCTTTGACATCTCGTATTTTCAAAAGGAAGACATTGACTTGTCCCAGGCCATTTCTACGTGTATCCCACCAAAAAAACGTGAAAATGACAAGATCATTGATGCATAATAATCACAAAATAACATTTTATATAATGCCATACATTTTATAAAATACTTTATATACACTTTCTCATTTGATCCCTGAAACTGCCTTGTAAAGTAGGTACAAGTACTAGGATGGACAACAGATATGACATAGGAAATACAATTATGGGAGAGGGATACAGTAATTCTCATGAAGAAGAATACAGGAAGATGGTCCGGAATATTGACATTGCCTCTGATCGCTATAGAACAGGGGTTATTTAATGGGGGATCCATGGACATCTAAGGTATTGATGGCTAGATATTAAAGGACTCACCAAGATAGATGAGAAGGAAAATACATCTTTATTTTCATCAAACTTTAACTGAAATTCAGCATTTCCTTAAATTACTTGAAAATATAATTCTGTGAAAGGGTTTATAAACTTCACCACAAAGTCCATGACCTAAGAAAAAAGTTAAGAACCCCTATTAAGAAGGAATACAGAACTCAGGTGGTAAGCAAAGAAAGTGGATTTTAGATTCTGAGACTCTAATTGAATCTGAATTCACCAAGAAGCAGGGCAAAACATTTATGTACCCTGGCCACTTTGGAAGGCATACTTGCTTTACGTTATTGTCCTTTCCATTTTTCCCTCCCCCAAATGCAAATCATTATGGCTTCCCTGTCATATTATGGGACTACACATCACAGAAAAGATGTCTATATGCAAAGGAAATTAGCCTTGAAATTTTGTGGCAATAAATTTGTAAACTTGAACAAACTAATATTCGTTTGATTTTAATCTTATTTTATTGATGTCTTTTTGTTTCCACAACTTTATTTTCAAATATACCTTACCTCATTTCTTTCCCCATATAAAACATTAAAAAAGAAAACAACAGTTCAGAAAAACAATTAAAATTAAATGGCATTAAATATATAAGCTTGTATAACATTTATTTTATTCTAATTTTATTTTATTATCTTTTGTTTATATAACCTTCATTTTCAAATACATGTTACCTCACTTCCTTACTCTTGCAATCAAGTCTTCGTAGCAAAATAATAATAAAAAAAGAAAAAGATGTTTAGAAAAATCAATCAATACATAAAATTTTCCTAATGGAATATGTATTATGCCACACCTAAAATCCCTAACCTCATCAAAGAGGAAGAGATGCATTTTCTTACTTCTTCTGTGAGGATAAACATGGCCGCATAATTATAGATCTTTCAGTTATGTTTATTTTTGATTTTACTTTTTTCATTGAATTGTTGTCATTGTGCATATTGGTTTTCTGGCTGTGCTTCATTCTGTATCACTTCAAATAAGTCTTTCCATGCATTTCTGAATTCTTCATATCTGTTGTTTCTTTTGGCATAGTTAATATCCCACTATTCATATTCAGTTGTATCCGACTGTTTGTGACCCCATTTAGGTTTTCTTGGCAAAAATACTAAAAATGGTTTGCTGTACCCCTCTCCAGCTCATTTTTACAAACTGAGGCAAACAGGGTTAAGTGGCTTGCCCAGGGTCACACAGCTAGTGTCTGGGGCCAGATTTGATCTTATGAAGATGAGTCTTCCTAATTCCCAGTCTGTGCTCTATCCGCAGCTCTACCTAGCTGCCTCGTATTCATATACCACAGTTTAATTAGACATCCCACCTCAGTAAACGGACACCTACCAAAAAACATTACTTAAAATCATCCTTCATTGTGCCTTTGTGTCTCATTGTACCCCTATTCTTCTTTTGCCTCCACCTTGGAGTCATAATTAGCAATTCTACTGCCCAAGGCAAGCATCACAAAGCTCATCTTCAAATCACCTTTTTCATACACATTGTGTTGGGGCTAATGAGACAACTTAGGGAAAGATGTTGGATTTTGGACTACACAGCCTAGGCAGAAATGCCATGAGGTATTATTGCCTTGGGCAGAGACAAATCTCAGCTACAATGAGATTGTTGAAGTAGAAGCCATCTCTGGAGATGACAATATGATATAAAGTATCGAGGCAGGACCTTACCAGTTTTAAGATTGGGGATGGAGTGAGGGAGAAAATTCCCTGACCTATCATTTCCCAATCTAACAAGTGATTTTTGCTAAGGAAGTTATAGCTACTGATGTGGTGTAAGTGCTTTTAGCACCCTCTAAATTGTGTTCCCCCAAGGCACTAATTAATCTGATCACCCTGCCCTAATTATGGCTCTTCTCCCAATGAATGTGGTGATATAGGTGACTGTCTGTCTTACATCTATCTAACTTTAGATCCACCATTGACACATTGTAGGATGGGGCTTTCTTGTGTGTCAGATAGCAGCAGACATAAGGCATCTGGAGTTAATTGTATCAGTCCCATACCACCAACCATGGCTTTTATGAGCCAGGATGCTCTAGTATAGATGGGAGGAGTTTGAGTTAACCCCTAGTTAGACTGACTTGAAACCTAGCTATGGAGCAAAGAGCATATGTAGACCACTTTATGGTTCTGGGGCATAACTTCTCAAACTTTCACAAAATTTCCTTACAGGGTTCTTTTATCTTCCTTTGGGATACTTTTATTTGAAGGTTCCTGAGTATGTTTTTTTTAATCACAGTAATTGTTTTCTCTGTACTTTCTGATTCATTGTACCAGATGTGGAAAGTATCCCTAGGGTGGACTCACACCTAGAACATGGCACTGGCAGGGTATATCTTGTTGAAAGGAACAGGCCTAAACGAATAGGAAGGAGACTGGCACTGAATGTCTAGACTATATACATTCACATCCTTGGTGGAGCACTGAGGTCATTTGAGTGATTTTGGGGGGACATGGGTGGAAGATTGATATAGCCAAGATTGGCAATGGGTACTAACGGTCATCTAATCCAATCCCATCATTTGACAGAAAAGAATGAGGCTGAGAGAAGTTAAGTGACTTACCAAAGCTCAAAATGTAGCAAAAAAGAAAACCAAGATTTGGCCCAGTGTCTCCTGACTTCAAATCCAGTGCTGTTTCCAGTTAACCATTCAGACTCTGAACTTAAGCAAGACTTAGAAATGTATTGAAAACCAACTTTGCCTACTCCAAAAGTCTGAATGGGACATATAGATTTGTGACATTTGCTACCAACTTGCTTTGGAAAGTTGGAAAAATGATCTCACCAATTTCATATCTGTTTTTAAAAAATGTCAAATGGACTGTATGATTTTTAAGGACTCTGTTAGCTCTAACAATTTTATTGTTTTATATTCTAACCTTACATGCCCTAGATCCTGAAATTCTAAGACAGATTTAACTCTGCCATACAAACATTAAATGTCTGATTTTTCAGAACATGTTAGAAGTAGAATGGAGAATAGTGCAGAGGTGTCAGACTTGTGGTTGAAAATGCAAGCAAAAGGGTGCCACAGGGACCAGATTAAATTATAACTAGGAAATGTTTAACAAAATAAATAAAAATACAATACAAAATAGACAATATTAATTTTTATTTTTCTAAGTCAGTATGCCACATGCAAGGATCTGTTACTATTTGAGTTTTACACCTCTTGTCTAGTGGATGAACTCGATTTGGAGCCGTGAAGACTTATGTTTACACCCCACCCACCCCAGCTCTGACATTTATTAATTGGGTAACCCAGGGAAAGTCACCTAACTTCTTTGAATCTTCACTCTGAATCTCATCTGAAAAATGAGATAATCATACTCATATTACTCAAGAGAAGAGAAATTGGTTTAAAGTTCAAATAGGATAATATATGAAAGATTTCTTTGCAAATTTGGAAGCACGATATAAATGCCAGCTATTATTATGATGTTTCTTAGCAGCAAAACAGTTTGAGAAATAAGATCCAGTTTGTATCAATTTTTTCCAACTCTCACTGCAAGATAGTTTCTTATCTTATATCTCATTTTGAAAGCTCTGGCTTCTTCTGTAATGGGCTCCTGCTGATGAATTCACTAACAATGGGACCCATATCAATAAATGGAGACAGAAGGAGAACAGAAGTTGGCTTCTATTATGCAGCCACGTGCCCTGGGACCCAAGGTGGTATGCGGATGAAGGACATTATTTCCTTTCTTCTTTTATCTGCATCTTCGTGTCTCAGCACAGCCGGTGTGGGGCTCCAGACAGCTCTTGGTGTTGTAAACAAAGGCCGTTGCCTTCTGTGGAAGGATAGGAATGAGTTGGTTTGATGGGCAGGAAATGAAAAAAAAATAGCTTCCCACAAAACATCCACCTGAACAGAAACCAGAGGAGCTAAAACTAAACATATGAAGGCACAATTATATTTCCATTAAATGTTTTCATCCTTTCCTATGAATCTACGGTAGCTTGACAACATGAAGAGACAGTGAAATATGAACATATTTTGATTGGAAAAATTGAGACTTCTTGATCAAAACATTCAGATTATTGTAATTAAAGGCTCTGCCAACATAGTCACAGTTTTAGTAAAGGAGAAGGAGCTTCAGATCTAGGAAAGAGAGTTGAAAGTCTACAGATAAAATCGATAGAAGTGGAAAAATATCGAAGTCAAATAAAAATGGAAGTTGCTGTGATTTATTTCTGCTTGAATGTCTTTCTGACGCCTCAAACACAGCTTGTCCAAAATTGAATGCCTCCTCTCCCCTCTCCACATGTTAACTTCTCTTCTGTATGGCTCTATTTTTATAGAGGGTCTTACTATACTACCAGTTTAAAAAAAACCTATAAATTGGACTAGACTCTCTCCCCTCCTTATCCACTTACATTGGTCTGTCCCCAACTCTTGACTCTTCTACCTCCTGAGTATGTCTTACATCTGTCCCCTTCTCTCATTCAACTTGTTCAGATCTTATCACCATTTTCCTTGGACTATTCTTATAGCCTCCTTTCCTCAACTCTGTCCTCATCTCTCTTTAATCCATCCTTTACAAAGCTGCCAATACAACCTTCCTATGGCATAGGTCATATTGTGTCACTCTCCTTTCCAAAAACTTTCAAAATTCTCTCTTGCTGTTAGAAAAATATAAATTCTTTATCCTGGAATTTAAGGTCCATTGCAGTTGGCCTCCAATGTGCTTTCAAGTTTCATTTCAAAGTACTTTCTTCATATATTCTCTGCTCTAATCAAACTGAACTATAACTTCTCCAATTTTTTTATCTTGATATTCACACTAGCCATTTATTGCCCTCTATGGGGCAGGCAAGATGTCCTAGCTGAAGCAGCAAGGTATACTTCAGGAGAGATAGAATGTAAAGTTGGTATACTAGTAGGTCAAATCACTTATTATTTTTTTTTTGAAGGACAAGAGACACCTGTTTAATTGGGCACAGGCTCTTTCCCAAGTGTCCTTCCCAAGAACATCTCCAAAGGAGACTGCCTCCTGTCGGTGGATCTCCTGCTATGGGCAATGGAGGTGTTGGCAGAGGGGGACCCCCACCATGGGGTGCAGCGTCTGGCTTCATGTAAGTGTGGTTAGGCGTGCTGATACTGCTTCAGAGCCTCACTGAAGCCCTCACACAGGGTCAGGTCATTCTGGCTGGTAGAACAGTCCAGGAGCTGCTTGATTTCATAGTAGCTGGGCCTTGAAGGGGCTGGTGGCGATGCCTGGGGGGCCTGCTTCAGGTGGGGGGCCGTCTCTGGTGGGGGTCTGCTGCCCCCGCTGAGGACCCCGGTCAGGGCACTGCCCACCACGTGGCCCACAGCCGAGCCCACGGCCACGCCCGCAGCCGTGGATGCCATCTGGGACAGGAGGCCTGGCTGCCCGCTGCTCGGGGCCGGGGCCGGGGCCGGGGGTGCAGCAGGGACCGTAGGGGGAGACAGGTGGCTCCCCGACGGGGCAGGCACAGCAGTGCTGTGGTTTCCGCAGGGCATGGAGGGGTCCGGGACAGGCCCAGAGGTGACAGCGGCCTAGGCTGGGGCTGCAGGCAAGTCAAATCACTTTTAAACATATGACTATGTTTACTGTTACCTTTCCTTAGACTCCAGTGGAATGAACTCAATATCCGGTGCCCAAGAACCTTGGGAATTGCAATGCTCACAAAATGACCAGTGATACTTCCAGCCTGTCACTTATAAACATCAAGGAAGGGGACAAATCTGCAGTGGGAGCCTACCATCCCTTCCCCACACCTACCATCCCTTCCTCACAAAACACCAACCACCAAATATCACTGATAGGAAAGTAAGGCCAGGAGCCATGGGAATAGCAACTCCCTTATAACCCCAAATGCTGCTACAAGCCCAACCTCAACAGATATCATTCAAGGGGTCTGACTTGTGGAAATACAACCTGTCAATTGCCTCTATAATTGCAATAGCCACGACCTCCTCAGTGATCACAGCTACAAAAAGACCTTAAAAAAGAAAGTTTTTGTTATAAAATTCTTTGGCAATATCACATGGCTCTACACCAAAACCAGATGTGATCCTAGAAATGACGTTAAAGAAGATGCATTACTAACTGCTTTGCTACTGCACTCTAAGGACTATGGGTCTTTCCATCTGGCTTGCAGCTCAATTCTCCTATCTTTCCTATTAGAATGTGAGTTTCTTAAGATAGAACTGTCTTCCTTTTCTATTGGTGTCCCCAGTACTTGGCACAATGCTTTGCCCATAGTAAGCACTTAATAGATGCTTTTTCGCTCACAAATTCATAAAACTGGAATCTTCAATGAATGAATAACTGAATGAAGTAAATCCTATTCCATGCCTATCCTAAGCAAAAAATGGTTGAAGAAATGGAGATTCTCTAATTCTCTTGGCATTTCGTAGCTCTTCTTTGCAGTTCATTTAAACCATGTGAGTTAGTTTCCTCTTCCATAAAATAAAGGGACAGCTAGGTGGCATTGTGGATAGAGTGCCAGATTGATAAGTTCCTCTTCAGGTATACTTTTTGGAGAGCTACTTTCCCTCTGTGCTTCTGAATTTTTGACCTTCAATGCCTTGCCCCATGAAGAGTATTTTCACTTCCCTCTTCCTTTCAGCTCTCTTTTATGCATTATTTTCCCAATTTGAGTGTAAGCTACTTGAGGGAATGCATTATCTTTCATTTTGATTATATTTGTATCCTTAGCGTTTAACACAGTGCCTGGCATATATTAAATGTTTATTAAATACTTGCTGTCTTGCCTTGAAATGATTAAATGTTTTTTTCTCTGTCTCTTTCTCTGCCTTTGTCTCTTTTTTATTTTGTTTCTATCTTCCTCTAAACATTCTCTTTCACCTTGTCTCCTGCCCCGCCCCTCCACATTTCATTTTTAAAATACATTGTTTACTTATTTTATATTATATTTATCTATGTGTGTGTCATAGTGATAATGCCCCTGGACTAGGAGTCAGGAGACTAGGGTCCAAATCCTGGCTCTACTTCTTAGTAGCTAAATGACCATAGGCCAGACACTTTACCTGTCTGAGTTTTCTATTTCTCTTCTGTAATTCAACTCAATTTAGCAAACATTTACTAAGTGCCTGCAATAAGCAAGACATTGATTCTTTAGCTGTTATTCCCTGCTCAAAAACCTTTAGGGGCTCTCTATTGCCTATATAATCTTTTTAGCCTGGCACTGAAGGCTCTCTACAATTTGTCTCCCAGCCTTTCTAGCCTTATTTCATTCTCCACCCTTTCATGAGCTCTGTGTTTCAGACAAACTGGACTGTTCCTTCTCTGAATGCACACAAGTTGTCCAATATGATTGAACTGTGCACTTCCTCATATTTGTCTTCCGGATTCGACTCAGGGACCACTTGTTCCATGAATTCTTCCCTGATTTCCCTGTGTAGTGGACCATAACCTTTGAGTCATACTGTGCATTTAGTTCATCTCTTCCTTTTTAACACACTCTGCCTCCTATTTTCCCTTGGATTAGATTTGTTTATACAAATTTTCTCCTCCCTCTCCCTGCCCCATCCTTCGTGAAAGTGGGTAAGAACTGTTTAAGTTGAATTTTGTGTTCCTAAAACCCGATACAGTACTTTGCACATTACTCTCTTGCTCTACTTTTAGTCCAGACTCATGATTTCATTGAGGAAGAAAAATCTCAGTGTGGAAATTTCCTCCTCTGATCCAGGTCAACTTCTCTTCTGAAGCTGTATTACTGATTTGATTGCATCACATAGAGGTGATGTGATTTGCATGCGGTCACACAGCTACTTCTTATAAGGGAGCTAGGCATGAACTCTGGTTTTCGTGATTTTAGCCACTTTCTGCTTGAACCTAAAACGCAATTCAGAAGTGCTTATTGCCTTAAATCACGAAATTGTGAAGAAAGTGCTTTGTAGAATTGAAAGCACCACAGAAATGGGAGCTTTTATAAAGCTCGATAAGCTGCACAATAGTAGGAAGGAGCTAGTGCTTATTTGGCTTTACATCCCTCCTTGGATTTGCCCCTTACTGCTAGTGCCTTCCCTCTGTTGGTTATTTCCAGTTTCATGTGTCTGTATCTTGTTGGCACATCGTTATTTGTATGCTGTCTCTCCTATTAGGATGTGAGTACCCTGAGGACAGGGACTGACTTGCTTTTTTTGTAGAGCCTGGTGCATTGTGGGCGCTTAACAAACACTTGTGTTGCTGAGTAGTACCTAGTGCCTAATAGAGAGACATACATGTGGAGGTGCTAATAATGGTTGATTGACTTGTGGAATTTTGATGTATTGAATAAGGTAGTCATTGCTCCATAACCTTATTAGAAGTGAAAATGCATAGGTGGTCCTCTGGGCCTCTTGCATTTTCATTCAATTAATGGTCACTTACTAAATGCCTACTATATGCTATGTATTTTCCTAGTAATAAGTGACATTTGTAGAATGCTTTAATATTTGCAAAATTCTTTGCACACATTCTCTTCTGTCAGTTTCACAACAAACCTGTAAGGTAAATTCTGTAGTTAGAATTATCTCCATCTTATAACTAAGGAAAGTGAGGACCAGAGAGGTTAAGTGACTTGTCTATAGTCACACAGGGGCAGCTAGATGGCACAGTGGATAGAGTGCCAAGTCTGAAATGAGGAAGACTCATCTTCCTTCAAATTTGGCCTCAGACATTTACTAGCTGTATGACCCTGGGGAAATCACTTAACCTTGTTTGTTTCAGTTTCCTCATCTGTGAAGTGACCTAGAGAAGGAAATAACAAATCACTGAAGTATCTTTTCCAAGAAAACCCCAAATGGTGTCATGGAAAGTTGGATACAACTAAAAATGACTGCCTGCACAACAACTATAGTCATATAGATAGGGGATGAGTGTTTGAGTTAGGATATAAACCATCATCTATACTGATTCCGATTTCGGTGCTCTGTTTATCCACTATGCCATGCTTCCTTTCAAGTTAGTCACATTTTTTGAGAGGTGGAATATGATTCAGTGAATAGGAAACTGGATCTGGAGTCAGATGACCTGAATTCAAATCCTCTCTCAGACAATTTCTAGCTGTGCGACCTTAGAAAAGTCACTTAGTCTTTGTTTGACCTAAGTTCCTCATCTGTAAAATGAGAGTAATAACAGCACCTGCCTCCCAGGGTTGTTGTGATTATAAAGTGAGATAATATTTGAAAAACTATTGAAATATCGAAAAATCTTGAAGTACTATATAAATGCTAGCAGCATTATTGTTATTGTAGATAACCCATTCAACCTACCATATATCTTTCTTTCAATTGCCCTCTGGGTCACATGCAACTATGAATCTTTTGAAATGGATCCTCACCAAAAGAATATTTATTGCTGCAATAAAACTTGTATTTTAAATAATATAAAATGCTTTACATGCATTCTATCATTTGATTCCTGTAACAACTTTGGTACGTAGTGAAAGTATTACCAACCCCATTTTAGAAATGAGAAAACTGAGGCTGCTTAGAGGTGTGGGGTGATTTGCCCATCGCTAGCAAACGTCACTGCTCAGATTTGAAGCCAGTTGCCAGGCCAGGACTCTCTCCAGTAACATAATAATGGCAACAGAATACTAACATATAATCTTAGAGTCTGGGATTGGAAAGGGACTTGGGCAAAATCTTTTGCCCCTAAAAATGTTTTGTCGATTCCTTTATATTACAGTTATTTCTAGGGGTAAGATTGGGGGGAACCTTTCCCTCAACTCTCCATATAAAATCATTAATTTTGGCAAAGAGAATTTAAAAAAGATCTGATATGTTAATGATATTTGATAGTATATATAACATTCTCCTTCAGCAGTCTCTGACCTTGTGGAGAGAGGTAGTCTTCATTATTTCTCCTGTGGAATCTTCTTTGGTTCTTGAGTTATCCAGAGTTCGGCTTTAAGTGATCTTTTTATTCATACCATTGGTTCATGGCCTATATTCTTCTTTTGCTTCTGCTTATTTCTTCACCTTGAATCCATTCATAAAGATCTTTCCTTGCTATTTTTTGCTGTATAATATTAATATGTCACAGTTTTTTCAGCCATTCTCTAATTAAAAGATATGTTTCATTTTCATTACTTTACCACTAAAGAATTTTCACAGAAACATTTAGTGTATAATAATAGACCTTTGTTTCTATTTTTTACTTCCTTGGATTAATTCTCAATAGTAGAATTCTTGGGTCAGAGGATATGAAAAGTTCGGTTACTTTTCCTGCATAATTATGAAAGGATAACCAGTCTAGTTGGATCAGTTCACAACACCACTAAACATTAAAATATCTGCTTTTCCTTAAGCTTTAGAACATTGCTGTTCCCAGTTTTCAGTTATTTCTGTTGTTTACATTAGTGTGTCAAGCTCAAATAGAAATGGGGACCATTAAACCTCCCTTAAGGAGGCTTACAGTTACATATTGACCTAGAAAGCCCACATAATAACACTATCTTTGTTTATTGTATTTTATTTATTTTGTTAGATATTTCTCAATTATGTTTTAATCTGATTTGGACTAAAGTTTTGAGTATTGTGGGCTGCATGTGACCTATGGGTCTTGTGTTTGACAACTGGTTTCTATGATTATTTGTTCTAATTATTTTCCTAATGCTGAACTATCCCTATATCTCTGATATGAATCTAACTTGGTCTTAGTAAACTCTATTTCTGGATATATTATTGTAGTTTAATTAAGTATTGATCTATTTTTTGCATCAATTTTTATGAGTGTGATTGGTCTTCAGTTCTCTTTCCTTACCTTCTCTGTCCCTAGTTTGAGTATTGGGAATATGTTTGTCTCATAAAAAGTATGATATAGTTCTTTCTCTCTTTATTTTAGGGAATAATTTTTACTTTGTAAATGCTTGATAGAAATCACTTGTAAGTCCATCTGTCAGTTTCCCCTAGCCCCCATACCCTTTTGGCAGTCATTTATGTGATGCAATACCTTCTTTTATTTATTGTTTGAGATTGGATTAAGATCTCATTCTTGTTTTTTTCCTTTCCATTTTAAAGGAAGGAATTAAATGAAGAACAGGAAAAAAAGATCCTCAGATAAGTGCCTGTCTCTACATAAGAAGCTCCAGGATCTGTTGGACTGTTTTTCCCTTCTCCTTTTGAATGCAACATATAAAAGAGCCACAAATATTACTAACAGAAGGTATTCTTTGGCTGAAAGATGGAGCCATGCAAAACAAACTCATTCCATGTAAATTATCTTTCCCTCCGCACAAAAAGGAAGTGTGAAAAGAACAGCAAGGGTAGGGAGAAGATTAAAATGTAGCCAGCACAGTATGCATTCCGCTAATGTACTATTTTCACTTCCCACTCAGACTTTCTGAGAAAGAGAGGAAAAAAGGGAAAGGCTCAGAAAAAGCTTAGTGTATGATTGAGGGGCAAGCAATTTCTAAAAAAAGTAGCTACTTTAGAAGTAGAAGGAGTAATAATAAAAATGCTTTATGTTTGCAGGGTATTTGAATCAATCAACAAGAATCAATAAAGTACCTACTATGTGCCAACTACTATTCTGTGCACATGGGGATAAAAATACCATAAATATAAGAGTCCCTGCTCCCAAGGAAGTAATATCCATTGAATCCTCTAACAACCCTAGGAAGGGCAGATATTTTATCTCTCTCATCCTTTATTTTTATAAATAAATATAACATTGTATTTCAAAATATGAAACCTAGGGGGGTGCTGGTGGCACCTATTAGTATTAGATTATCAGAGTGAGCATTTACACCCTGGAAATCAGCAAATATTAAAAATCAAGGCTTGATTTTTTATTGATTGTCTAGACTTAAAATGAGTGAGAAATTGTTAATAATGAAGAATAAGCTTAAAGGAATATCAGGCATACTTTCTTTTTCTAGAAAGCTGATTGTTAAACATTTACTTGGAAGTGAGGTGAGGCAGAGGGAGAAAAGTACATTGCAAGGATGGGCATAAGACTAATACTCAGAGCTGATATCCAAAAAGGGATAAAACATATACCAGCTTCTCAAAATGGTAGTTTCTTTACTGTTTAAGAGAAGAGTGGCAGGCTGATAGTTATTTCTTCTTGGGTACTTTTCTGTTCCCCATTCTCCTGTACCAGTATCTAGTTTATTATGCTGTGTTTGAGGACAAGGAGAAAAGTCATTAATATAAGTGATTAAATGGAACTGAAAGTTACACCTTTGTAGAGATCCCAGGAGAGAAGATCACAATATCAATAAGTAAGGGCCATACGCTTTAGCTTTTCATCCAGGGGGGCAGGTAAATTAGGTTGAAGAGGCAGAAAAGACTCACATAAGAGAATAATTGAAAGTTACTATAGTCATTTTACTCACACAGTCCTGTCCGAAAAACTGGCCAAAATTTAACAATTGTTCTCCATTGACTTAAAAATAAAGCTAAATCTCTAATGGGAAGCTGATAATGACTGAACTGAATAGATTAGATGAGATTGGATGAGATCCAGTGAAATTGGATAATATACAGGAATTTGTTGGTAGATATCCTTCCTCATTCAACCTTTTCCTTCCATTTTTTTTGCCACAGTTCAAGCCATAGGCAAAGTCCTATATAGTATTATGAGGTATTGATTTATCCTGTTACTTTTAGTCTTCCATTTATTCTCGTGGGTTCTAACACATCAGTTCTTTTTTGGTCCAGGATGCTCTTGAGCTTTATAGTGAGAGCAAGGATGAAAGGGGGAAGTATTAAATTAAAAAAAATAAAACCTAGGATGAAGCTCCAACTGACAGTGAACATATTCCTTCATAGGAATAAGTAACATTGATTAGGACTGTTAAATGGTGTTTAGTAGCTTTTAGATGTCCTATTTCTAAGCTGCTATTCTGCCTTTTTCTCCTTTTTAATATCAAGAAACTATGCTGGGATCTTTATGACAACTGATTTGGTCTAATCATTCCTAATACCAACATAAGTAATCACATTATGCCTTATAGTGTCAAACCTCATGATTTGTGGATTCTGCCGTTGTGTATTCACTTACTCACTAAGATTTATCAGCAACCCTAACATCAATACTCATGGCACTTTTGCAGTCATTTGCAGATGTGCACAAAGCAGCAAAACATTGGAGCTGTCCAGTGCACATGTTGCCAGCTGAGGTCAAACAAAGCAAAGCTCTGCCTTCCTTGTTTCAGCCCCAATACTGTAAACAAGTGTCCTTTTCACAGTCTATTTAGTTCAATTTTTTCACTTTTTTGTGCTTTTTCTTTTTAAAATATCCCCCATGCATAATACTGAAGTGCTATCTAGTGTTCCAAAGCACAAGGAGGACTATGATGGGCCTTATGGCGAAAACACATGTGTTCGATAAACTTCCTTCAGGCATGAGTTATAGAGCAGTTGCCTCTGGGTTTGGTGTTAATGAATCTAGTAAATCCAGAAAAAGGAAGAGGAAATTTGTCAATCTGTATGTGAGACTATTCTGGAAAGTGCTAAAGCAAATGTGACCAGAGGCTTGCAGTAACCTAACCATGTATTTCCCCTAGGAGCAATGGTTCCATATTGGCTAATTCAGTGTTTGTGGCAACTTCATAGTACATAACTATCATGAATGATGAGAATCAAATGTACTTTTAATAGTCAGAACACTTAAGACTATAATTTTGTCAAGAATCAGAAGGGCAATCTCATTGAAAATTACACCTCTTTATGTCAACAGTCAGCTTTGAAGACAGACAGCTTTAAGGAATTCCCTAGATCTTCTGTCAGAGATAGATGCTGAGCTTGTGAGCCCTCTTTACATGCACCATAGCAGCATACAAAAACAATGTCCACATGCAGGTTGACTTTGAATGAATGAGCCTGTTCTAATTTATGTATAGCTTGCATGACAGAATTCTATACCCTGAAGCTGATAGTGAGAGACAGAAGAGCTAAGCTGAGTTATAAAGGCACACCAATCTCACTGAAAGCTGCTAAGGAAAACAACATGATTGATATATGATCAGCAAGCTCATTTTTCTTGTCCTGTCTTGACCTCTCTCCAAAATATGAGGTAGTACACCATACTGGACAAGGAACAGCTCCAGCTCCCAGTCCCAGGCACACCTTGAGCTCTTTCCTCTGTCCATAGTGACAACCATGGAAGATAGAAGATCAATAGATCTTCTTATAAGATACCATAAGAGGTGGACAACAGTTCTTCCATGACATTCCCAATCAGAGGTGAGAAAGAGGAGAGGGAAAGAGAAAAGGGAAGATACAATTTAGAAGGCAAGATGTCTCCAGCTATGAGTCATGTGACTCCCATCCCCCATCTTCCTTTTTTAAACATAAAGATATGGAGGTTCAGAGATGAAAAAAACTTATATTTGCACAATGAGCTAGTGGCAAAACTGAGACTAAAACTAAAGTCATTATGTGAATAGGCAGTTTTCAGAGGAAGAAATTAAAGATATCTATAGTCATATGAAAAAATGCTCTAAATCACTATTGATTAGAGAAATGCAAATCAAAACAACTCTTAGGTACCACATCTCACCTGTCAGATCGGCTAACATGACAAAACAGGAAAATCATAAATGCTGGAGAGGATGTGGGAAAAATGGAATACTAATGCATTGTTGGTGGAGTTGTGAACTGATCCAACCTTTCTGGAGAGCAATTTGAAATTTTGCCCAAAGGGCTATAAAAATGTTCATACCCTTTGACCAAGTAATACTACTTCTAGGTCTGTATCCCAAAGAAATCATACAAGTGGGAAAAGGATGTGTATGTTCAAAAATATTTATAGCAGCTCTTTTCGTGGTGACAAAGAATTGGAAATCAAAGAGATGCCCATCAATTGGGGAATGGCTAAACAAATTGTGGTATATGAATGCAATGGAATACTATTGTGCTATAGGAGATGAGGAGCAGATGGATTTCATAATAACCTGGAAAGACTTATATGATCTGATGCTGAGTGAGGGGAGCAGAACCAGGAGAACATTATACACGATTACATGACTAACTTTGATAGACTTAGTTCTTCTCAGCAATGCAAGGTTCTAAGACAATTCCAAAGGACTCATGATGGAAGAAGCGATTCACATCCAGAGAAAGAATTACGGAGTCTGAATGCAGATTGAAGCAAACTATTTGGTGTCTTTTTTGTTTGTTTTTGTTTTTGTTTCTTCTTTCTTGTGTTCATTCCATTGGTTATAGTTCTTCTTTACAACATCACTATTGTGAAAATATGTTTAGTATGAAGATATATGTAAAACCTAAAATGGATTGCATTCCATCTTGGGTGGGGAAGGGGGAGGAGAGAGAGGGTGAGAAAATTTTAAACTCAAAAACTTAAGGAATTGAATGTTGTGAACTAAAACTAAACATAATTAATTAATAAAAGCAATTAAAAAACCCTAATGTCACCTAACTCCTATTCATTCTGTATTGTCCAAACATGTGAGTTCTGCTGACTGAGACTTAACCATAAGTAAATAGGGAAGCTCTCAAAAGGAAAATGCTTTAGCTTCCCTTAGTCACCAGAGAGTTATTTAGAATTTGGATTAGGGACAAATGAACCCAAAGCACCTCAACCAATTTGATAGGGACAGCAAATATGTAACTGGGGAAGAGTATAAAAGAGGTGTAATCAAGTATTTATACTTTATTCCCACCAGAAGTGTGAAGAAGTCCCTAAATCAATTTGATGGAAGTATAGTGCAGCTAGACATATAATAGCTAAAGAATCAGCCACCATACACTTTGGGGCTTTTAAAAATGATCTGGTAGGTGGCAGAGCCAAGATGGTGGCATGAAAAGAGGGACCCACCTGAGGTCTTCCCCAAATCCCTTGAAACACCTGTAAAAATGACTCTAAACAAATTCTAGAGCTACAGAATCCACAAAATTACAGAGTGAAATAATTCCCTAGCCCAAGATGGCCTGGATGGTCACTGGGAAGGGTTTATCACACTGGGAGTGGAGCACAGCCCAGCGTGGGCTGTGCCCAAAGAGACCAGGCCACAGTAGACCTGACAGAGCAGGCCTGAATCACTGAGCTATGGCAATTTCCAGACTTCTCAACCCACAAACACCAAAGAAACTAAGCAGGTCACTGGGAAAACTGTTGGACCTGAGTGAGAGAAATGCATAATCTGGCCCCAACCCTGGGGCAGCAGCAGCTGCAGCACCAGCAGGAAGGGCTGCTTCTGCATCTCCAGGCCCACAAATGGGAAGAACCATGCAGCTGATCAGAGCAGGAGTGCAGGGATCTCTTTGCTTGTGCTAAGGCAGCATTCTTTTGTTCTGCCCTGCTCAGATCTGGGTTGCAGTCCTGGTTGGCAGTCCTTGGGGGAAGAGGAGTGCTGGTGAGACAGAGCTTGTGGTTGATGTGGAGAGGGAGTCTTTGTGCCAGTAAGGCAAAATGGGCTTAGTTTAATGGGTGCCTTGAGGAGTTTGGCTTTTGTATACCTTGAGTAAAAGTACTTTCACCTGTTAAGTGCTAAGCCCCAGGCCCAAAGCCCTATCAGGTGTGAAACCTGTGTGGGCGTAGA
>CM053622.1:722679156-722696365 GCA_028646595.1 Phalanger gymnotis | reverse complement strand
TTGGTAACTATGAATTGTATTGGGTCTGTCTGTTTGTAATTTGTTTAAGGGCTCTTGAGATGGTGTTGATGAAGAGACTCTGGGCAACTGTAGCTAAGGAGCCCTCCACCTTGTAAACCTGGATGCTGAGACTTTGTTGAACTCTGGTAACTATGTATTGGGATTTGAATCAGACAAGGTCTGTCTGTTGATGTTTGTAGTTTGCTTGTATTTTGCTCTGAAGTTCAGGGTGCTGGCTTTTTCCCCTGAACTAAGTGAATGATATTTGTGTGTTGAATCTAAGTAAGCTTGCCAACCTCTTAACCTTGCTCTCCTTATTAAGACAGATTAAAAGAACCTGGGCTTTCTGGCTGTCCGGCAGCTTTCTGGGTGCTGGCTATGGGTGGATCTGGACCCTCCACAGAAGCTGCAAGCCAGATTGTGAAAACATCATCTCTGGTCTTTTCACTGAGAAAGCTTGAAAGTTTTCTATTTTATCGAAAGTCCATATTTTGCCTTGGAGCATGATACTCAATTTTGCTGGGTAGGTGATTCTTGGTTTTAATCCTAGCTCCATTGACCTCTGGAATATCATATTCCAAGCCCTTTGATCCCTTAATGTAGAAGCTGCTAGATCTTCTGTTATCCTGATTGTGTTTCCACAATACTAAAATTGTTTCTTTCTGGCTGCTTGAAGTATTTTCTCCTTGATCTGGGAGCTCTGGAACTTGGCAACAATATTCTCAAGAGTTTTTTTTGGGGGGGATCTTTTTCAAGAGCTGATCAGTGGATTCTTTCCGTTTCTATTTTACCCTCTGGCTCTAGAATATCAAGGCAATTCTCCTTGATAATTTCTCGAAAGATGATATCTAGGCTCTTTTTTTGATCGGGGATTTCAGGAAGTACACTAAATTTTAAATCATCTCTCCTGGATCTATTTTCCAGGTCAGTGGTTTTTCCAATGAGATATTTCACATTGTCCTTCATTTTTTCATTTCTTTGTTTCTGTTTTATAATATCTTGATTTGTCATCAAGTCACTAGCTTCCACTTGCACCAATTTAATTTTTAAGGTAGTATTTTCTTCAGTGGTATTTTGGACCTCCTTTTCCATTTGGGTAATTCTGCCTTTCAAGGCATTCTTCTCCTCATTGGCTTTTTGGAGCTCTTTTGCCATTTAAGTTAGTCTATTTTTTAAGGTGTTATTTTCTTCAGTATTTTTTTGGGTCTCCTTTAGCAAGTTATTGACTTGTTTTTCATGTTTTTCTCACATCACTCTCATTTCTCTTCCCAATTTTTCCTCTACTTCTCTTACTTGCTTTTCCAAATCCTTTTCAAGCTCTTCTATGGCCTGAGACCAGTTCATATTTTTCTTGGAGGCTCTTGATGTAGGCTCTTTGACTTTGTTGACTTCTTCTGGCTATATATTTTGCTCTTCTTTGTCACCAAAAAAGATTCCAAAGTCTGAGTTTGAATCTGAGACCATTTTTGCTGTCTGTTCATGTTCCCAGCCAGCTAGTTGACCCTTGAACTTTTTGTCAGGGTACAACTGCTTGTAGAGTAGAGAGTACTTTGACCCAAGCTTGAGAGGTTGTGCTGCTGTTATCAGAGCTACTTCTACATGGCAAGCTATGTCACAGCAGTGCTCCTCCTCCCCCAAGAACCTACAGCTAGGATTGCAGCGCAGATCCAGGCAGGGCAAAGCAGCCTTTGCACTCCTACTCTAATCTGCCACTTAATTCCTCCCACCAGGTGGGCCTGGGGCTGGAAGCAACTGCAGCTGTAGCTCTGAAAGCAGCTTCAGAGCTGTACAACCTCAGCCACCCCTGGGGAGGTAGCCAACTCTGAACTCCTTTCTCTTTGTCCCAGCATCTTTTCCCAGTAACCTTCTCTGTCATCTTTGGCTATTGTGGGTTTAGAAGTCTGGTAACTGGCACAGCTCAATGATTTAGGGCCCTACAGCCTTTTCTACCTTGCTCCCGGTCTGGTTCTTCTTGGCGTGTCTTGTGCTGGGCTCTGCTCTGCTCCCATCTCCATGTGATAGAACCTTCCCAGCAACCATCCAGGCTGTCCTGGGCTGGAGCGCTGCTTCCCTCTGCTATTTCATGGGTTCTGCACCTGTATAATTTGTTCAGAGCCATTTTTATAGGTGTTTGGAGGGACCTGGTGGGGGCGCTTATGCAAGTCCCTGCTTTCCAGTCACCATCTTGGCTCAGCCCCCTTTTTATATCGATTCAACACAAGACACTTTCCATCCTACTGGAGGACAACTTTGTAAAACATATCTCCCTCAGGACAATGGGTAAATGCATTGTGGGCATAAACACTTGCTAAAATTGTAGACTATTAATTAAGAGAAATAAATGGTCAAAATACATTATTGAAGACACGTGTGACTGGAAAAGGAGATGATTCAGTCAGAAATTCATGGAAAGATTTATTCATATCCAAAGAAGACCTGTCATGTAGAACCTTTTAGGATGACTTTTTTGAAAATATAGATAAGAACCACAAAAAAATCAGAAAACATGTAGAATTTTCATAATGCATCTGTGGTTGGAGTATCCACAGTGATGAGATTATATAGATCCACCAAATATCAAAGCATTATTATCCTGTTTGTTTTTGTTTTGAAAAACAAAAGTCTTCTCTTAAAAGCCCAACTTCTGACCCATATAAATAAAACCTTATATTTCTGTTATGATTTAGACTTTTTCAAACAATTTTCACATGTACACATACATATATACATATATGTGCATATATATATACATTATATATTATATATGTTTAATATTATGTCATAGAAAGACCCCTTTCACTTTTAAAGTGGCAGAAACTTGTCATTCCTGGAAGGTAGACCCTGACTAGTACTTTAAAACAATCCATTTGCTACCTGCTGAGGATCCATTATTAATGTGGTAATATATATGTGTATATGCATTTTGGATTGTTAGTAATAAATACCCTCATTGCTCTATCAATAATATATCATGTGCAAATTAGTGTCTGGATTAATGTGGTGTTGCTGTGATGAGAAAAATTGCTCACATTTTATTATGTAATAAAATGCCTTTAATTGTTGGAGTTGAACAGTTTTATTACATACCATTACTTTTGGAAACAACCCCTGCCTTTTCATTGATCAGAAAATGTTATCAGTCACCACCAGATTGAAAATAAAACTAATGAATAACATTTCTGAAAGGAGGGAGTGTAGTGAAATTAATTCAACACAAGTAAGATGTGGAATTCAAAGAGGACCCTAATTAAGGAGACGATGGAGTGGGGCAAGTTCACGTTTTCAACTTTTTAAAGTTGATTGCTTTGTATTAAGTCCTTTGAAGGTTCACCTGTTGTTTTTGTGTTCTGGAACATGGGCCAGTTTCATTTTGTGAAAAGTAATTTTGATAAAGCCGTGCCTGGCACCTTCTTCCTCTTTTTCCTGGTGGTTTAATTAAGGAAGCTTTTTGTGTTTTGCATTAGATATGGTTGACTTGAGATCTAAGATAAATAGTTCTTATTTGCAAAAGAGAGTGCTTCTTTATCACAGTAGGGTCTTATTTTAGATGTTTTATGAATTTGATCCAGTAACGTAAGGAATTGTACTGCTATGTGACATCTGCAAAAGGTGCAGATTTATCATCATATGATAAACTTTATTGTTCTCTTTACAACCTCTATTTAGCTGAGACCTGAGATAAGTCACTTAGGCCCTTTTGATTTCCATTTCCTTAACTGTGAAGACGCAGTGTTGTATAGTGGCTACAGAGGAGGCCTTACAGGCAGGAAGATATAAATTCAAGTCTTCCTGGCAACCCAAACTGATTATGTGACTGGACAAATCACTTAACCTCTCAGTGCTCTAGTCAACTCTTTATGAATTTAAGTTTGTGGAGATGGTGCCAAAGTGTCTTGGTAGATGGAATGTCCTCATATGGGAGTTCCCTATATCACTGAAATCACAGGTACAGAGGCTATTTCTATCTTGTCACTTCATCTTACAAAAAGGGTAATCATACAGGTGCTTTTTACCTCACAGCATTAAGAGGAAAGGTAAATCTGAAAACACTGCTGTAATGTGAATTGTAGATTGGTGGTTATCTAGTCTGTCTTTCTACATTGTGCCCTTAGAAAATTCCATTAGGTTCACTTGGTCTTAATTTCTTCATCCACAAAATGGGGATAATGATCACACCTTATGGTTGATGGTTTCTCCACTTGATCTTCCCAACCATCCCATGAGTTAAGTAGTGTAGTATTACTATGTTCTTTGTATAGATAAGAGACTTGAGGGTTACTGAATTTAGGATTTAAAATTTCAAAATCATCTTTGACTCATGTCCTGCAAAACCAATTATTTGCCAAATCCTGTGAATTCTCCTTCTGAAATATTTCTTGCATTTTTCTACTGCCACTATAAATATACTATTTCAGCTCATTATGTCTCCTGAAATATTGCCATCATCTCCCGATTGTCTCTACTGTCAGTCTATCTGGCCTCTCCATCTTCACTCTCAACATACAAACTCTCCCTTTGCTAGCATGTATAGGCTGGAGAACCTACACATGGTAGAAATGCTTTGCTCTAACTGGCTTTCTCAAATATTCTGATTCACTTAAGCCACTGGCAGACGCATAAATGTAATCAGATTTCCTTGACTCAGCTGTTCCCCTAACAATCTCTGCACCATGGGAGCATCTTCTAGAAGTCTCCTGTGCTTTTTGCCAAGCCCTGCCTATGCCTCCATCTGTCTTTATCTCTCAAAGTTCCATATTTTCAGTGATATCCTGACACAATTAAGATCCAGCTTTTTGTGCCATCTCTTCCATGAAGCCTTCCCTGAAACAGAATAAAAGTGTTAGAGCTTGAAAATCTTTTAGAGGTCACCTGATCTAACCCCTTCATTTAGAAAATTAAACCAAGGCTCAAGAGGGAAAATCTAATTTGTCTAAGATCATATAATTAGCAAATTGCAGACATGTTTCTTTCTATCTTCCAGGCAGAAATGAATAGAGTCATCAATGACTCAAGTCACAAAATTTTCACTTCTGATATCATCTCATTTTTTCCTTCAGCTTCCCTCCTCCCTTTTCTCTGAGGATCTCAGTCTTGTCAACTATGTGCATTCTTTCCCTTTTGGAATGTCCTTTCTTAATCTATATACCTTGTGTGCATTATTCATATTCCAACTAGAATTATAAACTTCTGTACATTTGTCTTGTCCTTCTTAATAGATCATAAATTTCTTGAGGGTAGAGATAGAATCTAGTTTTGTATCTCTAGCACTAAGAATACTTGGTCAACAAGCATTTATTAAGTAGTTACTATGTGCCAAGCACTGTGATAAGTGCTGAGGATATAAACAAAGTATAGTCCTTGCATTTAAGGAGATTACATTCTAACAGAAGAGACAACATGTAAAAAGCTTGGTATGTACAAGATTTGTACAGAGTAGAAGGAGGTCAATATCAGAGGTGAAGGTCAAGGGACATAGAATAAGGTGCACAGATGGGATTTGATAACTATGCTATGCATATAGTTAATGCTTAATAGATGAGTTACTGAATTAAACTGGGCTGCCCAAGCTCACAGAATATGCAAAACACATGATTAGAGGCCAAGTTGAGTGACTTGCCCTGGGTCACACAGGTAGTAAATGTCCAAGGCTAGATTTGAACTCAGGTCTTCCTGAACTCAGGTTCAGTGCTCTATCCACTGTGCCACCTAGCTGCCCAATATAGTAGCCAGGTTACTCTGCTTTATATTGCTGTTGTTCAGGTGTTTCAGGCATAACTAATTCTTCATGACCCCATTTGGGATTTTCTTGGCAAATATATTGGAACAGCTTGCCATTTCTTTCTCTAGATCATTTTTCAGATGAGGAAACTGAGGCAAACGAGATTAAGTGACTGCCCGAGGTCATATAGCTAATAAGTGTTTGAGGCCAGACTTGAACTCATGAAAGTGAGACTTCCTGGCTCCAGGTTTGGCACTCTATCCACTGTACCACTTAACTACTTGACAACTTTCTAACTTTTGCAAATTGATTATAGTAGATTACCTTGCCTCCAAATGGAGTAAAAAGTCAATGGTAATGCAGTCATGTGCAATGGTTAGTCAAAACTATATTGTTAGAGGCTACCTCCTCAGGGATTTCTGATTCTTCTTAAAATCACTGTCAAAGATCTCAGAAGGTTAGATGTATGAGGCACATGAGGTGAAATTTAATAGGGATAAATGTGAGGGCCTACTTTTGGATTCCAAATGTTGACTTCATAAGTAAAAGATGAGAGAGGCATTATCATGTGGAAGTTTGTGGGAATAAGAGTAGGCAGGGTTAGTGGATTACAAGGAAAATATGAATCAACACAGTACAATGCAACATAGAAGTCAAAAAAGTTAATGCTTTCCTAGGCTGCCCTTAGTGTCATTGTGTCCAGAACGAAGGGAATGATCGACGTTTAATCATTCTCTGCCATAGTCAGAAAATATTATGATGGCAGTCTTAAGTTCCTGGTGGCACCTTTTAGGATAATTAGACAAGTTATAACACATCTGTAAAAGGATGGGCAAGATGGTGTGAGGACTAAAAACCATTCAATCTGAAGATTGCTTGAAAAAACAGGGCATGTTTAACCTGGTACAGAAAACATTGGCAGGGCATGTTTCTCTCCATTTCAATCTATCCTCCACAGAGGTGCCAATGCAAAGTGATTGTCCGTAAGAGAAACTCTAACTATCTAATGTCCTTACTCAGCAAATTCTAGTAGGGAAGGAAGGGGCAGGCATGATTTTCATCTTCAAATATTTAAGTAGGTCTCATAAGGAAGAGATACTAAACTTTTTTTTAACTTTACCTCAGAGTGGTATAGTGGGAAAATGTGTGCCTTACCAAATTTTACAAACGATTCTTGCCTTTTCTGCTTAGTTCTTATATGACTTTTGGTGAGTCATCTCTCTCCCTGGGTCTCAGTTGCTTGTTTGTAAGATGAGGGATTGTACTGAATGGTCTCTGAGGTGTATTCCAGTTTTACCTGTAGCCCTAAATAAATGGCAGAAAGGATGCTTTAAAGCTAGAAAAATTGACTAGAAATTATAGCCATTCAGGTGGAATGTACTGCTTTGGTAGGTAGGGAGTTCATCCATTCATCAATTAACAATCGGCAAACATTTGTTAAGCATGTACTATATGACAGTGTCTAGAGATGTAAAGACAAAAGGGAAACTCTCCTCAAAAAGCTTAGATTCTAGCCGAGGAGAGACTAGATACATGTACGAACCAAAATCAAGGCGAGGGGAGTGCATTGGCAGAACTAAGGGAACCAGAAAAATGTTTCATATAGAAGGTGATGCTTGAGTTCAGTCTCAAAGGAAGTAAGAGATTCCACAAGATGGAGAAGTTAAGAGAATCCAGTATTCAACCAATGTAAAAGCATGGAGGCAGAAGATGAAATGTCTCCTGTGAGGAACAAGAAGGCCAATTTGGTTGGACCATAGAGTACATGAAAGAGAAAAATGTATAGAGCAAAGCCAGAAAAGTAAGTTAAGGCCTTGTAGTGAAGAGCTTCAATAGTCAAAGAAAGGAATTCATATTTTATCCTAGAGGTGAATAGAGTGTTGAGTAGGATCATTACATGGTCAGACCAGCACTTAGGGAAAATGATTTTGGCAGCTGCATGGAGGATGGATTGGAATGGGGAGAGACTTAAAGCAGGAGGTTATTTAAGAGTTTATTGGGCTAATCTAGACAAGAGGAAGGGAAGGCCTGAACTAAGGTGGTAGCTAGGTGAGATGTTACACGGGTGAAAATGAAAAGATTTAGAAACTGATTGTTTCTTGTGGAGGGATACTGAGAAGTAGAAGATAGTTAATGCTGAGAGTGGGAGCCTGGATGTTTCCATATGAAAAATGCATTTCCACATTTGGGGGATATTATAGAGTGAATTCTTATTTGGGTTATATGGTATCTAAAGATATTTTCAGCTCCAAGATTCTGTGAGATTTATATCTCCCTAGAAATAATCTGTGTTATAGGTTAAGATTGTGCCACCTATGCCTTTCGTTGTACATAGTTGTTTGTTTAGCCTTCTTTCCTAGGCCTAGAACTCAATAGGTATCTGTGGGATAGATTACAGTTTTTAGTCAATTGTCATAAGCCCCTGCCTAGAGTTTGTGTGGCCAAGTTACTTGTTAGGCAATGATTTTTCTCTCTTTCCTTCAAATTAACAAATATTCATTAACTACTTCCTATATGTCAGTCACTGTGCCTTTATAATATTTTTTAGTTTCTTCCTGGTGGAGATCACATGACTGAGTCCACATCCACACAACTCCTGCTAGGCCTGCCATCAATACAAGAGTCCTAATTAGTCAACAATACCATCCCTATTGGCCTTGAGAGAGTCAGTTAAGCATGAATCTGAATGTAGGTTAAATAGTTGCTGTCCAGCTACACTTGGAATTAGACTCCACATATTTAATCCCATACCTTGTCAGTGAGTGTCCATTTTAGCGCCAAGATCTCTGATTCCTGACAAGGACAGCCAATGAGTTACTCTGCCTGTGAGTCTTTGGCTGGCAAAGGCAATGGGGTTTCTGACTGCTGCTGTCATCTTGATATATACCCATCCCCAGGCCAGTCAAGCTGCCATCTGCATGTAGCATCAGAGGCTTCTTGGGGGTCTGCTAATGGATCACCAAATTACAGGATTTCAAGCTGGAAGTGACCTTAGCAATAAACTAGCCCAACCTCTTTATTATGCACATGAAGAATCTGGCTAAGAAAGGTTAGGTGACTGACTGCCTCAATGTCAGACAAATTCTAAGTAGCAAAATTGAGATTGGAAACCAGGTCCTTTGACTGCAAATATGATGTCCTTTCCTTTATAACATGACAGTATATAATAGGCAGTTAACTATGCCTCTCAGAATCTTGGTTTCATCCAATGGACAGACCAGGTAATAGAAGCCAGGGAAGAGTTCCTGGCAAAGAAATCAGTAGTATGAGAAATTACTTTGTATGGTAGAAAGAGCATTAAACTTGGAAGCAAACAACTTGTATGCAAGTCCAAATTCTACCAATTTGACGTGACACAAGAGGGAAAGAAGGAAGGAAGAAAGGAAGGAAGGAAGGAAGAAAAGAAGAAATTAATAAAAGAAGAGAGGTAGGAATAGAGGAAGTAAAGAAGGAAGAAAGGAAGGAAAGAGAGAAATAAGGAAGTAAGGAAAGAAACAAACAGACATTTGTTAAGTAGCTACTATGTGCCAGACACTGTCACTTCACAATATTACCTCATTTGATCATCACAACAACCCTGGGAAGTAGGTGCTATTGCTATCCCCATTTTACAGATGAGGAAACTGAGACAAACAGAGCTTAAATGACTTGTCCAGGACCACATAATTAATGTATCTTAGCCTCATATACCTTCCTCCTCCGTAAATGGGATAATAATACTTGCACTCTATTACCTACCTCCAAGGATGACTGTGAGAATCAAGGGAATGATGCTCAAAGTGTTTTGTAACTGGTGATGGCAGTTACTATTTTCATTTACATTGTGTGGTTCTAATCCAAAAATCATTTGATAATCACCTAAAATGTACAGGAAGCTTTTTTTGGTTATTGTTGTTTGTTTGAGAGAGTGATTTTATAATTGTGATTTCATCACTGTGGACAATTCCTGGTGTGGAAACACTTTTTACCTGAAGCAGATATGGAAATGATCTGTAAAACCTTAGAGACTTGCCTGTGACTTGGAGAGGAAAACTGATTAATCTGTGGTCACACAGCTAGTGTCTATTAGAGGCAGGTTTCCTAGTTTTTCCAAGGCTGGCCCTATCAATTTCTGCTATGATGGCAACGTAAATAAAACAAAGGAAAAACAAAAAACAAAAATCTGATAAGAAAAATTACAGAAAAAATATTCCCTACCCTCAAAATGTTTGCATTTTAGGGAGTAGGTGGTGGATATTCAGTTGAATTAAATTCAGTAAATATGTATGTAGCATACTAAGCTTGTTGGGGATTGAGGGGAAGAGAAAAAGTTAAGAAAAGTTAGGGTCCCTGTTCTGTGAAACTTACCTTCAATGAGATACATATACGACAATATTGTAATACGGCTTAAATAAGGCTTGAGTGTATGAGTAACACATGATCACTGAATAGGGAGGGACTTTTAAGTGATTTCCAAATGCCCCATGATGACAAGCTGCATTGTAATAGGCCTCAAGTGCATTTGTATTCAAAAGCACCTCTTTTTGGAGGCACAAACAGAGCTCAGCTGAGAAGCCACATCTACCCAGCAGATGTCTCCTAATGACCTAGAGGCCAGCAGCAGACTGGCAGGAAGCTCCACATGAATGCAAAACAGGAGATGATCAAAGGCCACTCCCACTCATCCATATGGTGTTTAATATGCCAATTTTTCAGCCAAAATTGGCATTGGACTCATAGGAAGATTGAAAATTACAAAATCTAAGAGTTGAAAGGAAGACTAGAATGCACTGATGCCAACCTATATTTGAAGCATGAATCTCCTCTACAGTACCTATGCCATGTCCCTGTTGATACACAGCTTCCATTGACCCAAGAATCGGTGTAGTCCCTTCTCTTTTCAGATTGTTTGGATTATTAGAAATATTTTGCTCATATTGAGATGAAATCTGGTTCTCTCCAATTCAACAAATAAAGATAAAGATATAGATATATATACATACATATGTATGTATGTGTGTATGTGTATAAATACAGATGTAGGTATATAAATATGCATATATATGTATATATATATATGTATATATATATATATCCCACACCATGTACAATGGACCAAATTAACATCATATCTGCCATTAAGGAGATTACATTTTTTAAAGTAACAATAATAGTGGATGAGGATGCTAATGAGAGATAGTATGGATTACAAATGAATGCATGCATTAATAAATTAGTGAGAAATTATTCATTGGGCATTAATTATGTAACAAGTTCTGTGTTAAGTGCTGGGGATACAAATTTGAAAGTGAAGTTAGTTTCTGTCCTTAAGGACCTTACATGTTATTAAGAGGAAACAAAACATATAGGGGAATGGAATGGTAGCAAGGGAAGGAGATTTTGGTTTGAAAAGTTATAAGGATGGTGAAAGGAGCCATAGAGTAGAAGATTTACACACTCTTTTTAGAGCAAAGACAAACTTAATTTTATTATGATTCTAGAACTGGAAAGGCTATGCAGGAGGAGGGTATGGATGTTAGCTAGGTAGCTATTGAAAAGGGGACCAGTGAGTCAAGTAATACATTGTAGAACCAAACTAGCAGATAGAGGCCCAGCTTTAGAATCAGGATGACCTGATCCACAGAGGCTTACCTCTCACCCATATTGAATGTTTAACCCTGGCAAATTGCTTAACCTCTCAGTATTTGAGGTAATTCTCTAAGACTCTAAATTGTAGGATACTTGAATATCTGTATTAATAGCTGGAACACTGTACCACTGAAATCACAGGTCTAGGCCAATAATAGCAGCAACAACAATAATAATTGAAATATAGTGCATTGAGGTTTGAGAAACATGAGGCTCTGGAAGGGCAAACATTTTTCCCATGGTTGCACAAGTAATGAGTGTCAGAGGTGGGATTTGATTTTAGGTTTCTCCTGATTTCAAGTACAGTAATATTTCCAATGCTGGAATTTTAGTCTCTCCTCTCTACCTATTTCACTGCTGTTAGCTTTGCCCTCTGGGAAGTTGGAAGAACAAGTCAACTAAATTCATTTTAACGAACACTCAGAGTTTGAAGGAGGAATATATGATAATCCTCAGTTTTAGCAGCAACTGTGAGTTACTTTCTAAGGAATGAGCTTGAGGTGTATCGGCTCCTTCCAGTAGCCCTGGTTTTTTTTTTTTTTGCTTTCTTTTTGTGGATAGGTATGTAAAGCAGTAAGAAGGCTCAAACTTCAACTCTACTACTGGTTCAAAGGGAGAATTGTTTGAACCAAGGAATAAATGTTCCTGGACATGCTGCTACTAAAATTATTCACTTACATTTTAAAATTACATTCATTTACATGCACAGTGCTTTATAAATTTACGAAATGTCTTCAGACTCATTATGTCATTAAAACTTAGTAGTACCTCTGTGATCCAAGAACTACCAGCCCCAATTTAAAAATTTTAAGCTGAGACTCAGAGGTAAAGTCACTTACTCCAGTTCAAACTAAGAATCTCAATGACATCATTCAAATCCTCTGCTTATCAGTTAATAGTTATGTAACCATGTGCAAATCACTTTATTTATCTAAGCCTCAGTTTACTCAAATGAACAATGGAGTAAGTTGTACTTTAAACCTCACAGGGCTGTTGGGAAGCACTCAATTTGTAATCCTCAAAGTGGCATCTAAATATGTTCAGCAGTTACATCTTATTATTGCTCCAACCAAAAGGGGTGAAGGGAAGTTTCTCAAGGGCATAGAATTAAGTAAGGGTGGAGCCAAGACTAGAACCCAGATCAAGCACAAATCCAATAGTGTCACATTCCTATTCAATAATACTCTAGTAACTTCCTATTACTTCCATGGTCACATACAAATTCATATGTATGGCACTGGAAACTCTTCAAAACCTTCCCCCAACCTACCTTTTAAGTCCTATACATTAGACTGTAATGTATAAGACTTTCAAACATCCTACTGTCCAGCCAAAGTGACCTTCTTCTTGTTCCACACATATGAAATGCTGCCTCTCATTCCCATGCCTTTAGTCAGGCTACCTTTTCTGGAATGTATTATCTTCTTCCCTTTGTTTCTTAGAATCTCTAGTTTCCTTTACAGCTTTATTCAAATGCCAACTTCTACATGAAGCCTTTCCTCATCCCTTCCCTTCAGCTACTAGCAGATCCCCAAATTAAATTTTATTTATGTCGTGTGTATAGAATGCATTATATACATATGCGTGTATATATACATATATATGCATACGCACACACATATATATACATATATATATATATATATATATATATAATTTCTTGAGATAGGGATAAGATTTGTGATTTTATTGACATAAGGAACTCCAAAATGAGGACTCTCCTTCAACCAATGCACTTCAGCATCTTCTGCCACTTGTAGACTTGAACAACTTGGAAAGTTACATAGAGAAATGAAAGATTAATGACTAGCCCATAACTAGTCCAGGGTCACATAACCAGAATGTGTCAGAGGTAACCCAGATCTTCCTGGCTGAGACTGACACCCACACATGTACGTACATACATATACACATGCATACTTACGTATACATATGTACTGTATGTATAATGTATATATGTATAAATGTACATGTGTCTCTCCACAGAACATAATTTCCTTGAGCCTAGGGACTAGTTTTATCTTTATATTCCTAGAAGAGTGCCTGGGACATAGTAGACACAATAAAATGCTTATTGATTGTTTCTGAATCCAATGGCTTTTCCAATGCCCCTTAAACTTTGAGAGGAGCGCCATGATTTCTATTTCATAGCTGAGGTACCCAGAAGCCTCAGAGATAGTTCTTGTTTATATCCTTTACTTATAGTTTAGGCAAAGAAGAGCTACAATTCCAATTTTCTATCCCTGTCCAAGTTCCTGGCCAGTACTCCTGCCAGTGGCCAGGTGACCCAGGAAAATATAAGAAAAGTAAGCTCAGAATTAGGAGCAGAAGCCCAGGTTTTGCAATAAGACATGTTCAGTGGATAGAAGATGATTCCTTGTATTTCTTTGAAAGGCAGAAATATATATATATATATGTATATATATATATATACATATATATGTGTGTGTGTGTATATGTATATATTATATATACACATATATGTATATATATACATGTACACGCATACCTACACACATATGCATATATGTGTATACATATATAAATGTAATTTCCTGAGTACTATATTGAGCTCTTGCTAAAATATAGAACCTGTGGAAATAAGATATGATCCCTTTAGCCCCCTTTAGCTTTTTATTAAATCAATCTATGCCAAATCACATAGTGCCTTACTGAGTCAAACTGAAGGTAAAAAACACATGTAGCTTCTGTTTTAGGAACTGGGATTCAGTGAGATGGAGTGGGATACTTGCAACTGCCTACTTTGAAGAATTGTTGTGAGATATTTATAAATATATACATGCATATATATATATATCAAGTGATGTATAAATAGTGTATAAATTAGTGTATAAAGTGAATATAGTGAAATAGTGTATAAATGGTATATAAATGTGAGGTATCATTTACTTACTTAAGAGGCTTGTTAGCAAGAGGAAAACTAGGTTTTCTTTATGTTCACAGGCTCAGAACCTAGAAGAAATTTCATTCAGTCATTGCAGTCATTCCCTGGCTTCAGGCAGGAATGCATCTAACATAGAAAACCCAGACTTTCTGGGTATTGATTTATTTAGCTGATTTTACCTTCTCTTTTTCTCTTTTCATTTAAAAACAATTCTTTCTATATGGGATGATTCCTTGGGTAGAGGGAAGGAAAAGGGAAAAATCTAGATGATATGCAAATAAAAGACATAAATAAAATCAATTAAAGAAATAGAGAGAAAATAGGTCCTAAACCTATGAGTTCATTGGTGTAGGGTACCCTGGGATGAAGAAATTCCTAACAATGCCTAGTCAGAACTGTGCAACTTTCTCTTAGTCATAGAGTATTCACCAGAGAACTGATCAGTTTCAGTGACTTTGTTTAGGTTTGTACAGCCAAGAAGCATCAGAGGTAGAACTGAACTCAGTTTTGCCTTGTTCCAAGACTAGCTCTATACACTATGCTACAGTGCCTTATATTGATGTATCTCATCCATACTAGATAATTCTATTGTACAAATTCCCTAGAAGAGGAGCATAAGGTGAGCCAAGTGGAATAACAGACTGGTATTTTTTAACTTGTGAGTCAAGTTCAGAGGCTAATCTCAAGTCAATTTATTTTGAATGATCCAGTTCTGAGAAAGAAGAGCCTCAGGCTGTGCTTGTCCTGTTACTTGGCAAAGGAATTGGTAGAACAACTTGGGACTTGGTGGTAAAGGCTAAGTACTAAAAACAAACATAAAGGAATAGTAAGCTATTTAGCATTTTAGAGTACTGTCCTAGCCCATCCATATACTTGAGTTTTAAGGACCCAAATCTTTATTTTGATAGCATTTGAGTTAATTTCATGGGGAAGTTTATGGTTTGATAAATGGCTTGTCAAACTCCTCAAGATTATTCATGGGCCTCACAAACAGGATCATTCTAAATCTTCCTGTTTCCTTTCCTTTATGGAGACTCACGACAGTGCAGTATCTATCTTCATCTGGTTGTCATTACAAAATTTATAGTAATGTTGTTAAATTCTAAAAGGTTAACATTTCTACACTTAAAACCCAGGAAGATATATTTTTAAATTAATTTCTAATTTATAGTGTGCTAAGTGCTCTTCACTACACATTTAATTTAGGGTTCATTGAATAGGCTCTTTTATTTTGAATACAGACAGAATATTAAAATTCATGTGCTATAATTTCATAGCTCATTGCTTGGCACAATTCCTAGTACTTCAAAGTTGAACTTTAAAAATATGTTTTAATGAGCAATTATTATGTTGCAGTCTGAAAGTGCATTGTTGGCAAAATGCACAATTTCATTGTTCCTAGTAACCAGATCACATGATTCGAGTTCACTGTGCCCATTTTCCCAGCGGTAGAAACATGAGTGATAGGTTTTGGCTTATGGTCATTTAATTTACATTAAATTCAGTGAGTAGATTACATACTTTAGTCCAAAACAATGCCTCTCATTTCATTTCTCCAAAACTCTGGCCATCGTCATCATCATCCTGCTTGTCTTGGCCAGTTTTATGGCCCATCACTAGGTTGAAATAACCATGGGCCAATATGAATCTATATTTTGTTCATTTTGTCCAAGCCCACTGAAATACCATTGAAATTCAATGAGGAAGGGATGTGGATAGAATGTTAAAGCCATAAAATACTAGTATCAGGTGTAGGTTGTGCAGGATTTCTTTCCATCATGGAGTTTTAATGATTCTATGCTTATTTCCTTTCTACTCTTTGGTGGGATATAGCCTCTGCTCCAACATCAGGTTCATGACAACTACTTTTATTTGACTTATTGATCCTGGATTTGATTGACTCTAGGATAACATTAGAATTTCCCTTTTGAACCATTCCATTCTTGACCTCCCTACACCCCTAGATGTATTCTATATTTTCAGGGTTATTAATTACTTCTAGTCACTTTTTGTTCAGTTATTTCAGTCATCTGGTTCTTTGTGACTCCGTGTGGGGTTTTCTTTGCAAAAACACTGGAATGTTTTGCCATTTCCTTATCCAGCTCATTTTACAGATGAGGATGCTAAGGCAAACAAGGGGTAAGTGACTTGTCCAGAGTCACATAGCTGGTAAGTGTTTGAGGCTAGATTTGAATTCAGGTCTTTCTGATTCCAGGCTCAGTATTCTATACACTACACCAGCTAGCTGCTCCACTGTGAAATTGAGGTAAAATAATAGAATGTTTGAAAATAAATAAGAAACTAGATATTGTTACAATACCAGGAATTATATGGTTCAGCTAAAAATTTTGAGGGAACACATATATGAAATTGTATAATTGTGGGCCATAATTACTAATCTCATTACAATTGGCCATTGTGCCAATAGAAATTCATGTTGAAACCTCAGTTATTACTTCCCATCCTATGACCTAAGTTTCTCCCTCATTGGCAAATAAAGGTATTGGATTAGGTGGTGTCTAAGATTTTTTCCTGAAAATGTTGCTTATATTGAATGTCTTTTATTTTTTGGCCTCCACTAGGATTTAAAGATTAGTTCCTTTAGTTGGAGAAAAATATTTGCCTCTGGATATTATGAAGTACCACTAAGGACTGTAACAATCATGCTTTTCTGAATCTCATACTAAAAGAAAAATAAAATACTTGGAGAGAAAGGTTTTGATTTTATCAGTTTTGATTTTATATCATTAACTACCAATAGGGAACAAAATAATAGTAATCTTAGTTATATTATGTTTTAAATAATAACAGATCAGGGGGCGGAGCCAAGATGGCGGCTAGGAAGCAGTGACTGGCGTGAGCTCCCCACCAAGTTCCTCCAAAAACCTATAAAACAATGGCTCTGAACCAATTCTAGAGCTGCAGAACCCACAAAGTGGCAGAGGGAAGCAGGGCCC
>CM053622.1:722647757-722678656 GCA_028646595.1 Phalanger gymnotis | reverse complement strand
ATCTAATTTTTAAGGTAGTATTTTGTTCAGTGGTCTTTTGGACCTCCTTTTCCATTTAGGTAATTCTGCCTTTCAAGGCATTCTTCTTCTCATTGGCTTTTTGGAGCTCTTTTGCCATTTGAGTTATTGTATTTTTTAAGGTGTTGTTTTCTTCAATATTGTTTTGGGTCTCCTTTAGCTCATCATTGACTTTTTTTCATGGTTTTCTCTCCTCTTTCTCATTTCTCTTCCCAATTTTTCCTCTACTTCTCTAACTTGCTTTTCCAAATCCTTTTTGAGCTCTTCCATGGCCTGAGACCAGTTCATGTTTTTTTCTTGGAGGCTTTTGATATAGGCTCTTTGACTTTGTCGACTTCTTCAGGCTGTATGTTTTGGTCTTCTTTGTCACCAAAGAAAGATTCCAAAGTCTGAGTCTGAATCTGAGTCTGTTTTCTCTGCCTGACCATGTTCCCAGCCAACTTACTTGACCCTTGAGTTTTTCCTCGGAATATGACTGCTTGTAGAGTATAGAGTACTTTGCCCCAAGCTTGAAGGGCTGCATTGTAGTTTTCAGAGCTATTTCTACACAGCAAGCTCTGTCACACCAGCACTCTTCCTCCCCCAAGAACTGCCAACCTGGACCATGACTTAGATCTGAGCTGGCTTTGCACTCCCACTCTAATCCTCCACTTAATTCATCCCACCAGGTGGGCCTGCGGCTGGAACCAACTGCAGCTGTAATTCTATAGCTCACCAACTCCGTTGCCCTGGGGCAGTGGCCAAACTGTGAACTCCGTTCATTCTGTCCCAGCAGCTTTTTCCACTAACCTTCTCTGTTGTCTTTGGTGTTTGTGGGTTGAGAAGCCTGGTAACTGCCACAGCTCACTGATCCAGGGTGCTAGGGCCTATTCTGCCTGGTTCCCATTCTAGTTGGTCTAGGTGCAGCCCGTACTGGGCTCAGTTCCACTCCACTCCCAGGTCCATGTGATGGACCTTACCCCATGATCATCCAGTCTGTCCTGGGCTGGAGCCCTGCTTCCCTCTGCTATTTCATGGGTTCTGCAGTTCTAGAATTTGTTGAGTCATTTTTAAAGTGTTTGGAGGGATTGGGGGGGGGCAGGCCTCATGCAAGTCCCTGCTTTTCAGCCACCATCTTGGCTCCCTCTTTGAGCCAATTCTTATGAGAGTAAAGTTCACTGACTCCCTTTCCCATTCCCCCTCTTCCCCTCCACTGTAAAAGCTTTTTCTTGCCTCTTTTACATGAGATAATTTACCTTACTCCACCTCTCCCTTTCCCTTTCTCCAAGTACATTCCTGTTTCACCCTTTGATTTTATTTTTTAGATTATTATCCCTTTACATTGAACTCACACCTGTGCCCTCTGTCTGTATATACTCCTTCTAACTGTGCTGATAATTAGAAAGTTCTTATGAATTACAAACATTATCTTTCCACGTAGGAATGTAAACACTTTAGCCTTATTAAATCCCTTATGATTTCTCTTTCCTGTTTACATTTTTATGCTTCTCTTGAGCCTTGTATATGAAAGTCAAATTTTCTATTTAGCTCTGATCTTTTCTCAAAAATGCTTGAAATTCCTCTTTCTCATTGAATGTCCATTTTTCCTATAAAGGATTATACTCAGTGTTGCTGGGTAGGTGATTCTTGGTTGTAATCCTAGCTTCTTTGCTCTTCAGAATATCATATTCCAAGTTCTCCAATTCTTTAATGTAGAGGCTGCTAAATATTGTGTTATCTTGACTGTGGATGGCTGCTTGAAATATTTTCTCACTGACCTGGGAACTCTGGAATTTGGCTATAATATTCCTGGCAGTTTTTCTTTTGGAATCTCTTTCAGGATGTGATTGGTAGATTCTTTCGATTTCTATTTTACCCTCTTTTTTCCGGAATGACAAGTCAGTTTTTCTTGATAATTTCTTTAAAGATGTTGTCCAGGTCTTCCCTTTGTTTATGGCTTTTAGATAGTCTAATGATTCTGATATTGTCTCTCCTGGATCTATTTTCTAGGGCTGTTGTTTTTCTCATGAGGTATTTTACACTTTCTTCCATTTTTTCGTTCTTTTGAATGTTTGGCTTTTCTTGATTTCTTATAAAGTCATTAGCTGCCACTTGCCCTGTTCTAACTTTTAAGGTGTTGTTTTCTTCAATTAGCTTTTGCACTTTGTTTTTCATTTGGCCAATTATAGTCTTTAAGGAGTTGTTTTTTTCAGTGGATTTTTGTATTTCCTTTTCTATTTGACTAATTCTAATTTTAAAGCAATTTTCCAAGCTTTTGAGACTTTTTTCATAGTTTTCTTGCATCACACTCATTTCTTTCCCCCGTTTTCTTCTACCTCTCTTAAATGATTTTTAAAGTATTTTTTGAGCTCTTCCATGAGTTCTTCCTGGGCTTGAGATGATTTTCATTTTTTCAGGGATTTTGCCCATGGGTTTTTTGACATTGTTGTCCTCTTCTGTGTTTGTGTCTTGGTCTTCCCTGTCACCATAATAACTTTCTATGCTGAGATGCCTTTTTTGTTGCTTTTTACTCTTTTATTTTTTTCCTTGTTCCTTTCTTTTAAATTTGATCTCTGGTCCCAGGGTGGAAGGGGCTTTGTCTTGGGCTTTTTTATGAGTGACTGCATGCCTGGCTGTTTTCCTGGTGCTGAGCTAATGTTGTCCTGAGGCATTCTTGTATCTGATGCTGTGTGGAAGGTGTATGCTGAGGGGTGGCTGGCATTCCTGGAGCCTGTAGGGGTCCAGCAGCTTGCTTGGTGCTGAGCCTGGGTCCTAGTGATGGTGTCTGATGTATGCGTAGTCCAGGTGGGGGTTTTCTGCATTTTCCCAGGGCAACACTGGAGTTCATGGAGGTCTGGCCTGTGGAGGATTCCTACTTTCTGGGGCCAAAGCATGTGGAGATCCAGATAGGACAATGTCTGCCCAGGGCTGGGTTGAAGCACAAGATTTGCCTACTGTACCACACTGGGGCTCAGGGTCTCCCACTAGTTTGCTGAGGTGGGGCTTGCTGCTGACTTGATGGGATATCTCCTGTCCTGGAATGTACTCCCCTTTTACCTGAGTGAGATGGACCTTTCTTGCCAGTCTTCCAAGTCTCCTGAGCTAAAAGACCACTGCACTCTGTCTTTCCACTGGCTCCACTGTCCCAGGGTTTGTTCTGGGGAGCTATTTTATGGCTGTTTGGTGGTGAATATGAGAGTGCTATAGCAATTTACTGCTTACTCTGTCACCTTGGCTCTCCTGCCTCTTCTAATTTATTTTTCTCCTCTTAGTGCTATAACTGGCATTTCTTGTGCACTATTGAATAATAGCAGTGATAATGGACATCTTTGCTTCATCTCTAATCTTATTTGGATGTCTTCTAGTTTATCCTCATTACACATAATGCTTGCTGGTAGTTTTAGATAGCTATCACCTATAATTTTAAGGAAAGCTCCATTTATTCTTATGCTTTCCAGGAATAAATGTATTTGGTAAAAAGAAAAGCTTTTTCTGCATCTATTGAGATAATCATGTAATTTTTGTTCTTTTTGTTATTGATATGGTCAATTATGCTTAGTTTTCCTAATATTGAACAAGGCTTGTATTCATGCTATAATTCCCTTTTGGTTATAGTGTATGATCTCTGTGATATATTGCTATAATTTTTGCTAGTATTTTATTTAAAATTTTTTTGTTAATATTTCTTAGGGAAATTGGTTTGTAATTTTCTTTCTCTGTTTTAGCTTTCCCTGTTCAGGCATTGGAACTATATTTATGTCAAAGAATTAATAGGACTCCTTTACATATTTTTACGCTGGTCTCCTGGTCTGGTAGGTCCGAGTCTGGTCTGTTCGCGCCGTGCGCGCTGGGCTCAGTTCTGCTCCCCTCAGCTGGGGGCTGGGAGCTCCATGTGGGACAGACCTTACCCAGAGACCATCCAGGTTGTCCTGGGCTGGAGCCCTGCTTCCCTCTGCCACTTTGTGGGTTCTGCAGCTCTAGAATTGGTTCAGAGCCATTGTTTTATAGGTTTTTGGAGGGACTTGGTGGGGAACTCACGCCAGTCACTGCTTCTGCCCGAAACCATTCTATTTTATTGTTTTTTTTCTCCCCCACATAAAATTGACTTCTAGTTTTAGCTGTTCGTTTTTTTAAACTTTCAATTGGATTAGTCTCTTCTTTGATGTTCATGGTTTCCAATTTGTGGTTTCATTGTAAATTTTCGATTTGTTCTTTTTCTAGTTTTTTAAAATTTGCATGCCCAATTCATTAATCTCCTCATTCTCTATTTTATTGATGTATTAAACAATGTAAATTTTTCCCCTAAGTATTGCTTTAGGTGCATCCTATAAATTTTGGTATGTTGTCATTCTCTTTAATGAAATTATTGATTGTTTCTATGATTTGTTCTTTTACTCATTCGTTCTTTAAGATTATTTACTTTAGTTACCAATTAATTTTTAAACTTTCTTTCCATTGTCCCTTAGTGAATATAATTTTATTGCATAATGATCTGAAAAGGAAGCATTTAACATTTCTGCTTTTTTGCATTTGGTTGTGAGATTTTTATACCCTAATACATGGCCTATATTTAGGTAGGTGTCATATACCACTGAGAAAAAAGTATGTTTCTTTCTGTTTCCACTCAATTTTCTATGGAGGTCTAGCATATCTAACTTTTCTAAAATTCTATTAATCTACCAAAAATATTTTATAGAATGAGAAAAAATAATAACAAAATGCATCTGGAAGAGCAAAAGTCTAGAATATCAAGGGAATTAATGAAAAGAAAAGCAAGGGAAGGTCACCTAGCTATAACAGAGCTAAAATTATATTATAAAGCAGCAGTCATCAGAAGTACTTGGTACTGCCTAAGAAGCAGAGCGGTGGATCAGTGGACTAGGTTAAGTACACAAGACATAGTAGTCAATGACTATAGTAATCTACTGTTCGATAAACCTGAAGACTCCAGATTCTGGGATAAGAACTCACTACTTGACAAAAACTGCTGGGAAAACTAGAAAATAGTATGTCAGAAACTAGGCATAGACCAACATCTTACAGTGTATAACAAGATAAGGTCAAAATAGAAATATAATTTAGGCATAAAGGGTAAGGCTGTAAGCAAATTGGGAGATCAAGGAATACCTATGGAATCTATGGAGAACAGAAGAATTCATGGCCAAACAAGTGATAGAGAACATTATGAAATGCAAAATGGATAATCTAGATTACATTAAATTTAAAGGTTTTGCACAAACAAATCCAATGCAACCAAGATTAGAAGGAAAACAGAAAACTTGGAAATAATTTTTACAGCTAATGTCTATGATAAAGGCCTCATTTCTAAAATATGTAGAGAACTGAGTCAAGTTTATAAGAATATCAGTCATTACCCTACTGATAAATAGACCAAGGATATGAACAGGCAGTTTTCAGAGGAAGAAATTAAAGATATCTATAGTCATATAAAAAATGCTCTAAAGCACTACTGATTAGAGAAGTGCAAATCAAAACAACTCTGAGGTACCATAAGATATCTATCAGATTGATTAAATGACAAAACAGGAAAATGAAAAATGTTGGAGAAGATGTGGGGAATTTGGAACACTAATGTATTGTTGGTGAAGTTGTGAACTGATCCAAACATTCTGGAAAGCAATTTGGAACTATTCCAAAGAACTATAAAGCTATGCATACCTTTTGATCCAGCAATGCCAGTACTAGGTCTGTATCTCAAAGAGATCATACAAACGGGAAAAGGACCCACATATAAAATAATATTTATAACGGTTCTTTTTGTGGTAGCCAAGAATTTGAAAATGAGGGGATGCCCATCAATTGGGAAATGGCTGAAGGAGTTATGGTATATGAATGTAATAGAATACTATTATTCCATAAGAAATGATAAACAGGAGGATTTCAGAAAAACCTGGAAGATTTACATGAATTCATGCTGAGTGAAGTGAGCAGAACCAGGAGAACATTGTACACAGTAACAGCAACAGTGTGCGTTGACCAACTTTGATAGACTTAGCTCTTTTTAGTAATGTAATGATATAAGACAATTCCAAAAGACTCATCATGAAAAATGCTATTCACATCAAGAGAAAGAACTATGGAAACTGAATGCAGACATAGTTTTCTTTCTTACAGTTTTTCCATTTTTGTTCTGTTGCTTCTTTCATAACATGACTAATGTGGAAATATGCTTAATATAATTGTACATATATAGCCTATATCAGATTGCATGCTGTCTTGGGGAGGGGGGAGGTGAGGGAAAGGGAAAAATTTTAGAATTCAAGATCTTTTAAAAGTGAATGTTGAAAACTAAAAATAAATGAATAAATCAAAAAATCCTATTAACCTCTTGATTTCTTTCTTGTTTATTTTTTATTAGATTTATCGAGTTCTGAGAGGGAAAAGATGAGTTCCCCCACTAGTATAATTTTACTATGTCATTCTTTAAATCACTTTACATTTCCTTTAAGAATCTGGGTGCTGAATCCAGAGGATATGGAGCCAAGATGGAGGCTGGAAAACAGGGACTCACTTAAGCTCTTCCCCAAATCCCTCCAAACACCTGCAAAAATGGCTCTGAACAAATTTTAGAGCTAAAGAACCCACATAAATAACAGAGGGAAGCAGGTTTCCAGCCCTGTACTGCTTGGATGGTCTCTGGGAAATGTCTATCATGCTGTGCTGGGCCAGGAATAGATTGGGTAGAGCAGGCCTTAGGGCCATGAATCACTGAGCTGTAGCAGTTACTAGACTTCTCAACCCACAAACTCTAAAGGCAACTTAGCAGGTTAGTGGGAAAACTGCTGGATCTGGGTGAGTCTGGCCACAGCCATGGGGCAGTGGAGGTGGTGGGGCTGCATCAGTAGGAAGCTCCTGCAGCTGCTTCTAGAGCTCCAGCTGTAGCTGCTTCCCACCCCAGGCCCACCAGGTGGGAGGAATCAAGCAGCAGATCAGAGCAGGAGTGCAGGGAGCACTTTGATGGTGCAGAGGCAGGGTTCTCTTGCTTTGCATTACTTGGATCTGGTTTGTGGTGGTCCTGGTTGGCAGTTCTTGGGGTAGAAGGAGTGCTGGTGTGGCAGAGCTTGCTGTGTAGTAGCACTGAAAACAGCATTGCAAGACCTCTGAAGCTTGGGACAAAGCACTCACCACTCTGAAGGCAGTCATACCCTGACAAAAAGTTCAAGGGTCACGTAGTTGGCTGGAAACATGAACAAGCAGCACAAAATGTCTCAGACTATAGAATCATTTTTTTGGTGACAGAGAAGATCAAAACATATAGCCAGAAAAAGTCAAGGAGCCCACATCAAAAGTCTCCAAGAAAAATGTGAATTGGTATCATGCCATGGAACAGCTCAAAAAGGATTTGAAAATCAATCAAAAAGAGAAGTAGAGGAAAAATTGGGAAGAGAAATGAGAGTGATACAAGAAAATCATAAAAAATAACTCAATGACTTGCTAAAGGAGATCCCAAAATACTGAAGAAAATAACACCTTAAAAAATAGACTATGCCAATGGCAAAAGAGCTCCAAAAAGCCAATGAAGAGAAGAATGCCTTAAAAGGCAGAATTAGCCAAATGGAAAAAGGTCTAAAAGATCACTGAAGAAAATACTGCATTAAAAATTAGAATAGAGCAGGTGGAAGAAAATGACTTTATGAGAAATCAAGATATTATAAACACAGAACCAAAGGAATGAAAAAGTGGAAGGCAATGTGAAATATCTCATTGGAAAAACCACTGATCTGGATAATAGATCCAGGAGAGATAATTTAAAAATTATTGGACCATCTGAAAGCCATGATCAAAAAAAGAGCCTAGATATCATCTTTCAAGAAATTATCAAGGAGAACTGCCTTGATATTCTAGAGCCACAGGGCAAAATAGAAATTGAAAGTATCCACAGATCACCTCCTCAAATAGATCCCAAAAAGAAATCTCCTAGGAATATTGTCACCAAGTTCCAGAGTTTCCAGATCAAGAAGAAAATACTGCAAGCAGCCAGAAAGAAACAATTTGAGTATTGTGGAAACACAATCAGAATAATCCAAAATCTAGCAGCTTCTACATTAAGGGATCATAGGGCTTGGAATATGATATTCTGGAGGTCAAAGGAGCTAGGATTAAAACTAAGAATCACCTGCCCAACAAAACTGGGCATAATACTCCAGGGCAAAATATGAACTTTCAATAAAACAGAGGACTTTCAAGCTTTCTCAATGAAAAGACCCGAGCTGAATAGAAAATTTGATTTTCAAATACAAGAATCAAGAGAAGCATGGAACGGCAAACAGGAAAGAGAAATCATAAGAGACTTACTAAAGTTGAACTGTTTTGTTTACATTCCTACATAGAAAGATGATATTTGCATAGGCAAAGGGCAGAAGGTGGGTTGAATATAAAGGGATGATATCCAAAAATAAATACAATTAAGGGGTGAGAGAGGAATATATTGGGAGGAGAAAGGGAGAGATAGAATGGGGTAAATTATCTCACATAAAAGTGGAAAGAAAAAGCAGTTCTACTGGAAGGCAAGAGGGAGCAGGTGAGGGGGAATGAGTGAGTCTCACTCTCATTGGATTTGACTTAAGGAGGGAATAACATACACACTCAATTGGGTATCTTACCCTACAGGAAAGTAGAGGGGAAGGGGATAAAAGAAGGGGGATGATAGAAGGCAGGGCAGGTCTGGGGAGGAGTTAATCAAAAGCAAACCCTTTTGAAAATGTACAGGGTCAAGGGAGAAAATTGAATAAAGAGGGAAGTGTAGGTTGAAGGGAAATATAGTTAGTCTTTTACAACATGACTGTTATGGAAGTGTTTTGTATAATGATACATATGTGGCCTATGTTGAATTGCTTGCCTTCTCAAGGAGGGTGAGTAGGGAGGGAAGAAGGGAGAGAATTTGGAAGTAATGCTCAAAAAAGTTGTTTTTACATGGAACTGGGAAATAAGATATACAAGCAATGGGGTATAGAAATCTTTCTTCCCTTACAAGAAAGTAAGGCAAAAGGTGATGGGCGAGGGGAGTGGGGTGACAGAAGGGAAGGCATACTGGGGAAAGGGGCAATCATAATATGTGCCATCTTAATGTGGGGAAGGATAGAGATGGAGAGAAAATTTGTAACTCAAAATCTTGGGGAAATCAATGTTGAAAACTAAATATATTAAATAATAAAAATTAAAAAAAGAATCTGGATGCTACACCTTTTGGTACGTATATGTTTATTATTGCTGTCACTTCATTTTCTATGGTACCTTTTAGCAAAATGAAGTTTCCTTTTTTATCTCTTTTAATTAGACCTATTTTTATTTTTCTTTTGTTTGAGATCGTGTTTGCTACCCCTGCTGTTTTTTTTAACATCAGCTGAATCATAACAAATTCTGCTCCATCCCCTTTCTCTGACCCTGTGCATGTATTTCAGTTTCAAGTGTATTTCATGTAAGCAACATAATGTCATATTCTGGCTTTTAAACCACTCTGCTACCCACTTAAATTTTATGGGTGAATTTATCACAATAACATTCATAGTTATGATTAGTAAACTGTGTATTTCCCTCCATTCTACTTTCCCCCACCTGTCCTTTTCTCTCTTTTTTCACCTTGTCCCTCCTTAGAAACCTATTTTGCTTCTGACAACTACCTATCCCTAATTATCACCTTCCTTCTCTTATCCCCCATCACTCTTCCTTCCCTATAGTGCAAGATGGATTTGTATATCCAACTGAGTGTATGTTATTCTCTCTTCGAATCAATTCCGATGAGAATAAGGTCCAAGTGTTACCTGTCACACCTACTTCCCATCTTCCCCTTCATTGTAAAAGTGCTTCCTTTGGTGGCTCTTTTATGTGAGATAATTTACTCCATTTTATCTCTACCTTTTCTATTCTCCCCTTAATTTCCTCACCCTTTAATTTAACTTTTTTGAAGTAACCCTACCATTGTCAACTCACACCCATGCCTTCTGTCTATGTGTATTCCTTCTATTCTCTCAATAATGATAAAGACTTCAGGAGTTACAAGTATCATCTCTCAACATAGGAGTGAAACAGTTTAACCTTTTTGAACCCCTTATGATTTCTCTTTCTTGTTTACCTCTTTATGTTTCTCTTGAGCTTTACATTTGAAAGTCAAATTTTCTAGTCAGCTCTAGTCTTTACATCAGGCATGCTTGAAAGTCCTCTATTTCATTGAATATCCTTTTTCCCCTTAAAGGTTATGCTTAGTTTTGCCAGGGTGGTTCTTGATTGTAATCCTAGCCCCTCTGCAGTTCAGAATGTCTTATTTTCAAAACCTCTGATCCTTAAATAGATTTTGTTTCTTCTTGAGTGTGGTTCCACAATATTTGAATTATTTATTTCTGGCTGCTTCCAATATTATCTCCTTAAGATGGGAGTTCCAGAATTTGGCTATAATATTCTTGGGAATTTCATTTTGGGATCTCTTTCAGGTGATGATTGGTGGATTCTTTTACTTTCTATTTTGCTTTGTTCTGGGATATCAAGGCAATTTTCTTTGATAATTCCTTGAAGTACGATGTCTAGCCTTTATTTCATCATGTATTTCAAGTCATCCAATTATTTCTTAATTATCACTCCTGGATCTATTGTCCAGCTCAGTTTTTCCGATAAAGAATTTTATTTTATTTTTTCATTTTTTGACTTTGTTTTATTGTTTCTTGATGTTTCATGGAGTTGTTAGCTTCTATTTGCCTAATTCTACTTTTTAAAGAATTTTTTTCTTTAATGATCTTTTGTGCCTCCTTTACCTTTTGGCCAGTTCTACTTTTTAAGGAGTTTTTTGTAAATTAATTTTTATACCTATTTTCCATTTGGACAATTCTTTTTAAAGAATTCTTCAGTGCATCTTTTGCCTTTTTTGAACCATTCATCCAATTCTCTTTTTTTAAGGTATTATTTTCTTTATTTTTTGAGTGCCTCCTTTGCCAAACTGTTGATTGTTTTTTCGTGATTTTCTTCCACCACTGTTATTTATTTTCCTATTACCTCTCTATTTGATTTTTAAAATCATTTTTAAGCTCTTCCAGGAATTCTTTTTGGGCCTGAGAAAAAAATTACAATTTTCTTTGAGGCTCTAGATGTAACCATATTGACATTGTTGTCTTCTTCTGAGTTTGTGTTTTGAGTTTCCCTTTCGCTATAGTAACTTTCTACTGTCAGGTTCTTCTTTTCTCATTTTCCAGCTTATTTCTTGACTTTTATCTTTATGTTAAAAAGTTGGGTTCTGCTTCTGGGGTGGAGGAAGCACAATTCAAACCTTCAGCTTTTTTGTGCTGCTGTTTTCAGAGCTACTTCTGGGGGTCTATAAGTTCTCATTTTTACAAGGTTCTATGGTGTAAGGAGAGATAGATTTACTGCTCTCCTGGCCTGTGCTCCAGCCTGTGAGTAACCTATAAATACTCTTTTCTGCTCTGGAACAGTTACCAGATTCTCTACTCCCCTGGCTGCAAGCTCTGGTATGCTAGTGCTTCCCCTTACCATGGGACTGTGACCCAGTATTGAGACTCAAATCAATGTATGGGAAATGAAACAGAGTCCTATAACCAGTGCTAGAAAAGGGAACCTTGTAATCTCCTTCTGAGCAGTTATCCTATTGGCTGAGAGCTCCAGAAGTCACTGCTGACTTTTCAATTGCTCCTAAGGCCAGCTATTGTATTGCCAAGGTGTTGCCTGCACTGGACTGTGCTCCATTTTCACCCCAGTGTGACAGAGCTTTCCTGATGTCTTTCTGTTTTGGGCTGGAAAATTGTTTCACCCCAGACATTTCAAGATTCTATTGCTCCAGAATTCAATGTGAGGTATTATTTTCAAGTTGCTTGAGGGCAATTTGGGAGAACTCTGAAGAGTCCCTGTTTTTCTCCATCGTCTTGGCTCTGCTCCCTCCCTGCCAAGCTTTTTAAATGTAGATATTATCCTATTCATTTGTTTACCTCCATAAAAGAGTTGATACTTATTGACTTGGATGCTGGGCTTGGAAACTTGGGGCACTCTACCAGACACCTAACTGTAGGCTGACGTTTATCATTTCAGCTTCTTCATCAACACCCTTCTGAGGCAAGAATGTGAAGAAAGTACCGAGAAGAGGCAGGCCTGGAGACTGTAAGAGCCATTTATAGGAAACCTAAAGAGAAGTCAAGTATTTCATTCCAACAGGAGTTAGAAGAAAAGCCACAGGCATAGTAATTTAAAAACAAACAAATGAAAAAAAAAAGGATGAACAGGTCTTTTTGGGAGAGAATGGAGGAGCTTGCTGAAAAATACTATGCCAGAAGCATCAAGTTGCTGGGTGTGTGCTGAGGTTTTCTTGGCTAAGGAAACATAGGAGCCAGTTCAACTATCAACAGTTAGTCAACAAATATTTACTAAGAATCTACTAAGTTCCAGGTATTATGCTAATGTTACTGGTACAAGTATAAGGAATAAAAAAAAATCCTGACATACTGTCAGCGTATCAAATAAATAATGATGGCAATAACCAAAATAAAAACAAAGAATTATGGAGCAAGGGAATATAGATGCAAACTGATACTAAGCTGTACCTAGGACCCCAAATCACATTGAATGAATTAGGGACTTAATTAATTGGTGTGAAGTTTGGGGAATGGGATTTAGGAATTGTAGTAGAGACACTTGCTGGAAAGTGGACTATAATCATGATTTTTCTTAGGGGATTACATGCTAATGTCTTCTGCTCTTCCCATACATTCTAACAGGTCTGTACTTTGTTTAAATGTTTATTGTTTGCCTGACAATTATAGGCAAATTGAAGGCCTCCAATTTAAATAGAATTGAACTGTTTGGATCAAACCACTTTAAACTGTAATAAAATTAGATTTAATTAAACCATTTTAGACTGGATTCAATCAGCTTAAACTATTTTAAACAGGTTTAGACTGGATTGAACTGGTTTCAAGTAGTTTAAATTGGATTGAACTGATTAAATTGGATTGAACTGAACAGTATTGAGCCCCTTTCGATGGAATTAAACAAGTTTTAACTAGATTGAATCTGTCTGAACTGTATTAAACCTGATATTAAGTGGCTTAGACTTTGCAACAGTTTAAACTAGATTTAAACAACTGTTTTGAATAGGCTTCACTTGGATCAAAGTGGTTAAAACCAGTTTAGACTACATCCAATTAGTTTAGTTTAGAGTAAACCAATTTAACCTGCATTGAAGCAATTTATGCTAGATTGAGCTATTTTTAAGTGGTTTGAGCTTGACTGAACTGATTTCAACTGGACTGAAGCAGTTTAAACTTGCTTAGATGGTTTTGACTAGACTGAACTGCTTTAAACCAGATTTATCCTTTTTAGACTAGATTGAACCCTGTGTAGACTGAATTAAAACGGTTTTAACCATAAACTGTATTGAACCAGTTTAAACTGAATTGGATTGGTTTGCTTGAATTCGACCAGGGGATTGAACTGATTTAAACTGGATTGAGCCTTTTTAGATGGCATTGAACTGGTTTAAACAGGACTGAACTAGTTTTAACAGGTTTTTACTGGATTGAATCAGTTTTTGTTAGATTGAACTGGTTTTGACTAGACTGAACCTGTTTCAACTAGTCTAAACTTTATTAAATGTTTTAGACTTAAGCCAGTTTAAACTAGATTCACTTTAAAGTATATTAAAATGGTTCAGACAGGATTGACCTGCTTCAAATTCCAATTTTGACTGGATTAAATTGCATTTATGTTGTGCATTATATGGTATATATTTTAAAGCATATGTTTTGTGAATATCCCAAATGCTGTACATGCAGTATATTCTACATAATATGTATGCCATACATTTATTATATCACACACATGTGTTCACACATATAAATATACACATATATTTTTTTATGTCAGCAGTGTCACTCACATCTTATTAGTACAATTTGAGTGTATTGATGAGGTTTGAGTACCAAAGCTGCTATAATTTCAAAGGATAAACATTTTCCTGATAATAATGCTCCTTGATACATGATGGAGTGCAGTATAGTTCAAAAGAGTGCTTTTGTGAAAATGAAGACGTAGATGACCTGGGAACTCTTTTTCAGCAAAAGCTTCAACAGGATTTCTTTGCTCTGCTTTTTAGCCCTCCAATCATACGTGCAGTGGATATTGAGAATTTAAATGAGGTGTGAATACCAAAGCTATGTAATGTCTCAGAATGAGTTTTCTGGTGATGTGGTTTCTCCATAGTATAATTGAGTGTTACTCAAAGGAGTGAAGCTGGTGGGAGAAGATATGGCTGTCCTGGCATTCCTTTTTAAATAGAGGCTTTGGATTCCCTGTTTTCCCCTGGCTACTTTATGAAATTAGCCTATATCTCTTAATGATGGTGAGGATCATAGAATTTAGTACTTAATTGCTCTCTATTTCATGTGAATTTTTGTCTTCCCAAGTAGAGTTTAAGTTCCCTGTAATATCAATTAAGTTGGGTGTCTTTGATTGAGTCTTATTGGGTGCTAAGCCCCAGGCCCAAACCCCTATCTGTTAGGTGCTAAGCCGTGAAGCCCTCAGGATCCTAACAGGAGTTGCTAAGACCAGAGCAAATAGTAAGAGCCTAAGTTCTGGTTGCTCAGATGACGTTCGATGACAGCTAAAGAGTGCATAAAAAGAGAGAACAGAGCTATTTGCTTAGGGCCCTCACTGTTGGTGGAGTGCTGATGTGGAGACTGTGTGCAACTGTAGTTAAGAGCACTCCAGCTTGTAAACTTGGAAGTTTGAACTTTGTTAAACTCTGGTAACTATGCATTGATATTTGAATCAGACAAGGTCTATCTGTTAATGTTTGTAATTTGTATTTGCTCTGAAGTTCAGGGTGCTGGCTTTTTCCTCTGAACTAAGTGAATGATATTTGCATGTTTGATTAAATTGAGATTGTTAACCCCTTAATGTTGCTTTCCCTAGTAAAGCAGATCAAAAAAACCTGGGCTTGCAGCATTCCTGTTGCTAGGCTTGTGTTGGTTTTTCACCCCCACAGTAGCTGCTAGCTGAATTGTTGAAACATTCCCTTAGGACAGGAACAATGCAGTATACACTTCTATACAAATCCCCATGGTTCCAAGCACAGTGTGGGCACAAACTAAGCATTCAGCAAATTCTCTTTGACTAATCAGTTGACGCAGGTCTGTTAGGGGTTTTTCAGAGAAATTTACATAGACTTCAGTCAGGAAGAGAATCATGAGCAAGATGGTGAGCGTATCTTTTGTTTTTGATCAAGAACTTTCCCTTTATCCATAGTTATCAAAAGCATCATACTTGTGAAAGGAAATATCACTGTGGCAAAAGGAGATAACATTATCTCCTTCCCTGATCCTCTAGGCTTTTTTTGGGAGACATTACTTTTTATTTCTTCTATCCATTTGGAATTATGGCATATGGTGTAAAATGTTGGTTTAAGGCTAATTTTCCCTAGACTGCTTTCCATCTTTACCCCAACTTTTTGTCATCTAGTGGTTCCATTTAAAAATGGGACTTCTGGAAGTAATCAAAACTATCTACAGTAATATAAAGATGCTCTAAATCTATATTTATTAGATAAATGAAAATTAAAACAACTCTGAAGTACCATCTGAAACCTACAAGATTGGCTAACATGACAGAAATGGAAAATGACAAATGCTAAAAGGAATGTAGGAAAAAATCATACTCTAGTATATTTTTAGTGGAGTTATGAACTGGTTGAACCATTCTCAAGAACAATTTAGAACTATGCCCAAAGAGCTATTAAAGTAAGCACACTCTTTGATTCAGTAATAACACTACTAGGTGTATATCTCAAAGAGATGAAAGAAAGAAGAAAAGAATCTTATGTACAAAAATATCTATAGTAACTCTTTTTTTGTGCAGGCAAAGAATTGGAAATTGAAGGGATGGCCCATTAATTGGGGAAGAGCTGAACAAATTGTGGCATATGATTTCAATGAAATACAATTGTGCTATAAGAAATGATAAGGGGATGGATTCAGGAAAACCTGGGAAGACTTATATGAACAGATGCAAAGTAAAGTGAGCAGACCAGGAGAACATTGTACATAGTAACAGCAATTTGTAACAATGATCAACAATGAAAGATTGAGCTACTCTAATCAACACAATAATCTGAGAGAATTCCAGAGAGTGAACTGGTGAACTATCGAGTGCAGATTGAAGGATATATTTTTCATTTCTTTTAATTTTTGCAACATGTCCAATATGGAAATATTTTATGGACTTATTGGATAATATCATTTCTTCTTTTCTCAATGGATGGGGGAGGGGTTGGAAGGAGGGAGAAAATTTACAACTCAATATTTCAAAAAATGTTAAAAACAAATGCTAAATAATAAAATAAAAATGAGGTTTCTGGTTAAGATGACAATATCAAAGGTTATAGAGTAGCTCAACTCTCCCCCATAAGTCCCTCCCAAAACTCCAAAAGGACCCAGAAAGGCCAATTACAAGAACAATTAAAAAATATTCCGACGTAATATTCCCCATTCAGTACAGAACTACAAAGATGAGGTCCCATCTTTGCTGTGGTCTTGACGTGCCCTACTTGACAAGTTTGTTATCACAATGTCCTCAGAACTCTGGAATGCCATCTTCGGTACTTGCTCCCAAGTGTTGAGTTGACCCTGTCTTCTGTAACTTTCAGTGTTCTCAAGATAGCTCAGCTGAATCTTAAGCTCCTGTTGAATAATCTATTTATTGGATTAAGTTTTGTCTCTATTTCTGTTCTCATATGCCAGTTTTAGGAACTGGCTACACGTCCCTGACTCCTGGAGCTTGTGATGGTTGGAAACTGTCCCTTCCCCCTTGGACTCAGGGTGTGGATAATGGCTTCAAGGCTGTTTTCAGGAGCATAGGTCGGCTTTCCTGCCCTGGCTCCTCTCCTTGCTTTCAGAAGACTATACTTGTATTGGCTTCTCTGATGGAGCTACCTTATTTTCTGATGGTCCTCCTGAATTCACATTAGCTTTTCCATTATAACTACTCTCCTTGACTCAACTAACTTCTATGGTTATTTGGGCTTACTAGCTCCCTTGGTCAGACCCCACTTCTTTTTTTAAAGTACTATATCGGATGGAGCTGCTGAGTTCTGCTTCTTTTTACACTTCTTTATCATTAGTCTTTCCAGGGATGTTTTCACATATAATAAGCTTTAACAGCTTGAGATTGTGCTAAGACTTTTGGAACACTCTCTGGGGTTTATTCTTGAGAGCTGGGTATCTCCACCACCTTTACTGTTGTCATTTTAACATGAAGCTTCATTTTAAAACATATTTCTACCAAACTCTTTCATGTGTAGGCATCACCTGATCATGGAGAAGAGGTTGGGAAAAGATTTTATGTCTGAAATTTTGGTATAACTATGACAAGCACTATATTTGGACTTATTAGCTAGCTGGACACTCCAAAGTATCTCTCCTTACAAACCTGCCCCAAATTTTAACGTTATAATAACTTTTTTCAGGTTATGAGGTCTCCATGAAAATGTAAATATCACATAGATTTACATAGACATCTAGGACTGAAAGAGATCTTAGAGCTATCCTAGTTCTAAGCTCCCCATTTTACAGATGAAAAACTTAGGTCCAGGAAAGGCACACACAAAGGTATGACCTTGTTCTCCTGAAGCCCAGGTCTGTGCTCTGGCCTCTGTGCCAAGGTATTACAACATATGGTTCATTGGTGTGGATTAATGATCTAATATTCCAAAATATCATTGATCTCCTTAATCACCTATTCCATCCAAAAATGCAAATCATGACCCATTGTTTCCACAATCCAGCTAGCAGCTTCTGTGGGGGTGAAAGATCCACCCACAGCCAGCACCCAGAAAGTTGCAAACAGCACAGGTTCTTTTGATCTGCTTAACTAAGGAAAGCAAGGTGAAGGGGTTTGACAAGCTTACTTTAATTCAGCATACAAATATCATTCACTTAGTTCAGGGGAAGAGACCAGCACACTGAACTTCAGAGTGCATTACAAACAAATTACAAACATCAACAGACAGACCCAATACATATTCATAGTTGCCAACATCTAGGTTCAGCCCTAGAGCTCAGAACAAGGGCTGGCCCAGAGTCACGTGTACCACCATTGCTGAGGCAAAGAGCTCCAAGGAAGAAGAGGTCAACCCCTGGCTTTTACATCTTGGTCAGCTTCAGGGGTAGGTCACACATGCGGCTCACCCACGTGACCTAAAATCGTCACAAAGAGGCACCTTAAACCCACATAGTCTAAGAGCCTCTGCTCTCCCAGACATGCAAACTAGGCCCTCCCTGGAGTTAGCCCCACCTTGGGCCCCACCTTAGTTGCCAATCCACACCCACATAGGATTTACACCTAATAGGGGTTTGGGCCTGGAGCTTAGCAGTTAGTAAGACTCAATGAAATACACTGAATTACTCAAAACAAACAAAAGCCAAACTTTTCAGAGGCACTTATTGAACTAAGTGCTAAGGAGCCCATTTTGCTTCCCAACACACCCATCTGTTTCTGTCTGTCCTCTGTAACTTTTATATACCCTTTCTTAAATTCACCACAGTGGGAGGAGGGATGGGGAACTTCGAGGGTGTAGGTAGTTGTCTAACATCTTCTGAGATCTTATACATGTTCTCTTACCATGGCATGGACACCAATGGAACTCCTGGGCTGTCTATTGCTTTCAATACATAATTATGCATGTTTTTATTTTTTGGTCATACATTTTCAGATTTTATTTGTACCATTTCTCCTGAATCAAACTACGATCACTATCAAAGTCAATGCAGCTAACTCTTCTCTTCCTGTTCAATTCAGAACCAACAGATTGTCTATTTATGATGCTTATTTCATATATAAGTACTGCTAAACTGGCTCTATTGGTCATTCATTCAACTTCATATCATAGTCTGGACAATGGATAGTCTTCCTCCATCTATTTCCCCTATGAAGATAGTTCAACCTAAGTCATTTGAGTGATCATGTGTCTCATTTAGGAGATTTTACAGTGTTCTGAAGGTTGATTCAATCAGCACATTGTTGTTTCCAAATAGGATTATTTGAAATCACAGGAGCTGAAGAACAGCAGGACATAGCTTAATTTATGTTTATTAATTCATTCAACAAATATTCTTTTTAAAAAAAAAATTTATTTTTATTTTTAGTTTACGACACTCAGTTCCACAAGTTTTTGGGTTCCAAATATACTCTCTCTCTCTCACTCCTCCCTCCAACCACCTAAGATGGCATGTAATCCAATGTAGGTTCTACATATACATTCATGTTGAAATTATTTACATAATATTTCAATTGTAATAAAGAATTATAACTAATGGAATGAATCATGAGAAAGGAGAAAAGAAACCAAAAAAGAAGGAAAAAAGAAGAGAGAGAAAAAAGTTTGCCTCAATCTGTATTCAGACTCCATGATTCTTTCTGTGGGTGTGCATAGCTTTTTCCATCATGAGTCTTTTGGAGCTGTCTTTGAACCTTGCATTGATGAGAGGAGTCAAGTCTATCAAAGGTAGGCCTTACAGATACCATGTGTGTGTAATCATGTATAATGATCTCTTGGTTCTGCCTGCCTCACTCAGCATCAGTTCATATAAGTCATTCCAGGATATAATGAAGTCCATCTGCTCCTCATTTCTTATAGCACAATAGTATTCCATTACATTCATATACCACACTTTTTTATAGCCCTTTGGGCACAGTTCCAAATTGTTCTCCAGAATGGTTGGATCAGTTCACAACTCCACCAACAATGTAACAATATTCCAATTTTCTCACATCCTCTCCAACATTTATCATTTTCCTGTTTGGTCATTCAACAAACATTCTTAAGCACTTTTTTTATGCTCAAGTCTCTAAGACAGACGAACAAAATGAATGAAGTGATTTCTCTTCACACAGAGCTTACAGCCTAGTAGAGAAGATAATCTACATTTACAAATGACTCTAATACAAGGTAGAAAGTTAGTGCCATGGTAGAAGGCCAAAGAAAGAGTTATATGAGTTCAGAGAAAGGAAAGAGCACTTCCAGTCAGAGGGAAAAGGGAAGACTTCTTGTCACCTGAGCCTTAAATGTGTGTGTATGTGTGTATGTGTATGTGTTCCATGGAAACTGTATCTTTTTATAGTCCCCATGGGTGTCCCATTGGTTAGTATAGTAAGTATATAAGTAGCTAGTATAATGTAACAATAAATTGGAAATAGGAACTAAGAGCATAAGGAGGAACATAGAAGCCAATTGCCTAAATCAATTGAGGTCACATTCAGAGATGATATGTTAAGGGAAACCAGCTGGGCCCCATTAAATGCCCCCCCAAGGTGGTATTAATATGCTAAGGAGACAATCCTGAGGCAGGCGTGGATAAGAGTCTATCACCCCTATAGAATCCTACAAGAAAGGGACCACAAAACCCTGCTTCTTTTTAAAAAAATTTATGGAATAAAACAAGCATCTTCATAACAGCATATAACAAAAAAAGGTAATTGTACATGAAACTGCAAATCTATATGTACAACTTACTATTCTCTTTAAATATATAATAATGCTATCCTGTAAATTTCTTTTTTTCCTTCCCCCCCCCACCCTAGAGATGGCTACCATTAGACACAAATAGAAGTGGGTGATGTGTACACACACCCACAGACACATGCGTATGAGTATATGTATACACACATATATAATATTATTCTGTACACATTTCTATTTATCAGTAAAAACCTACTTCTTAAGAATTCCTCCAGGTGCTAGGGGTCTATGCTGTTTAAGTGCTCCCAATTCTAATCGACAGTTAAGTGACTCTATGTACTCATCTCACTCTTCCATCCCATTCTCCACACCATCTGTTTTTGTACTCTTTGTACTTTATGAAAGTATGCCTTTATTTGTGCCTTGTTAAAGTATCGTGTCTTATGAAAGCATGATTGATAAATTATCACCCTCTTGCTGCCAGTATAATCTCGCCCAGTAAGTATACAAAGAATTGGGCTTCTTCACCCTGCCCCTTTGGTGTTCTCCCTGCTTAGGTATAAACTATAATTTATAGCTAGGACTAGGCCATCACAGCTATAACAGCTATACCTACTATGGGGAGGCCATGATGCTTAGAACCCACTAATAGAAAGCAAAGGCTAAGAACTGAAACCTGTGCCTCTCCAGGTAGGAACCTTCCCTGACAGTTGTGTTTAATAGAACATGTAGATTTGAGAATTATACATATAGAGCTGGTAATTAAATCTATGGGTGGTGATAACATCACCAAATGAAGCAGTGTAGAGAAAAAAAGAGAAGAGAGCTTAGTACAGAATCCTGAGGGACCACTACAGATAAAGGTTATGATGTATTTAAGGATCTAACTAAGGTGAGAAAGAGAAGTTAGATAGGTAGTAGGAAAACCAGGAGAGAATGGTGACCTGAGAACACAAAGAGAAGAGAGAATGAAGGAGGTAAGGGTGATCGACAGTGTCAAAGTCTTCAGAGAGGTGAAGAAGAATGAGGATTTGAGAAAAAGCCATTCTTCGTGTGTGGCTGAAGTGTGGTGGAATTGGGTAATGGGAAGTGAGTTGACTGAGGAACTGAGTGGGTAGGGTGTTTGAGGAAGATATTCAACATATTTATGTTATAGTTTTCTAGTATGAGGGCAGGAGTTGAGGAAGAGAGAAAAATTTTGAGCCATGTACTAAACTCATTGAGAAGTGACCTGGAAGCTTGTAGACAATAGCTACTAGAATTTTCATTGGGTAGTAGAGATGAATCATATGAACCTCAAAGAAGGAGAGGTTACTGAATGATAGAAAGAGAGACATAACCAGGAAGTGGCAAAAGAGAGCAAGCAGTACGTTGACTATCCTACCTTTCACAGAAACTGAGGAAAATGAGTGAAGGGGCAGCCAGTATTGGAATGGGTGTCCAGGGAAGCTATGTCATTAGGGAAGAATCAAGTTTCAGCATGAAGCAGGCATTCTAAAGGGCACAGTAGTGCCCTTGGTAAGGGGTATCCAGAATGGTTTTGTTTGGTTAGAACTTGGGTGGGGGGAGGTTTAGGGAGATGACAATAACTAATCACATGTTGGGTGTGGGAAATGGAGTTTGGCTTATGACCTACAGGGGTTCAGAATCACTGAGATTCATAGGGTATGACTGAGTGTGTGGATATTTATCACTGAGTGAAAGGCAGAACTCCTCTTCCCAGAAGAGGCTGGAGATTGGACTGGGGGCAAATGCAGTATGAGATAGAAGGCACATGGTTAGATGGTCAGATAGGAAACCTCATTTCTCTACTCCTCTCCTCTCCAAAGGCTGGAGATTAGGCAGGAAAGTGTCCAGCAGGAGATAGAAGACAAACTTATACATCAAAAGAAGGAAGTCCCATTCCCTACAGACTTTCCTCTTCCCCTTCCTCAAAGAATGGGGGCAGCATGAGATGGAATGCCTGAACTTAAACAGAAGATGAGGATGAAATCAATAAAAAGCCTATTCTTAAACGGAAGAGTGCTTCTTTTTGCACATTATGGATAGAAAATGAGGCTGGTAGCAGTAGGAGATTGAAATCGCTTTGTGCTTGCCTAAATGAAAGTTGTCCTGGTCTCTAAGAATCATTTAGAGAGAGTCTGCATATGTCTACAGTTTCTCCAAGGCTCACATGTCACCTGACTAGGAAAGTCAGGAAGGCTAGGGAAGCAGGCTCCCTATCATCTTCCACCTGAGGAATTACATTAGTAAAGTCCATTCAGGCTTTCAGCGATTGAGCTTGTTGGCCAGTCTGCCATCACATTCATAATGGACTTCTCATCTACTAATTCGTTTCATCCTCAAAACAACTATGTGAGAGATGTGATGCAAGACTTATTATTCTAATTTTATAAATGAGAAAGCTAATGCTCTGAGAAGGAAATTCAATGGGACTAAGTCACATAGTAAGTCGGCCAGAGTGCCATGACTGAAAGATAACAAATCAAGGGTGTCTATCCCCTACAATGAGCTGCTTTTTCTGTGTGTGTTTAGGTACAAAAATGCTGGCAGCTGACAATATGAAGTTGATATTTACAGGGACAGAGTCTAGATGTGCAATTTCATTACTACAGGAAACTCCCAGGTCAGGATACTCCTTCTACTAAGGGAAGTTGGCACCTTATAGGAACAACTTATTGTCTTAGAGAGTTTCTTAGGGCATGATATGTTGACATTTATGTTTTATATGTTTTCAATATGTTTTAAGGTTTTTCAAAAATTTTAATATAAATTTCATCCTTTTTTTCTCACAACAACCCAGGGAAGTAGGCACCATAGGTGTTATCTCTATTTTATATACTAGGAAAGGGAGACACCGAGATATTTAGTAACTGATACAAAGCCACTATCAAGCTAGTGGCAGAGTCATGTTTTTTGATACCTAGTTTGATGATTTTTCCGCTGCACCCCTGTTTAATTCTTAAGCTTATTCATTCCCTATCATAAAACACTATCCTAGAAAGGTGAACAAAATTTTTTAAATTCTCAGGGTCAGAGGTCATGGGAGTCTCAGTGTCCTGTAACAGCTAAGGAGAGCAAACAGTTACCATATCAATGGGAGTCCAAGGGGAAACTCCTTAGAAAGAGCTAGCATGGGAAGACTTGATTTGGAGTCCAAAAACCTGGATTTGAATTTTTGGTCGGCCTTTACTATCTTCTGTAAGCTTATGATCTTGGGCAAGATACTGAACACGTCTAGGACTCAGTTTCCTCATGTTAAATGAGATATTTGCACTAGATGGTCCTTAGGATTCATTCTAGTTAAAAATCCTATGATTCTGTGGTCCTGAGAACCAGTGCGGGATGGGGGTGATGGAAATTGGTTAATGAGGCCACCACCATTTGAGAAGTGTACCTATCTCCTTTAATGGTAAAGAAGTACCTGCTTCAGTCAATGACCTGAGGACCTACTCTGGCTGTTGTTCATCATCGTGACTTAGGGAGTAACAAGTAATTGAATTACTTTCAGTAAAAAACAATCATTTAGCGGTATTCATCAATGACAATGGCCCTGACTAAATGATGCTAGATGAAAAAGCATTAGCATTCATGGCACTGTTAATCTTTCTAATCATTACTAGATGTTTGGAAATTGACTTCCTTAGTCTGTTTCTGATTGCATATTCCCTTGTCTAGCTCCTCTCACACCGGTCCATTTATCTTCCTTCACAATTGGTATGATTTGCTCATTCATTGAGTACTCAGCACAGGTGATAGGTAGAGTTTCTCCATGAAGAAATTGAAAGAAAATAGGTTTCCATACTTCAGGATTAACATGTTAAATACCTACTTAGAACAGGAAAGCATTCTAGCAGGTAGTAGGAATGCAACTTAATGTTTCAATTCAATGAAAGTATTTATTGCATCTAAACCACATTCAAGAGACTGTACTTGTATCTGAGATAAAAAAGACATAAATTAAATTAAACAATCCTTGCTTTCAAGGAACTTATTGTCACTGTGAACCCTTGTCCCCTCTTTTATGCTTCCTCTCCCACATCTTTCTTAGTTTCTAGAGCTATATATTTGACCTCAGAGGTGAGCCAGTTAGATTCCCTCCTTTTTCAAATGATGCAATATGTAAAGAAGATGTAAACAGAAGACTTGTATCAGGATGGTGAGGGAGACACACAGAGAGGGGAGAAGAAAGGGGGAGGAGGTGAGGGAGAGAGACAGAGAGTGAGACAGAGACAGAATGGGACAGAGAAAGAGACACACACACAGACAGAGAGACAGACTGAGAGGCAGAGAGACAGAGACAGAGAGAATAGCTACTGCGATCAGAAAAGGCATCCAATGGAAGGTACTACCTACAATGAATTTTGAAGGAAGGTAAGAGTCAGGAAGTGGGGGAGGGGTTAATTCAAAATACTATCCCACTGAAAAGAAATTACCGTAGGTGAGAAAAATTATGATAAAATCAATCAGAGCTAGGTATGAACAAAGACCGGATGCTTCAAATCAATCAAAGACATGTCAACTAGGTCCAGAGGAATACTGTTCTCAATGGGGAAGGGAATGACCCATGGGGCCTCCATAAAACCAGGAGATTAGTTTAGTGCCCAAAGATTTGAGTATTTGATTCTGGAAAACAGCCTAGGTCTTCTCCTCCCACCCTTTGTCAGAGAAGGACCTTGTGAACTTTGAACATCTTAAGTGTTTTGGATTTCTATAGAAAAAAAAGCCATAGCTTATTTAAGAGGAACAACTTGATATCTCCTCCCATAGGGTTTCTGTTGGTGGCGATTGTCCTTCCTTCTCAAATAGAACCAAAATGACATCACTGTGTTAGAGTAAAGTTACGCTGTATCTGACTATGGCTGAGCAGACCAATATGAGCTTGGAATGCTCTACCACAGGTCAGGCACAAATAATTCATGTAAACATTTGGAGTAGACTCTCTAAATCTGTGCATCTAACATTTCTTTTGAGCTACTTCAATTCTATTTTGCTCATAGAGAACAGCACTTTCTCTGATGAGGGCACATCATGGTGGGCAGTCCTGTGCCAGTGTCTTCCATGTCAAGCAATTAATTCCAAAGTTTCTTGAGAGAGACCTTGAGAGTGTCCTTATATTGCTTTTTTTCTAAACACCATATGAGTGCTTGCCCTGTCTGAGTTCTTCATAAAATATCCTTCTTGGCAAGCATATGTTTGGCATTCAGACAATTTAGTCAGCCCATTGGAGTTGTGCTTTCTGCAGTAGAGTTTGAAAGCTTGGCAGTTTAGTTTGTGAAAGGACCTCAGTGTCTGGTATCTTATCCTGCTGGGTGATCTTCATAATCTTCCTAAGACAATTCAAATGGAAACGATTCAGTTTGCTGGCATGGCACCGGTAGAATGTCCTGGTTTCACAGTCATACAACAATGAGGTCAGCACAACGGCTCTTTAGATCTTCATTTTGGTAGCCAGTCTAATATCTCCTCTTCCATACTTTATAGAGCTAGAAAAATAATAACAAAATCCACCTGGAAGAACAAAAGGTCCAGAATATCAAAGGAACTAGTGAAAAAAAATGCAAGGGAAGGTGACTTAGCTCCACTAGATCTAAAACTATATTATAAAGCAGCAATTGTCAAAAATACTTGGTACTGGCTAAGAAGTAGAATAGTAGATCAGTAGAACAGGTTAGGTACACAAGACATAGTAGTCAATGACTTAGTAATCTACTGTTTGATAAACCCAAAGACCCCAGTTCTGGGATAAGAACTCACTATTTGACAAAAACTACTGGGAAAACTGGAAAACAGTATGGCAGGAACTACGAATAGAGCAACATCTTACACCATATACCAAGATAAGGTCAAAATAGGTACGTGATTTAGACATAAAGGGTGAGACTATAAGCAAATTAGGAAAGCAAGGAATAATTTACCTGTCAGATCCATGGAGAACAGAAGAATTTATGACCAAACAAGAGAAATGCAAAATGGATATTTTGATTACATTAAATTAAAAAAGGTTTTGCACAAAGCCAATGCAACCAAGTTTGGAAGGGAAGCAGAAGGATAAAAAACAATTTTTACAGCCAATGTCTTTGGCTGTCCTCATTTCTAAAATATATAGAGAACTGAGTCAAATTTGTAAGAATACAAACCATTCCCCAATTGATAAATAGTCAAAGAATATGAACAGGCAGTTTTCATAGGAAGAAATTAAAGCTATCTATAGGCATATGAAAAAATGCTCTAAATCACTACTGATTAGAAAAATGCAAATTAAAAGAACACTGAGGTACCACATCACACCTATCAGATTGGCTAATATGACAAAACAGGAAAATGATAAATGCTGGAGAAGATGTGGGAAAATTGGAGCACTAATGAATTGTTGGTGCAGTTGTGAACTGATCTAACCATTCTGGAGAGCAATTTGGAATTATGCCCAAAGGGCTATAAAACTGTGTGTATCTTTTGATCTAGTAATACCACTTCTAGATCTATATCCCAAAGTGGTCATTAAAAATAGGGAAAAGATTCACATGTACAAAAATATTTGTAGCAGTTCTTTTTGTGGTGGCCAAGAATTTGAAAGTGAGGGAATCAATTGGGGATTGGCTGAAGAAGTTATAGTATACGAATGTAATGGAATACTATAGTTTTATAAGCAATGATGAGCAGGGAAGATTTCAGAAAAAACCTGGAAAGACTTACATGAACTGATTCTGAATGAAGTAAGAAGAAGCAAGAGAACATTGTACACAGTAACAGCAACATTGTGCACTGACCAACTTTGATAGACTTAGCTCTTCTCAGCAATGCAATGATCTAAGTCAATTCCAAAAGAGAAAAGATGGAAAATGATATCCACAACCAGAGAAAGAACTATATAGTTTGAATGCAGATTGAAGTATACTATTTTCTCTTTTTTTCTTTCCTGTGGTTTTTCCCTTTGATTCTGATTCTTCTTTACAACATAACTGATGTAGAAATATGGTTAATATGATATGTACATAATGCCTATATCAGATTACATTCTATTTTGGGGAGGGAGGATGTGAGGGAGGGAAATGATTTACAACTCAAAATCTTACAAAAGTGAATGTTGAGAACCAAAAATTAATTAATTATTTAATTTTTAAAAATAGGCTTACTATGAACTATGATCCTATATCTTTCTCTTCAGTTTACCTCCTTAGATTTGTGACCTGGTAACTTCTTTACCAGTCATTTCCTCTCCCCTCTACCAAGCACCCAATACTTAAGTCTGTTTGTTCCCAAACCTGGCTTTTCTGATTGGGATCATAGATTTAGAGTTAGAAATGATCTTAGAGGCCATTCAATCTCATCCCCTTATTTTACAGATAAGGAAACTGAGGTTCAAGGAATTTAAAGGTATCCTCCAATACCAGTTTTTCCTCTACTAGAAGTGGAACTGACTGGTCTCAGACAGTGAGCATTTCTGTTGTTGGGGCTAGGATACTAGTGCCAGGACTATCCAAGCCAGCAGTCTCCTGAATACCCCATCCGTCTCATAGTCTCATCAGTTATGACAATCAATTCCATGTATGTCATAATTTTATTCACAATTACAGAATCAAAGACTTTCAGAATTGGGAGCTATGTCAGAGGTCACTTAGTCCAATCTATACCTGAGCAGGAACTCACATCTATAGCAAGCTGTGAATTATGGAAAACTTTAAGATAAAGATGCTAGAACAAATTGTCAAAAGAGGATTGACTTTTTTTCCTTTTAAATAATCAGCTCTGTTCCTAGACTCTGTTTGATCCCTTTAACCTAAAAGGAATGAGTCCCTTTGCCTATATAGTCAAAAATATTTATTACCATATGCACAAAAATTTAGGAAAGTAATTTGGTAATGAAGTATAACTAAAACACATACCTTAATCCTGAGAACCAAATATGTTTCAGAATTAAAGGACTGATTCTCTGGTGTGTCCCCAGTTGAGGAACTTTATGCTTGATCAGGAAGCCACAACTCTTGTAAAAGTTTATTAGTGTTCAAGACCATTAAAGAGAAGCAATGAAAAAGACAGGATCAAATATAAAGAGTTGGCTTCAGATAGTCAGAGACAAGTTCATTGAATCATAAATTAAATAAAATGCCACCAAATATGCAGATTGTAAAAATGTCCCTTCTCAGTAAAGTTGTTAAACTTTAAAAGGTCTTTTCAATTAAAATAACTTAGATGAGCCTTGTCTAATGTCCACATTGAAAGGGCTGTGGAGGCAATCAGAGAGGACAGAAGCAGGGCTGGACTCCTGAGCAGTAACTACATGATAAGAAGAGAGAATAATGAAAGGAAAATAAAAGGGCTGCCCAGAACTTGTTAGAGGAATGCCATAGTGGACTACGGGCCTGACTTTCAGGCATAGGCCGTGCCCTGGGTTGCATTAGTAAAGGGAGTTTCCTCAATGAGAGTTCCATACACTAATAACATCACAGATCTAAACAAGCATAATTAATTTGTGCATGTTATGTTCATAAATAGTAATACATTTTATTGAATACTATGTAATAATTTTTAATAATGGTCTATTTCTCTTTTATTTTTATCTTTCCTGGCTAATTTATCATTTTAATTATTTGATTTATTTCTATCATCTTTTGGGTTAAAGTCACTAATTATTTATAATTGATCAATCAACCAGCACTTATTAGGTGCCTACTATCTGCTACCAGGCTCCACTTGCTTGGAGTAGATATTCTCCTAACTTACCAACAGGTTTAAAATCCATTGTTTATCCTCAACCTAGTTTAGCCTGTCTGTTGAGATGGTTTATGGGGTGTGGATTCTTGGAGCCCTAAGTAAGAGTTGAGTACCAAGTAAACACAAAAGTTGGATGAGCAGCCCTGAAAAGATTAAGTTAGGGGGTGTCTACCCCAAGCATGTGAAGAATTCACTTATAAAATGGGTGAACGAGAACAATTTGGTCCAATGGCCACGAAGGCAGCTGAAGCAGGTGCTATGGATGTTGGTAAGACATTAAAGACACCAGGGTCATCTACTGGATCCTGCGCAATTGTCAGTCTTCTTGACTTTTGTCTTGACGATGACTCTGGAAGAGAGAGTGGTGCTGATGACTTTGTGCAACACTGCCTCACTTAAATCCAATTCATGTAGGAGTGAAGATGTCACCCTATGAGGTCATCGATCCTTTTAGAAAATAAAGGACAAACAACAGCAACAGCAGCAACAACAACAATAGCCAAGCATGGTACTAAGCGGTGGTGATAGAAAGGCAAAAAAAAAATCCAAAACAATGTCCCTACACTCATGGAGTCACAGCCTAATGGTGGAGCCAATATGCAAGCTATGAGCAAACAAGATATAGATAGGAAAATATTAGGTGTAGTCTCAGAGCAAAGGCACTTAAGTTTAGGAGGTTTGCAAAAAGCTCCCTGCAGAAGCTGAGACTTTAGCTCAGACCTAAAGGAAGCCAGGGAAGCAAGGAGGCAGAGAGAAAAAAGGAGAAAGTTCTAGGCATGGGGGACAGCCAATGAAAATGCTCATAGGTTGAAGATGGAATGTCTTGGACAAGGAACAGCAAAAAGGCCAGTGTCTCTGAATCTTAGAGTATGTGTGTATAAGGTGGAGTAAGGTGTAAGAAAACTGTAATTCCTTTTTATAAATTTAATAGCTATGTCTTTTTATATAGTAGCTGTGTCTTTAGATATATAATTTGATATTTACTTTTTTCCTTACCTATGGCATCTTAAAAGCAGCTGGATGGTTCAGTGGATAAAGTGCTGGGCATGTAGTCAGGAAGATCTAAGTTCATATCTGTCCTCAGACACTTACTAGCTGTGTGACCTTGGGCAAATCACTTAACCTCTGTTTGCCTTAATCCACTGGAGAAGGAAATGGCAAACCATTCCAGTATCGTTGTCAAGAAAACCCCATGAACAAAATGATCCATGAAGTCAGGAAGAGTTAGACATGGGATCTTTAAGTACTTTCTGACACCTCCTTTTCTTCTCCCTCTCAATACTTGGGAATATAAATTCCAAGTGTCCAAAATTATTATGCTCCACAAGATCTTCTATATTTAGCCAACACAGTAAATGTTAATCTATCCTCTTGGTTTAAATCTTAATATATTTCTACAAAGAGTATGTAACTTTAATGTATTGTTGCTTCATATTTTGTGATCCACTCAATAGTTTTTCCCTTTTTCATAAATAAACTTAACAATTTATATTCAAGACATAATTTTTATACTTATATTTGTTTCCACAATCTGGCTAGCAGCTTCTGTGGGGGTGTAAGATCCACCCACAGGCAGCACCCAGAAAGCTGCCAGCATGCCACAAAAACACAGGTTCTTTTGATCTGTCTTAATAAGGAAAGCAAGATTAAGGGGTTGACAAGCATATTTTAATTCAGCACACAAATATCATTCACTTAGTTCAGAGGAAAAAGCCAGCACCCT
>CM053622.1:722624336-722647257 GCA_028646595.1 Phalanger gymnotis | reverse complement strand
CATCCAGGCTGTCCTGGGCTGGAGCCCTGCTTCCCTCTGCCACTTTGTGTGCTCTGCAGCTCTAGAATTGGTTCAGAGCCATTTTTATAGGTTTTTGGAGGGACTTGGTGGGGAGCTCATGCCAGTCACTGCTTCCCAGCCTCCATCTTGGCTCCGCCCCCCCATCCTCTATATTTTAAATATTTCGCTATATCAAAACAATGCATATTTGTGCATATTCCACAAGTACTAAACATAATGCAATGAATCCAACATATATATATATAGAAACTCAACCTTAAATCAAATTTTTATATAATTTTACAGTTAATTCTGTTTTCCCTTATAAATTTGCCTCCTCTACCCCCTTTTTAAACAAAAGTTTAAAATGAGATTCATAATTGCAAATTCTCCACCACCACCTGTTCTCCCTCTACACTCTTTCTAGCATAACCTTCAAGAGCCTGTATAACAAGGACTCAATGGAGTATCTTAGTGGAAAGAATTGCTTTCTGGAGCTCTTTAAAATAAGAGATTTTACATTATTAGTACATTTTCTATTTTTTAAGAGAAGTATGGCAATTTCCCTTTACCTTTTCCTCCTCCGCCATCCCCTCTGTAGTCACATCTTGCCTCCACGAAGCCACTTCCAAGATACCCATTAGCCAGAAGTTTTCTTCTGTGACTGCGTATATTTGAGTCATAAGGTTTTCTGGCTCAGCAAACATTTGGGGTTACTCAAGCTAGTGATGAGTCATGCATAGTCAGAAGCAGGCAGAGAGTATCTATGTAGAATTGTATTGTAGAATATCTTCAATCAATCAATAGGGATTTATTAATATCTCCTATGGGCAGCTAGGTGGTACAGTGGATAGAGTGTTGGTCCTGGAGTACTGGCTATGTGACCCTGGGAAAGTCACTTGACCCTTTTGTCTCAGTTTTCTCATCTGTGAAATCAGTTAGGGAAGGAAATGGCAAACCACTCCAGTATCTTTTCCAAGAAAACCACAAAAGTGGTCATGAAAAGTTGGTCATGACTGAAAATGATTAAACAAGCTATGTGCCACACACAGTACCAGGAACTAGGGATGTAAATTTAAAGTATGAAACAATCTTTGCTCACATGGAGCTTACATTCTAATGAGGGGAACAGGTACATACATAGAGATAAACAGCATAAATATAAAGTGAACAAATACAAATATATGCAAAATAGTTAAAGACAAGATAGGTTCGGAGGGAGGACATTAGCAGCTGGGGGTCTCAGGGAAAGCTGCGAGCAGATGATGGTGCCTGAGCTACATCTTAAAGGGAGAGAGAGAATCTATGAGGTGGAGGTAAGGAAGAAAAGCATCCTAGACCTGTAGGAAACTGTGTAATATGTTTAGGAAAATTTTTAATGAAAAAACTTTAAAAATACAAAATAGATTTCAAAGACATTTCAAGGATCTTTGATTAAATCTATGTGAATAATCCCTCCATCAATGAAAAAAGGAAAGTCCTCCAAATATTAGTCAACTATTCTGTATTTTTGTGTGGCTGAAAGAAATCCATCATCTGGTTGCCAAGTCACTATTGACAAGTCTCTCTCTAAACTTAGCTAGGCTGGTCTTCGGACATATAATCCATCACTGGGACTGTATTTGAAACCTTTAAAAAAACTTGTAAGGACATACCACAGCTTGTGTTCTGTGGGTATAATCTGTGCTTCAGTGAGATAGCAGAGTGGGAATTTAGGGGAAGCACAATAACACTAGCATTGATTTAGTTTATACTAGCATCACACTTTATAGATATGAAATGCCTGATGTGTATTATCTTATTTGATCCTTATAACAATATCATAAATCAGGTAATGCTTATATTTTCCCCACTTTACAAATGAGAAAATGAGATTCAAAGAAATTACATATCTAGCCTCAGAGCCGGGGTTCTGTGTAATGCTTTTTCCACATACCACACAGCCCTGGTATTTAAAAAACAAAGTATCAGACACAATCCTTGCAAGTGACACATGGAAAGAAAACTAACATTGTACAAGGTGACAGGTAAAGGTCAAATAATTGGTACTGTCAGTGACATAGAATTGCCAGAACTTAGAACAGCAGGGGCTACAGATAGATTGTGTTCACATTAATAATTTTAGTAGTAGTTCAAATACCATGTGATTTTAGATCACTAGAATACTTCTTTCCTTACCAAACGGGGTATCTTATAGAATCTGAAAATACCACCTATTCCTGAAGCATAAATCCTGTCTGTCTATATAATATCCAAAACAAATAATCGCCAAATCCCTATTTGATGACCCCTGGGGATAGGAAACTCACTAACTCATATAACTAACACCTTGAAACTCTCAGGTCAGTAGTGGTAAGGACTGTTCCTGCAAAATAAAGGGAAATAAAAAACAAGCCAAAAAAAAGAAAATCAAATAAAAACAAAAACCAGGAGTTGCGACATTGCCAGGAAGGGGCTGTTGGAGAGAGAGGGGCTAGATAATTCATTAAGTATTAATAAGCAATGTCCTTAGCTACTCAGCAGCCTAGGCAAAAATCAGTTCAGTGATCTTTTCAACCTCCTAACTGTCTCCTCAGGCCACTTGTTGCTCTGGTAAACAGCAAAATTGCATTTCTGCCATCTGACCTGAGTCCCACAGCTGCCAATTGCTTCTTTCTTTCAACTGCAAATTGTCTTGAGTCCAATTTTAAACCTTCAAATCAAATCTCTACTTTATCGCTAGTTCAGGAGATTAAAAAAAAAGAGAACCTCCAGGCAACCGTTAATAAGTAATTGTTTATTTAGCTTCAATGTCAAGAATTAAGTTCCCAATCAATTCCCTAAAGGTTGACTTTATATTTAACTTACATATTGCTTTCTGCTCTCCAGGTGACTAGATACCCTGATGATTCCTGGGTTTGATTAAGGATGCACTAAGAATTGTGTCATTTCTTTAATTAAATTTAGATCCCCAATTAAGAATCGGTAATGCTGTCAAGCAGTTTCTAACACATTTATCATTGACCTGTTTTTAATAACCTCTGTGGTACATTCAAGAGGCAACATGGCATAGTGGAAAGTAGTCCTGGTCCTGGAATCAGGAGGTCTTGAGTTCAAATCCCTCTTCATACTTTTGCTAGCTGTATGCCATGGATGAGGCATGTGATCTTCCTCAATTGCAGGATCTACATCTGTAAAATAGGCTTGGTGATCCTTGCCCATAGGGATATTGTAAGATTCAAATGACACTGTGAATGAAAAGGACTTTGCAAATCTGAAAGTGCTATATTCCATGATAGTTATTCTCAAAACTTTAACTAGGCCAAAGCAAGAGGGACTTATCATCAAGATACTAAATTTAGAGGAAGATAATCATGCTTGAAATCCCTCTGAATGTTAAGGTGATCTGCTCTGTGGCCTTTATATGAGCTTCTCCCACAGTGATTTTGTGCTCCTTTACCAGAGTAGCAGCCCAAGTGCCCTCCTCTACCCTAAACTGAGGGTAGCTTTCACACTGCTTGCCCCAGATATACTGTACTACACACTACACTACACTATACTATACTATACTATACTATACTATACTATATACTATATACTATATACTATATACTGTATTATATGTTATACCATACTACATAAATGTTCTGTCTCTGTCTCTCTCTTGTTGTATTTGCTTTTAGCACCAAAAATCTCAATTACATCTCTAGGTAAGACAAATAATAATAATGTTATTAACCTTTGAGAGTCACAAAAGGTTGCAGAAAAAAAGGAATTGAGAGATCATGGAGACATCATTCTATACTGGAAGTACATGAGACACTCAGAAGATATGTGTTTGAATTTTGGGTGAGCCACAATTTTCTAACTATGTAAAGTAACCTTAAGTAAATCACATCTGAAAAATGGGGATAAATACATTTACTCTCTCAAATGGCCATGTGAGACTCAAATGAGATAATATACATATAGCTTTTTGGGAACCTTCAAGTGATACATACATGTATACATGCATGCACATGTATACATATATGTATGTCATATATACTTACACACTTGGAAATACTTTGCATATATAATAACATTTGATTTTTATTTGATCTCATTTTATTCCTTTCTGCATACAATACTATCATCATCATCATCATCATCATCATCATCATTTTGGGCATAGTAACAAAGACCAGATCTATGATTCATAGGCAGCTAGGATAAAATCTTGGATCTGGAGTCAGTAGAGCTGCATTTGAATGTCTCTTCAAATATTTCCTATCTATATGACCCTGGCCAAGTCACTTAAAGTCTGTCAGACTCAGTCTCCAAATCTATAAGATGGGGATAAAAATAGTATCTACTACCAGGTTATTTTGAGCATCACATGATATTTTGCAGACCTTAAAGTACTATATGCATGCTAGCTATTATTTCTATTATTGTTAATATTATTAATGGATGTAGAAAGCTCCCAGAGAGAAACTTTCTCTACCTTAGCAGTTCAGCACATTCTCTGCAATTTAAACTTATAGAGAGTTGCCTAGAGCATTGGGAAGTAAAATGAGTTACCCAGGGTCACACAATCAGCATGTGTCAGGAGAGGAACAACTTAAACACAGGTTTTCCTGGTTTGGAGACCAGCTCTCTGTGAGCTATACCATGCTGCCTCTTAGACTACTATTATCTGCCTTGCCTCAGTTTCCTGTAAAATGGGGATAATAATAGTACCTGCCTTCCATGTTTGTGAGGATCAAATGAGATAATAATTGTAAAGTATTTAGCATAGTGTCTGGCACATAGTAACCACTATATAAATATTCTTTGTCTCTCTCTATCTCTTTCTCTGTCTCTGTCTTTTTCTTTCTCTGTCTCTCTTTTGTCTCCTCTGTCTGTCTCTGTATCTCTCTCTGTTTGCCTCTATCTCCTCTCTCTCTTTCTCTCTCTCTCTCTCTCTCTCTCTGCTTCTGTCTCTCTGTCTCTGTTTCTCTCTCTATTTCTGTCTCTCCTCTATTCCCTCTATCTCTGTCTCTCTCTGTTTCTGTCTCCATCCATCTCTTTCTTTCTCTTTCTAAGAAGGAAAATAAACATTTATTAAGTGCCTACTATGTGCCAGGTGTTGTACTAAGCACTGAAGATACAAAAAGTGGCTATTGACTGTCTCTGCCCTCAAGAAGTTTACGATCTAATGGGGTGGACAACATGCAGACAAATATATACAAAGCAAGCTATGTACAGGATAAATAGGAAATAATTAACATGGGGAAAGCACCAGAATTAAGAGAGGTTGAGGAAGGCTTCACATGGAAAATGGGATTTTAGTTGGGATTTAAAGAAAGCCAGGAAGGTCAGTTGTCAGAGCAGAGAAGAGAGAGCTTTTCCAAGTGTGAGGGGACAGCCAGAGAAAATGCTTGCAACTGAGAGATTGGATGTCTTGTTTGTGGACCAGTCAGGAGGCCAGTGTCACTCGATTGAAGAGTGCATGTCTCTTTAGTGAATGAATGGAGGATTGAAATGGGGAGAGACTTGAAGTAGGCAAAACCACTGGCAGGCTATTGCAATAATTCAGGCTTGAGGTGATGACGGCCTATAGTGGAGTGGTGGCAATGTCGTAGGAGGGAAGGGGGCATACTCAAGAGATGTTACACAGGTGAAATCAGCAGATCTCAGCAACAGAATGTGTGTGTGTGTGTGTGTGTGTGTGTGTGTGTGTATGTGAGAGAAAGAAAGTGAGGAATCCATGATAACTTCTAGGTTTCAAGCCTGAGGGAATGGAGGACTGGTTTTTGCCCTCTATAATAACATGGAAGTTAGAAGGTCAAGAGGTTTTAGGGGGAAAAATAATGAATTCTCCTTTGGACATACTGAGTTTAAGATGTCTTTTGGATATCTACTTCTAAATGTCTGAAAGGGAGTTGGAGATGCAAAATTGGAGGTCAGCAGAGACTTTGGGGCAAGATAGGTAGATTTGAGAATGATCAGCATAAAGATGGTAATTAAATCCGTGGGAGCTGATGAGAACACAAAGTAAAGTAGTACAGAGGGGGAAAAATCACCATTTAGCCATATACTGGTTATGTGCCTTTCTGTGATTAGCTAAGTTTGGCCCACTAAAAACAAATTTGACTTATTCCTGGGGACATACTCAAAGTTTTTGTAGCCTGGTTAAAATAAAACAAAACAAATAAACTACCTGTGCTTATGGTCTGCTAGCCTAACCGTTGAGAATGCAGGATCACTTCCATGGTGTGATAAGACAGGAGGGTTTGACTTAATGGAGGGATATACTCCATATATATTTAAAGATGTTAATACTTCAGAATGAATGCCAGATATAAATATTTATAGAAATGTATATATAAAAGCCAATTTATGAAATTTATGACAGCTATATTATACAATTATGCATGCCAGATTCTTATTTCAGATTTGATGCTGGGCAAAAAAATTGCCTCCTAAATAGTAAAATGAAGGGATTGGCCTAGATAAGCAGATACATTCTTTCCTGCTCTGAAATGTTGTGATTCTATGAAATGGTGAATTACATCTTATGTGAGCAGAATGGAAGCTTATAGCGATCATTAGAAGAAAATTTAATTTGCCTTTAAATGTCATTTTAAAATTATTTTTAACCTACCTACAAGCTAAATTATTACAGTTTTCATCTTAAAATTTTGAAAGCTTTAAGAAAGGTCACAAGGGCTTCATGAATACCCTACACACACACACACACACACACACACACACACACACACACACACACACACACTCATGATGTATTAGTCTAAGGATTGAGATCTTCCATAAATCGCTGTTGAACGAATGAAGAATACTATTCTATCACATCTATTGATCCTTCTGACTCAGTGTCATAAAAGTAAACCACAGAATCTCTTACTCAGGGCTGGACCAAGATTCATGGTGGATGCTGTGAAGAGAAGTAGATTTCCATTCAGTTATACTTAGAGTCAGCAGAAATGGCTTTGAATCTTGTCCCTCTCTTATTGGATCCATGAGCGTAAACAAGTCATTTAACCTCCATGCATCTCACTTTCCCCTTTAGTAAAATGAGAAGATACAATTCATACTTTCTAAGATTGGGAGAAGGTACTGAATGTCAATAACAGTGATCAAACAAAATAAGGCTTACTTCAGAATGATAGTCTCAAATGACATCATTTAGTCCTTTCTAGTGCAAGCTCTCATCAATAATGACCACTCTGAAATGACTCAGGTCAGTCCTCTGACCTCTACTTATTGCCCAGAAAGACATGTACAAACAGATATCTCTCTAATTTTTTGTTCTCTTGGAAACAAAAGGAAAATGACTATGACACTGATTACCAGATCCAGACCTAAATATATCTCCAGAGGAGATATCATGTTATAAAAGAGTTAGTAATTTCTCTTTTCTTATCAATAAAATAAAGAGGGGTTGGACCAGATGGTCCCCAAGGTCACTTGTATGCTCCACTACTCAATCAGATGAGAGTGAGCCAAATCTTATCACCTTAAGTGAGGTATTCTCCTGGTAATATGGTTTTGAAAGTATGACAAGTGGAAAATATGACTGTGATTCGCATAGCAATACCTTGGTTCTCCCATGCAGATACAAGTGGATGCAATTAAATTGCCAGTATAAAAAAATCTCCTGCTCCATATTCTTGTTGGTTAACTGCTCTCAGGAAGGAAAGAGAAGAAGGGACCACAGATAATGGGTGTTTCTGAGCTTTCCACATTGCTCTAAGTGGTGCAGCAGTTTCCTGGTTGATACTTATGGAACAACTTCAATGAGAAAAAATAAATAGCGAAGATAGCGATTATTATAAGTAACTATCACTGAAGGAAAGCAATCAATTGAAGTTAACAATCATAGTATCTTATATTTCTAAATATATATATATATACATATATACATATATATATATGTGTATATATATATATATATATGTATATATATATCACAGATCTAAGAGACAGGAATGTATCATTATCTTCATTTTACAGATTCTGAAACTGTGACTCAGGTCAGGGGACTAGCCCAAAGCCATATATCAGGCACACGGCAGAATTGGGACCATAGCCCAATCTTCTAACTACTAGTCTAGTGTGATTTGCATTACATCATGAAGGTTGGTAAGCTTGAAAGTATCCTGCACCAAGCACGAATAAAGCATAAACTTTTGCATATCAGAAATTCCCTGCACCAAGCATGAGTACATTACAAACTTCTGCCCTATTTTTAACAGAACAGTGCGGTGGAAAGAACATTGAATTTGGAGTCCATAGATCTGGGTTCAAGTGTTGATTCTGACACTTAACAGCTGTGTGGCTTTAGGCAAGTCACTTAATCACTTTGAGACTCAGTTTCCTTAGGTGTTAAATGATCATAGAAATGCACTAGATGATCCCCAAATACTTATTAGTTTGAGTTCTATGATGCTGTACCCAAATCCCTTTCCAGCTCTAACACTCCTTGGATCTATAAGATCCGTTTCCACTGCACAATATGGGCAGTTTCTTTCCTTTAACTCTTGCCTTGTGCCCTTTTGCTTTCTCCACCCGAACATGTTTGATACCTGCCTCTGCTGCTCATTCTTGCATAGAGGGGCATGCCTTCTGCTGAGTGCCCATGGTTCTGATAACCACTTGTCAAATGCCTAGCCAGCTGCATCAGGGGCTGTGTACTGGTTGTCAGCTGTGCATTCCTGACATAGAATCTAGATGACCACCTGTCAGGTTTGTTGTAGAAGGGATTCATTTATTGGGCAGAGGGTTGGAGTAGATGACCTCTTAAGATCATCCTCTTGAACTCTGAGAGTATATAAAATAATAAAGTAGGTAAAATTTGCTCCCGGAAGCCCGCATTTCTTCTTTGTGCACATAATGCTTGTTTTTGGCACTGTACCTTGTCTCTATGTGTTCTCTTCTCTTCCCCTGCCATTACCCAGGAGCATAGTTTCTTATCTGCCCTATGCCTCTCCTCTCCAGGTATGAAATGGGTTGCTTTGAGAAGTAGTGGGTTCATAACCTCCTCTAAAAAGGTTTTCAAATAGAGGCTGCATGACCATTTCCATAAGTGTGGGGATCCTTTTCAGGTATATAAATGCCCACTGGGTCCCTTCGAATTCCCATTCTCTGTGATTCTGTGAAATGTCGCTAACATCTTAGTTTCACTTGATTTCATCAACTCCCCCTCTTTAGAGCAATCCATTTTCAAAAAGGAATGCAGGATGTCAGTGAAATGCTCATATTGCTCATCCTGCCTCCATTCACTTAATACCCAACCAGAAAAATTTATAATTATCATTATGATTGCCTTTTGCTGATACTACTAAAATATCTTCCTCACTGATTTCCCTGCCACCCATATCTTCTCCTCTCTAATTCATCCTATACATACAGCCAGATTGATCTTCCACTCCCATAAGTCCAAAGGGTCTGTGCATACTGATGATCTCCTCAAAGATTTATAATGGCTGATCACTATCTTTCTCTACCTCCCTCCAGAGCTCTTCCTCTAGATACCCTCATGTCAAGCTCTCCTCACTTGCTACTGCCTTCGTGAATCCTTCTCTGAGTCACTCAGGTACACATTACTCTTTTCTCTTAATTTTTTCATGATGTATTATTTAAACTCTCTTATATACTTAATCATTTAAAAATATTTACTATAGTCTTTTCAGAGCAGTATGACATAGTAGTTAGAGAGGCTGGTTTCCGAGGCAGAGAGATCCAGTCTCCTGCCCTGTCACTGACATATAGCTCTGTGATTCCCTGGGCAAGTCAATTAACTTTCCCATTCCCCAGAAAAATTTTTGGCTACAAGTTGTAAAGTAGTGGTGGATATGTAGTGGTAGAGGGAGTTTCCTCAGTAGGAGTTTGCCACACAAATGAAATCATGAATCTGACCGGAAAATATGTATTAAATATATTTATAAATTATTGAATTTAAATTTAAATTAATTATTAAATTTATAAATATGTGAAATAATACATGTATTTCATATGCTTATTATATGCATTTGTTATGTGTTATATAGTTATTTTATATTTATTAAACAAATGTATTTACTAAAATATTTATTATAATAAATGTATTTATTTTACTAAATATATATATTACAAAATAAATATACTTATGTAGAATTTAAAATATACTACAATGTTTTATATATATATAGTTTATAATATGCAAATATAATATATACATACACATGTATTTACTTAAATATGTATATGTACATTCATATATGCATATACATACACTATATATAATATAGTCATATATGTTTTAGCTACTAATATATTGAACATGTCTTGAGAGGAAGGGAGAGACTGTCATTTTTCATATCTGCCTCTTGAGGCTTTAGCATAGAGCCTTTAATGAATGTTTCTAAAATTAAATAAATTAGAATTCAAATAAATTCCAGTTTTCTTAGCCTCACATACAGGTCCCCTTACAGTGTTTCCCCTTCATATGCTTCCAGCTTCCACCTGGCTAATGGAAAATTCCTAAAGATCTTACATTTTCTTACCTTTACTGTTTTTATGTGGAATCCCCTACCTTGCCCCACCTCCCAACATTTTCAATTGTTGAAATCTTGCCCATCTTTCAGATTCCCATCAAATGGTATTTCCATCATCATTCCCTAAGATAAGAGCTATCGTGGGAGGAGTAATGAATTTATTTTGGGTAGACCTGGATTTGTGTCTTTGTTCCGGCACCTTCTAGCTCTATTTACTTCTTTGGACCCTCTTTCTTGTGTAGTAAAAGTTATACTATTATGAGTAAACCTCATATCCAAGCATTTCGTAAACCATAAAACAATATAAAAATAAGTTATCATGTACTTTCTCCTTCCAAATTTTATAGCACTTTATTTCTTCAGCACTATATTGTATTTTATATCAGTTATTTGTTTTATATATATATATATATATATAATACACACACATACACACATGCACACACACATGTATATACATGTATATTTATAAGTAGATAGATATACATATAAATAGATAGATATTATATGTATGCATGTGTGTGTATTATAGATATGTTGTTCAGTCTTTCAGTCATGTCTGATTCTTCATGACCCCATGACCACAACATGCCAATATTGTCCATGGGGTTTTCTTGGCAAAGACAGTGGAGTGATTTGCCATTTCCTTCTTCAGTGGATTAAGGCCGCTGAAGGCAATTAAGGCAACATTAAGATGTTAAGTGACTTGTCCAGGGCCACAAAGCTAATATTGTGTCCTGAGCCACCTAGTTATATCCTCTATATCTATGTATCTCAGAGCTAAGTGGTTCAGTGGATAGGGTGCTGAGGTTGGAGTCAGTAAAACCTGAGTTCAAAAGTAGTTTCTGGTGTCTACTAGCTATGTGACTCTGGGTGAGTAATTTAACCCCCTCAACTGTAAAATGGGGGTGACAATAGCGGTTTCCTCAAAATCTGTTTTGAAGGTCAAAGGAGATGATAATTGTAAAGCACTTAGCACAGTGCTTGGCACATGATAGGCATTTTATAAATGCTTATTCCTTTCCCCTTTTCTGTATCTTTCTTAACTAGTACGCTCTAAGCTCTTTGAGGGCAAGTGCTCCATCTTATTTAACTTCGAATCTTTTATTGCCTAGCACAGTGCTTAGCAGTGCTTAAGTATTTATTTGATGAGTGAATGTATTACCATTAAAATTCCAGGTCAGGCTAGCTCAAGATTGGTTCTCACAAGGGTATGAAGGAAATGTAGAGACAGGTGACTTTGAGGATACAAGCTACCTGAGCATCAATGCCCTTCCAATATTGCTAGTGCTATGGACTTGTCCTCCTGTCCACCCTTTCCCTACTCCTTCTGTTCCTGTGACTTGCTGGATACTGACCATATGTCTAACCATTTGAGCATCTGTCTCTCTAATGGCCATTACAGAATCACAACATCTTGGAGTCAGAAGGGTCCTTCTGAGGTCATTATCTATTTGAACCTGTAATTCAACAGAAATCCCCTCTATAACATCTTTGACAAGTCATCATAAAACCTCTGCATGAAGACTTCCAGTAACGAGTAACCTACTACCACCTAGGAGAGTTCATTCTATTTTTGCATAGCTTTATGAAAAAGGAAATTATTCCTTAGAAGAATCATGAATGTAGTTCTCTGCAACTGCTATTCCCCTACTCTAACTCCTTTACCCCCCACCCCCAGCTATTAATCCTGCCTTCTAGACCTCAGCAGAACAAAGCTAATTCCTTCTCTATGTAGGTCATCAGATGCTATCATGTTAGCTCTACATCTTCCCTTCTTAAGCTAAGGATAGTTGCTGCCTTCTACTGATTCTCATATGGCATGGTGTTCAGTCCCTTCATCATCCTAGTCACCCTCCTTGGGCCAAGTTTTAGTTTCTCATTTTCCTTCCTAAAACATGGCACCCAGAACTAAATTCAATACTCCAGAAGAGGTATGGTCTTGAGAAAGTTCAATAAAACCCCCTCATTTGGGATATTATGGCTATCAATACAGACTAAGACCACATCAATGCTTTCTGACTGCTACTGTCATGAAGCTTGCAATCCACTAAATCTCCAGATCCCAAGCTATATTTTCCCTTTCCTGCACTTTCATTGGATTGATCCTAATAAAATTTAATCTTGTTGGATCTGATACATTGCTCGAACCTATTAAGGACTTCAAGGTTCTAAACTTTCATACAATACATTAACCATCCCTAATAGCACTTTTTATTTTGCAAATTTGATAAGCATCACTATCCATGACTAAGCCAATGTTAAAAATGGTGAGTAGTATTTCATTTCAAGGTGATAGCCCACTTAGCTTTCCACCCCCACAGTTCCCTATTCCTCCAGCTGGTGCCATTTTACTCCAATAGTCCTAAGCACCCATTTGATCCTTATGAGTGGGAAGTATCAGAATGTGTAGGAAAAGAGAAGTGTCTTAATAACAAGTCAGCCTTGCTATTTTTCCAGCTCTGACTTTATATCCCTAGTTCCAGTAATTAGGCTCTTGCATTGTATAGCACTCCTGTAATATCCAAATTCAAATAGCAGAATTTCCCTGTCTCTGAATCTCTTAATTCTATTCTTTGTTCAGCTCCTAGGTTTCTCCTAGATTGAGACTCTGCTTTGTTTTTTTTTTAATTTATGATTTTTTTTCAATTAAAAAGTACTTATTTTCCTATTCCCTCCCTTTAGAAACAAAATGAAGCAAAAACACAACAAAAACCTTGTACCAAATGAACATAGTCAAGCAAAACAAATTCCCACATTTGACATGTGCAAAAATGCATATCTCATTCTACTTCTTTTATCCAGCACCTTTCTGTCAGGAGGTTGGTATAATCCTTTATCACTGGTCCTAGGCTGCTAGGTTTTGTAGTGGATAGAGCACTAGACTTGAATTCAAATCTGGTCTCAACTACCTCCCAGCAGTGTGAACCCAAGCAACTCACTTAACCTTCGTTTGCCTCAGTTTTCTTATCTGCAAAGTGGAGATAATAATAGCACCTATCTCCCAGAGTTGTTATGAAGATAACACAAAATAATATTTGGAAAATGCTTTGTAAATCTTAAATCACTTTATAAATGCTAGATGTTAGTATCATTATTTTCCTCTGCCATCATGGTTAATCTCTGTATTGATCAGAGTTATAAGTGTTTAAAATCTCATTTTTATGAGGTTATTTCTCTATTATATAATGACTAATCTCCCCAACAAAACTAATTTCTTTTTCCTGTTCTCACAATTTAAATATTTAACCCTTTCCTTTCCCTACCCTTTCATAATGTTGTAGTATAAATTGTTCTCTTGTTTCTGCTCATTTATATCTACATCAGTTCATATAAGCCTTCCCAGGTTTCTCTGAAATTCTCCCTTTCCAAATTCTTATGGTACAGTAATATTCTTTTACATTCATATGCCATAATTTACTTGGCTATTTTCTACTTGATAGACATTTCCTTGATTTCCCTCAAAACAACTATGCATATATATGTATCTATATGTATAGGTATATAGATATAGTTTTGTGGCACATATGGGTCCTTTTCCTTTTATTTCTTTATTCTACCTTAAAAAATTCATTCACGGTCTTTCGTCTCACTCTCGGCCAGCAAAGGGCTGCTCGCGGAGGGACTCCTGCCCGCGCTCTGCCCAGCCACAGACATTGCCTGGGCCGTCGGTCGACGGATCTGCACTATCCGCGCCCTAGTCACGCGCCTCCACCATGGTGAAGCTAGGGAAGGCTGCTAAAAATCAGAGTGAGCCAAAGAAAATGGCCCCTCCCCCAAAGGAGGTAGAAGACAGTGAAGATGAGGACCTGTCAGAAGATGAAGAAAGCAGTGGAGAAGAGGTTGTGTAGTTCCTCAGAAGAAGGGCAAAAAGGCTGTGGCCACGCCAGCAAAGAAGGTACCACCAACCAAAAAAGCTGTCGTCGCCACCACGCCAGCGAAGAAAGCAGCTGTGACTCCTGGTAAGCCCCTGCCAAAAAGGCAGCCACCCCTGCCAAAGCCGCCGTCACCCTAGACAAGAAGGGAGTCGCTTCAGCTAAGCCAGCTGCAAAAGCAGCAGTGCCCCCAGCCAAAGGGGCAAAAAATGGAAAGAATGCCAAGAAGAGGACCGTGAAGATGAGGAGGATGAAGAATTTGAGCCTCCCAAAGCCACAAAGATGGGAGCGACTCCCGCCAAACAAGACTCTGAGGATGAGGAGGACGATGAAGAGGAGGAGGACTACAGCGACGAGGACGAAGATGAGGATGACTCTGAAGAAGAAGCTATGGACACCACACCCGCCAAAGGAAAGACTGCTGCCGTGAAGGCTGCTGCAGGGAAATCTGGGAAGACTAAGGAATCAGAAGAGGAAGATGATGATGAAGAGGAAGAGGAGGAAGACGATGAAGATGAGGATGATGAGGAGGAAGAGGAGGAGGAGGAGGAAGTGCCCGTGAAAGAAGCACCTGGAAAGAGGAAAAAGGAAATGGGCAAACAGAAAGCTCCCGAGGCCAAGAAACAGAAACTGGACGCTGAAGCATTTACAAATTTCAATCTCTTTGCTGGTAACCTGAACGTCAACAAAATTGCCTCTGAGCTGAAAAGTGGCATCGCAGACTTCTTTTTCAAAAAAGGACCTTACTGTTGTGGATGTCCGCATTGGTGCCACCAGGAAGTTTGGCTATGTGGAATTTGAATCTGCTGAAGACATGGAAAAGGCTCTGGAACTCAGTGGCTCCAAAGTGCTTAGCTCTGAAATTAAGCTGGAAAAAGCAAAAGAAAACAAGAAAGACTGAGACGCAAGGACACTCTGTCAAGAATCTGCCTTATGAAGTAACTCAAGAGGAGCTCAAAGAAGTATTTGAAGACGCCATTGAGGTCAGGCTGGTCTGCACCAAGGATGGGACCCCTAAAGGAATTGCCTACATTGAGTTTAAGACTGAAGCAGACATGGACAAGGCCTTGGAAGAGAAGCAGGGCACTGAGATCGATGGCGGAGCACTCGTTCTGGACTACACAGGGGAGAAGAGCCAAGGACAGGAGAACTCGAGAGGGAAGAATAACTCCTGGGGTGGGAGCAACAGCAAGCCCACAGACTCCAAGACCCTGGTGCTGAACAACCTGACCTATAGCGCCACCGAGGAGAGCCTGCAGGAAGTATTTGAGAAGGCCACAATCCATCAGCTTGCCCCAGAACAACCAAGGCCTACCCAAAGGGTATGCGTTCATTGAATTTGCCTCAGTGGAAGATGCAAAAGAAGCTTTGAATTCTTGTAACAACATAGAGATTGAAGGCAGAGCCATCCGGCTGGAGCTGAAGGGACAGAAGGCTGCCAATGCAGGCCCAAGGAACCAGTCCTACAAAACCTTGTTCGTCTAAGGCCTGTCTGAAGACACAATGGAAGAAACATTGAAAGATTCGCTTCAAGGCTCTGTGGGTGCCAGGATAGTCATAGACGGGGAGACAGGGTCTTCAAAAGGGTTCGGTTTTGTCGACTTAAACTCGGAGGAAGATGCCAAAGCTGCAAAAGAGGCCATGGAGGATGGGGAGATCGATGGAAACAAAGTAACCCTGGCCTGGGCCAAGCCTAGCGGCTTTGGAGGCCGAGGCGGAGGCCGAGTTGGCGGCGGTAGCCGGGGAGGCTTCGGGGCCTGAGGTGGCGGCAGAGGAGGCCGAGGGGCTTTGGAGGCAGAGGAGGCCAAGGAAGCTTTGGAGCCCGGGGTGGCTTCCGAGGAGGCGGAGGCGGAGGTGACAACGAGCCACAAGGAAAAAAGACAAAGTTTGTATAGCTCCCCCCCTTCTCTTTTCCCCTGCTATGTGAACGGACTCTGGGGGTTTTCTGCTGTCGTCTAATCACTGACAGAGCCTTCTGAGAACATTCCGAGACAGACGGGCGGGCAGCCCGTGGGCATCTTGGACAAACCTGGATGACATTTCAAGGGAGAGAGCGGCAGTTTTGACTGGACGGATGTTCCATATAAACTTTTTGCAGAGATGGCTGGTAGCTGTGGGAGGTCACCTTTTTGTCTGAGTTGTCTTGAGTTTATAATGTTATACCCCATGTACAAAACCATTTTTTCCTACAAATACCTGTAGTGGTTTTTCGTTTCATTTTTTATCCCCTTTTTTGGCTGTAAAGAAAAAAGGCAAATGTTTTCTCATGGTTCCTGCTTTTAGCAGCCTGTCTTAGGATACATTAAGAGGGCCTAACCTGGTGCAGGACTGCTTCCTAAAGGGCTTTTGATCAAAAAAAAAAATTCATTCACTACTTCTAACTCTGCCTCTAGACCATAAGTCCTTGTAACAGTTTCTCTCTACATAATGTCTAATTTCAAAAGACTTTTTCCTTTCCTGTGGCCTCCCTTGAAACATTTTGTTATCTCTGACTCTTCCCTCTTCCTCCCTTCTCACGTGTAATTTCTTACCAAGTCGTGTAGATTCTACTTCTATAATGTCTTTAGCATCTGTCCCTGTCCTATTTGCAGTGCTATCAATTTAGCACAGGTCTTTCTGACATTCTATTTGCACTTTTTCAGTAGCTTCTTCATAAGTCTTCCTGCCTTTGCTCTCTTACCCTCTCTAATCCATCCATACATTTTACCTTTCTGCCAAATTTATTATCCTAACAATCTGGTCATGTCATTTCCCTTCTCAAAGTGGCTCCACATTGCCCAATGATTAAATTTCAAACACGGTTGCCAAACATTCAAAGTCTCTCCACAGGCAAATGTCATCCCCTCTTTCCAAGCTCATATTATTTCCACCTGTCCCTTCTGTCTATATTCCAACCAAACTATATCCTAGATGTGACCCAGGATTCCCTTTCTCTGCATTTTGAATCACATTGTTTCATCTTTTACTTTCACCTGTTGAATTCCTTCCTGTGCATCATGTACAGCTGATTAGAGTTGACATCTCCTCCATTGACCTTTCTATGATTCACTCTACCAGTAATGACTTTTTACCCTTAGATCTCACATAGCAATTTATTTTCTACCTTTCTCGTGCACGTATGTATTATGCCTAGTGTATTATAGATGTCTTAGTTCAAATCTTGCTCTTGACACATAGTGTGTGACAGTGGTCAAACTACTTAACCTCTCAGCACCCCAAGGCAGCTTACTATACATGACAGATAAGTTGATGACCTTTCTCAGTGTAAGAAATTTCTCTACCCATGAAATCCAGAAAACTTTCCCCAAAATCTACATGTCAGAGCTTCCTTTTAGACTGAGTTCTATATTGTATCTGATATAAACTCTAAATTTGGCACAGAGGAAATAGGTAAGAAATTTTGCTTATTTTATTCTATAAATTAAAAATAATTTGTTAAAAAAAGTGAATTAAGTAGATTTAATGTCAATCACTTACCAATTGACTTTTCATGTCTTTTCATGCCTCTTCTGGATGATCCACTTCTGCCCATATTTCCTTATACCTGATGCTTGGTTATTCACACCCTTACTTCTCATGCCAACATTATCCCTCAAATGATGTGTTTTTCAGATGCTATGTTTTTTTTTTCATATTCTGGGACTCCCACGGACTTTCACCTGCTAGACTCTCTTGAGTTCCTTCACAAGTTACTATTTTTTCTATCTCTGTATCACTACAGCCTAGCCCAGTATAAAGCATGAAACAGGTGCCTAATGAATGCTTGCTGATTGATATATGGATAGCTTACCTCTATACACCTTCTTCTGTTACCTGTCACTAGGTTTCCTTAACACTTCACCAAACTTTTTATGCTTTCTCTGAATACCACTAGCTGAGCCTTCCCAGGTAACAAGATGCATCCTGTAGCATCTGTCAAGTCTTTGGGACTGACATGTCATGCTACTAGCTGAACACCGGTACTAGCAGTATGTTGAGCCCCTAATTGGATCTGGTTTTAATTAGGGTGCTTATGTCTGCATCCAGACACGCTAGCCTGGAAGCCATGAACCTTTTCAAAAAAAAAGAGAATTTTTAAAACATCATATTCTTAGAGTCCTACTTTTAAAGGGCTGAGTTGTGCACACACGTTTTGATTGCTCCTTAAGGAACTGAAAATCAATACCATCTGGACTAGTTTATACAGTTTTATTATTTAATTAATACAAGTTACTGTGTCAGCATAGTCTCTCCCCAAAAAGTCACTTGATAGTTATCTTTCTGGGGATATTAAAACCATCTTTTCTTTCTATTATATTATGGAGGTGATGCTGGATTCCTGAAAGCTAGTATAGTGGATCTCAAGTCCTATCCAGCTAGAACTTCTTTGAATACAAGCCCAGTAGGAAGGGGACCATTCTGGTTCTGTTCAGAGAGGTGAGGTGCACTATGTGGAAAGCAGGGTGATAATTTTTTCAGCTATAGCAATTCCTAAAGAACAACACTTAATGAGAAATAGAGAGGTTGTGACTCATGTCAATTGATGGAGTGTCCAATTTTTCAAAAGCATATATCTCAGAAGTATTGTATAATGGTATGATAAAATGGCTGAATAATAATGATTTATTTTCTCTGGAAGAAATTGTTGGTAACATGCATGCTTGATTTGTGAACTAGAGAGAAAATACTATAGCTGTTTCCCATTAATGCACTGAGTTTATAAAATTAGAGCCTTGGAGACAGGCAGAGAGAGAGGGGGGAGGGAGGGAGGGAGAGAGAGAGAGAGAGAGAGGGAAAATGGATGAGAGAAGAAGCTAAGGAAAGATGAGGTTGTGGTCATGGTAGTTTCTTGAATGGAACAGAGATTTAGATGAGCACCATGGCGGAGGACATCTTGTCTTCTCTGCAGTTATGTGGGGGAGAGCTCTTTTTGCCTTTAATATTGGTACTTAATTGTTAGTATCAATCAATTAATAATAGTAATTCATTTGTGCAGGGTTGTAAGGCTTGCAAAATGTCATGGCAATGATGTGAGTCAGAGTATGCATTATACCCATTTTGCTGATAAGTATACTGAGACTCAGAGAAATAAAGTTACTCAGCCATGACATAGCTAATAAGAGTCAGAGCCAAGATCTAAATGCAGGTCAATTGAAAGGAAAGCACTATTTCCACTATCCCATGTTGCTTTCATAGTAGCCAGATTTTTTTTCTTTTTGGTCACTCAACGATATAAGCTACTTTTAGATTCCCGAGTCCCATATGTATACTGTAATGATCCACATGTAGACAGACAAACTGCTACTGGCTTCCCACTTCTGCAAAAACTGTTAGTAGGGAATGGAATAATCCAGCCATACTGGTTACCTTTGTTCTAAAATAATTCCAGTCATGAACTGCAATCGGTAGAAACAGGAACATGACTTCTAAAGATACTAAGGCCAAAACAAACATGCATCCTCAAGTAGTGAGTTCACATCCATCCATTTCTATCCAGGGTCTTTCTGTGCTTGCCAACTAAAGGAAGCAAGAGTAATTGCAACAATAGTATACCTATTGGACATCAACCTCGATGTCTTGTAGACATCTCAAGCTCAAAATGTTCAAAATTGAACCCATCTTGTCCCCCAACCCCTCCCCTCTGCTTACCCATTATTATTAAGAATACCTTGCAGTTACCTTGCCTCACAACCTAGTTGTCATTCCCAACTCCTCATTTTCTCTCACCCAACCCCCCTCACCTCCCACAGCCCTCACATTTTACCACTAGGTTGTCAATGTCTTTTATATATGCCCCTTTTCATTACTCTGCCACTGATACCAGACTGATGCAGTCCCTCATCGCCTCATGCCTGGACTACTGCAATAGCCTACTGATTGGTCTCCATTTTTAAAATCTCTCCGCATTCAAGTGCATCTCCCCTTTAGCTGTCACATTGACCTTCCTAGGAGCACTAGCATAGCCAAGCTTGTTGCAGCACTGGAGAGGGGGGAACCTTCTTACAGTTCCAGGGCAGAAAAGAGTACTTGTGATCACTCACAGACCAAAGCACAGAGCAGGAGAGTAATAAACACCTCTCCTTAGATTATATTGTCTTAGAAGAACTGAAAACTTACAAGTCCCTAGAAATGTCTCTGAAAACAGCTTCACAAAACTCCCGAAGCCTGGAACAGTTTGCCCTCCACCCTGGAAGTAGAACCCTATCTAAACAAAGAGTTAAAATGTTAATAGGCTGGGAAGATGAGCAAACAATGGAGAAAAAAAACTCTGACTATTGAAAGTTACTATGGTCACAAGAAGGATCAAATCATAAACTCAGAAGAAGACAACAAAGTCAAAGCTCCTACATCTAAAGCCTTCGAGAAAAATATGAATTGGTCTCAGGACATGGAAGAGCTCAAAAAGGATTTTTAAAATCAAGTAAAGAGAGGTAGAGGAAAATTTGGGAAGAGAAATGAGAGTGATGCAAGAAAATCATGAAAAATTAATCAACAGCTTGGTAAAGGAGACCCAAAAAATATTGAGGAAAATAACACCTTAAAAACAGATGAGGCTGAATGGTAAAAGAGGTCCAAAAAGCCAATGAGGAGAAGAATGACTTAAAAAAGCATAATTGGCCAAATGGAAAAAGAGGTCCAAAAGCTCACTGAAGAAAATAATTCCTTAAATATTAGAATGGTTCAATGGAAGCTACTGACTATATGAGAAATCAAGAAAATATAAAATAAAGCCAAAAAGATGAAAAAAATAGAAGACAATGTGAAATTGGAAAGACAACTGACCTAGACATTAGATCCAGGAGAGATAATGTAAAAATTGTTGGACTTCCTGAAAACCATGATCCCTGGACATGATCTTTCAAGAAATTATCAAGGAAAACTGCCTCAAAAATCTAGAGCCAGAGGGCAAAATAGAAATGGAAAGAATCCACTGATCATCTCCTGAAAGAGATCCCCAAATGAAAATTCCTAGGAATATTATAGTCAAATTCCAGAGTTCCCAGGTCAAGGAGAAAATATTGCAAGCAGTTCAAAAGAACAATTCAAGTATCGTGGAGCCACAGTCAGGATGACACAAGATCTTGTAGCTTCTATATTAAAGGATCAGAGATCTTGGAATATGATATTCTGGAGGGCAAAGGAGCTAGGATTACAACCAGGAATCACCTACCCAACAAAACTGAGTATAATCCTTTATAGGAAAAATGGATATTCAATGAGATAGAGGAATTTCAGGCATTCTTGAGAAAGAACTAGAGCTACATAGAAAATTTGACTTTTAAATACAACGCTCAAGAGAAGCATGAATAGTAATAGGAAATAGGTAAATAGGAAAGAGAAATTGTAAGGGACTTATTAAAGTCAAACTGTTACATTCCTACATGGGAAGATAGTATTTGAACCCATAAGACCGTTCTTGTTACTAGAGTTGTTAGAAGCAGTATATTTAGACAGTGGGCACAGGTATGAGTTGAATATGAAGCGATGATATCTTAAAAATAAAATTAAGGGGTGAGAGAGGAATGTACTGGGAGAAAGACAAAGGGAGAGGTAGAATGGGGTAAATTATCTCCCACCAAAAAGGTGAGAAAAAAGTTTTTACAGTGGGAAGAGGGAGGAGGTGATGGGGAGTGTGTGAATTTTACTCTCATCAGAATTGGCTCAAAAAGTGGATGATATACATGCTCCATTGGGTATAGAAATCTATCTTAGGGGGCAGAGGCAAGATGGTGGCTGGAAAGCAGTAACTGGAGTGAGCTCCCCACCAAGTCCCTCCAAAAACCTATAAAAAATGGCTCTGAACCAATTCTAGAACTGCAGAACCCACAAAGTGACAGAGGGAAGCAGAGCTCCAGCCCAGGACAGCCTGGATGGTCTCGGGATAAGGTCTCTCCTGCACAGAACTCCCAGCTTGCAGCTGAGGGGAGTGGAGCTGAGCCAATGAGAGCCCAGCGCGCGCGACATGGGCCGACCAGACCACAGACCAATGAGACCAGGAGCCCAGCGGAGAGTGCCCTAGCGGGCTGAATAACTGAGCTGAGGCATGTCCCAGACCTCACAACCCACAAACAGCAAAGACAACAGAGAAGGTTAGTGGGAAAAGCTGCGGGATGGGAGTTTGCGGTTCGGCCACCGCCCCTGAGGCGGCAGAGGTGGGGCAGCTTTAGAACTAGGGCTGCAGTTGCTTCTGGCCCCAGGCCCACCTGGTGGGAGGAATTAAGTGGCTGATCAGAGCAGCAGTGAAGAGGCTGCTGAAAATTTAAGCCCAGTCGCCGCCCAAGCGTGGAACATAGAACTCTTTAGTCTACAAGCAGTCATACCCCATTGAAAAACTCAAGGGTTAAGTAAGTTGGCTGGGAACATGGCCAGGCAGCAAAAACACACCCAGATTCAGTCTCAAACTCTGGAATCCTTCTTTGGTGACAAAGAAGACCAAAACATACAGTCAGAAGAAGTCAACAAAGTCATAGAGCCTACAACAAAAACCTCCAAGAAAAACATGAACTGGTCTCAGGCCATGGAAGAACTCAAAAAGGATTTAGAAAAGCAAGTTAGAGAAGTAGAGGA
>CM053622.1:722541480-722623836 GCA_028646595.1 Phalanger gymnotis | reverse complement strand
GGGGGGGGAGGAAATGGGGAGAAAATTTGTAATTCAAACGCCTGTGAAAATCAATGCTGAAAACCAAACATGTCAAAAATAAACTAAAAAAAAAAAAGAATTGTCCATAAATATGAAGAAAGGAAAAATGTGCAGAATGTGAAAAAGAGAAAGCAGGGATTCTTAAACTGGGTTCCATGAATTTGTTTAAAATTATTTTGGTAACTGTATTTCAATATAACTGGTATCCTTCACAAGCCCATATAATTTTTAAATGTGTCTTAAAATATTATTCTGAAAAGGGATCCATTGGCACAAAAAGGATTAAGTACCCCTTGACTAGATCTAGAAGGCTCATCATCACCTCAGAGTCTATCTAGTCTAACCCTTTTAGAGCTGAGGAAACTGAGGCTGTGACTTCTCCAAAGTTACAAAGTATCTGAAGTAAGATATGAATCTAGGCTCTCTGACTCAGAATCATTGCTTTTCCTAGTGTACCGCACCCCAAGAGTCCAAGATGGGGATCAGAAAAAAACTTCATCCCACTTACCAACCTGTCCTGTGTACCAGCGATAAAGGAATTTTTCAAATGACTGATGATGAAAGCATGAATCTCTCCTATAACTTCTCAGCAAGTGACTCTCCAACATCTGTTTATAGACCTCTAACCATGGGGAACTCATTACTTCCCAAAGTAGCCAAGGCCTTTTTGGTACAATGTATTTCAACACTCTGAATGAAGTCAAATCTGTTGACTTTCCTCATCTAGGAAGACTTACCTGACTAATCAATTGAAAGTGATTTCTACTTAACTTTTCAATGTCACTTCTTCTAGATATTTTCTTTCCACTTTTACATTTCCCCTTGTATCATAGCTATATGGACACATTTCATTCTTCCATATTGGATTTCAATTTTTAGTGAGCTAGATATATGCTATCACCATATCCAACTCATTTCCACAGTACAAAGCATAGAACGATGCAAATAATGTAGCAAATTCTTTTAATTTTATTTTTTCACATTTCAATTTATTTATTTATTTTAGTTTTCAACGTTCACTTCTACAAGATTTTGAATTCTAAATTTTCTCTACATCTCTCCCCACCCCCCACCCCATGATGGTGTGCATTATAATTACCCCTTCCCCTAATATGCTCTCCCTTCTATCACCCCACCCTTCTCTTATCCCCATTCTCCTTCTAATTTTCTGTAGGGTAAATCAGGTTTTTATACCCCATTGCCTGTGCATCTTATTTCCCAGTTGTATGTAAAAACAATTTTTAACATTTTTTTTAAACTCTGAGTTCCAAATTCTTTCCTTTCCTCCCTCCCCACCCATCCTCATTGAGAGGGCAAGCAATTCAATATAGGTTGTACATATGTAGTCATACAATACACTTCCATAATAGTCATGTTGTGAAACACTATATTTCTCTCTATCCTATTCCACTCCCCCCAATTTATTCTATTCTCTCCTTTCACCCTATCCCTCCTCAAAAGTGTTTGCTTCTGATTACATGCTTCCCCAATCTGCCCTCCTTTTTATCACCCCACCTCTCACTTATAACCTTCTCTCCTACTTTCCTATAGGGTTAGATAGATTCCCATACCCAATCGAGTGTGCATATTATTCCATCCTTAAGCCAATTCCTATGAGAGTAAGGTTCACTCATTCCCTCTCATGTCCCCCCGCCCCTCCCCTCCACCGTAAATGCTTTATCTTGCCTTTTTGTATATGAGATAATTTACTCTATTCTAACTCTCCCTTTCTCTTTCTCCCAGTGCATTCCTCTCTTTCTCCTTAATTTTATTTTTTAGATATCATCCCTTCATATTCAATTCAACCTGTCTGTTCTCTCTCTCTCTCTCTCTCTCTCTCTCTCTCTCTCTCTCTCTCTCTCTCTCTCTCTCCCTCTCTCATAATGAGAAAGTTGAGTTACAAATGTCATCTTTCCACGTAGGAATGTAAATAGTTCAACTTTAATAAGTCCTTATGATTTATCTTTCCTGTTTGCCTTTTAATGCTTCTCTTGAGTCTTGCATTTGGAAGTCAATTTTTCTGTTTAGCTCTGGCTCAGAATGTGATAAATTCCTCTATGTCACTGAATATCAATTTTCCCTCCTCATTGATTGCATTCAGTTTTGCTGGGTAGGCAATTTTTGATTTTAATATGTGTTGGTAAACAAAATGGGCTCTTAACACTCAGTTCAACCAAGTGCCCTTGAAGAGTTTGTCCTTTGTTTCTTTGATTAGATTTGGGAGACCTTAGTGGCCTCCTTGCCTTAGAGGAGGGCCTAGTTTACACATGAGTTTGAGTGACACGTTTGGGACATCAGAGGCTTTTAGACAACGTGGGTTTAAGTTGACTCTTTGTGACAATTCTTGGTCATGTGGGTGAGTCACATGTGTGACTCACCCTTGACCCTGAAAAAGATATAAAACCAGGGGCTGATTTTCTCTTCTTTGGAGCTCTTACCCACAGCCATGCTGGTGTGAGTGACTCTGGGTCAGCCCTTGTTATGAGCTCCCGAGCTGAACCTAGATGTTGGTAACGATAAATTGTATTTAGTCTGTCTGTCGATGTTTGTAATTTGTTTGTATTTGCTCCCAAGTTCAGGGTGCTGGCATTTTCCCCTGAACTAAGTGCATGGTATTTGCATGCTGAATTAAAGTAAACTTGTCAACTCCTTAACATTGCTTTCCTTAGCAAAGCATATCAAAACCTGGGCTTTGGCAGCATTCTTGTTGTTGGGTTTGTGTTGGTCTTTCACCCTCACAACAGCTGCTAGCTGGCTTGTTGCAACATAATCTTAGCTCTTTTGGCCTCCATAATATCATATTCCAAGCCCTCTTGTCCCTTAATGTAGAAGCTGATAAATCTTGTGTTATCCTGATTGTGGTTCCACAATACTTGAATTGTTTCTGGATGCTTGTAGTATTTTCTCCTTGACCTAGGGACTCTGGAATTTGGCTATGATGTTCCTGGGAGTTTTTATTTTGGGACCTTTCAGGATGTGATCAGTGTATTCTTTCAATTTCTATTTTACCATCTGGTTTTAGAAAATATCAGGGTAGTTTTCCTTCATAATTTCTTGAAAGATGATACCAAAGCTCTTTTTTTGATCATGACTTTCAGGTAGTCCAATAATTTTTAAATTATCTCTCTTAGATCTATTTTCCAGGTCAGTTCTTTGTCCAATGAGATATTTACATTGTCTTCTATTTTTTCATTCTTTTGGCTTTGTTTTTACAACTTCTTGATTTCTCATAGTGCCATTAGCTTCCATTTGCTCCCTTTTAATTTTTAAGGAATTGTTTTCTTCGGTGAGCTTTTGGACCTCCTTTTCCATTTGGACATTTCTGCTTTTTAAGGCATTCTTCTTCTCAAGAGCTTTTTGGGCCTCTTTTGACATTTAGTCTAGTCTATTTTTTTAAGGTATTGTTTTCTTCAGTATTTTTTGGGCCTCCTTTAGCAAGCTGTTGACACATTTTTCATGATTTTCTTGCATCACTCTCATTTCTCTTCCCAATTTTTCCTCTACTTCTCTTACTTGGTTTTCAAAATCCATTTTGAGCTCTTCCATGGCCCAAGACCAATTCATATTTTTCTTATAGGCTTTGGATATAGGAGCTTTGACTTTGTTGTCTTCCTCTAAGTGTATGTTTCGATCTTCCTTGTCACCAAAGTAAGATTCTATAGTCCAAGATTTTTTTTGCTGTTTACTCATTTTTCCAGCCAATTACTTGACTTTTTAACTCTTTGTTAAGGTAGGGCACTGCTTCCAGTGTAGAGGGTGTACTGTCTCAAGCTTCAGGGGTTTTCAGAAACACTTTCAGGGATCTGTAAGTTTTCAGTTCTTGCAATGTGGTATGATCTGAGGAGAGGTGTTTACTCCTCTGCTGGCCCGTGCTTTTGTCTGTGAGTAACCACAAGAACTATTTTCTGCTCTGCTACTGTGAGAAGGGCTCCCTCTCCACTGCTGCCATGAACTCTGCCAGTGCTCCTTGTCACCCCAGGACTGTAACCCAGATCCAAGTATGGGCACAGCAACAGAATCCTGCCTCATTGCCAGAAGAAAGATCCCTATAATCTCCTTCTGATCAGTTGTTTGATTCCCTTACCATCTGTGTGCTGAGAGCTCTGGAAACAGACACTGCTACTCCTGCCACCACAGCTGTCCCAGGTCCAGGACTGGTTTGTGCTCTTCTTTCACCGAGGTCTGACAGACCTTTCCCAGTAACTTCTTAAGTTGTCTTTGGCTTCTGTGGGTAGAGAAGTCTGGAAAATGCCTCAGCTGCCAGTGATTCAGTAGTTCCTTGAGATCTTCTGCTTTGCTGGGGCCTGGTCTATGGCAGAGCGGTTCACCATAGATGCACTCCTCTCCTAGCCCAACACAAAAGACCTTTCCTGTCAACCATCTAGGTTATCTTTGTCTGGAAATTTATTTCAGTCTGTTTTTTTGTGAGCTCTACTGCTCTATAATTTGTTTGGAGTCATTTTTACAGGTATCTGGAGCCATTGCAGGAGACTTCAAGAAAGTCCCGCTTTTACTCTATCTTTCATAGTAAATTCTTAAATGCTTTTTGAATTTGATTCATTTCTTTGCCTCAATTTCCTCATCTGTAAAATGAAGAGGATTGAACTCCATGTACTCTTCCACCTCTAAAGTTCTTATCCTGGAAACATGGAGAGATAAGGTGAATTTTCAGGTAGTAAGAAGGCAACAAATTGGAGCAGCAGGTTCATGGGCTCAGTTTTTTCTATGCTCTAAGAGTTATGTCCTTTTCCATTCTTTAAGGGGCAACCAGCAGGGCCTGCTCAGTATAACACCTTCCCCAACACATCTATACACATGCCATCACCTCATCATTGTACCAACAATAAGAATTTAAAAGATGGTGAATTATTTTATACTAAATGAAGAAAATGTATAATAAATTTAGAAATAGCAATTCAGAAACTAGTTTCCTTTTGGTATGTGTGCCATATTGGTTTGCTTATTATAAATGCAAATTGCATAATAAGTTCTTTAAGGAATAGTAAAATACCCACTTAAACATAATTGGAATAATAGTAATAACTCACATTTTTATTGTACTTCAAGATTTGAGCATTTTCCTAACAATCCTGAGGGTATTTTGATTTGAAACAGATTCATTTTTTTCTTCTTTGGAAGCCAAAAACATATATGTAGAAGCCATTAATAAAATATGATAATGATGATATATAGCCAAGCATTTTCATTTCTTTTCCCTAGTATACTGGCATTCTGACTTCTCATTTGGACCATTTACCTCCCAAGTTTCATTCCACTTGGAGATACATCAAACAAAGGACAATGTCTTTAAATAGAGGACACTATTAGTCTTTTTAGTCTTTGAAAGTCAAAGAGAGAAACTAAATGGCTAGCAGAGGCATGCCTGTCCCCCTCCTGTGGTGGATATCAGGTTTGTAGTACACAGCTTTTATGCAGTTTTAGAAGCATTTTGTCTATTTACTACTTTAGTGCTGAGATTGAAGGAAGAGTTTGAATGCCACTGAAATTTCAAATCCCTAAGATGGGCATTAGTAACATATCTTAGTATCTGTTTGCCTCGACATTTAATACATAGTAAGCACTTTATAAATGCTTGGTGACTGACAAATAAAATGTGACCAAGTTTTTCAGCATTTACCCACTCCAAGTCTTGAATTAATTTTTTAAAAAGTCATTGAAATGCAGAGCTCTAGAAGAAAAAATAAACAAACAACAAAAAACATTGGGAGCATGACTTAGTACATACCATCAACCCTGTTATTCTGTCTCCTACTCTAGTTCTACTAGGGTTGTAGCTCTCCATAAGTACATATATATATACATACATACATACATACATACATACATACATACATACATATATATATATGTATATATATTTGTGTGCATATATATATGTATGTATATATATATATATGATGGAAAAAATCCATCTAAATCCTGTCTTCCAATTATAAAATGTCATCACTTTATCTACCTATATAATAGCCCACTCATCATTAAATAAACAAAAAACAGGTTATTAAACTGTCCCAGGATCATTTGTATATCATTTTCATCTAATAGAAGATGAGAATGAAAATAATATTAATAAAAATAAAGACGATACTATCAACTCATGTTCACCTAATATTTGCTATTTATATGATGTTTTAGAAAGCACAAAACACTTTTCGTGTATTATAACATTTGCTTTTTGCAACAAATCTATGAGGCATAAATATATATATATATATATATATATATATGTCATATAATAGATTGTGTTGGAATTCGAGTTAAAAGGGCTAGATTTCAGATCCTATTTCTGCCATCTCTATGACCTTAGATACAAATCATTTAATCTCCTTGGCCCTCAGTTTCCTTATCTATAGAATGAAAAGGTTGGACTAGGTGTCCTTTGAGGTACCTTTTTTAACTCTACATTTATGATCTTAAGTACTTTTCTTTATAGTAATATTTGAGGTAGGTAGGACAAATATTATTTCCAATGCCTTGTATGTGATGTGTGCTTCTCCTTCATGGTCTAGCTGAAATACCAACTCTTCTATGAAGCCTTCTCTGATAGTGCCAACCAAACAATTAATAGGAGAGCATTTATTAAGTACTTAATGTAACCCAGTAGGTACTAGAGCTGGAATTCAAACTGAGTATTCCTGAGTACTTTACTTATAACAAGACTTGAGGTATGTCTTTAAATTACTTGTACCCATTTTACAGATGAGGAAATTGAGACTTAAGAGATTAAACAATTTGCCTGTGTTCCTACAGAAAGTAAATTCCAAAGAAAGAATTCAAGCCCATTTCCATGTTCTTTTCACAACACTAAAGGTTCTTAGGGATTCTTAACCTCTCCCCCACCATGAACCACTTTGTAAGTAAGTTTGGTGAAACTTACAGATCCCTTCTCAGAAGAATATGTAAAGTTAAAAAGGAGACCAAAGGTTAGCAAAAATAAAGATGCAATTTGTTTCCCCTCTCAAGTTCATGGACCTCTTGAAACCTATCAGTACATAAGTCTGTGGACCCCAGGTTAAGTGTACCTGCACTACTCCAAGCCATTCTGTTACATATCGTAAATTTTGACTGTCAATATACTTCTACAAGTGGAGCTCTTATATGTGAATTTCTTTGTGAATATGATAGGTCTTATTTGTATCTATTAGATCCACATTGTCAGAAATGAACCCAGGACAGCCTAAATTTGCCTGTGTGGTTGAAAAGAAAAGGTCTCAGTTGGCTAGCATTATTGTAGAGGACTCTTCACATCTAGAGGTGCCTGAAGGCATAAGTACAGGCCTTTCCCATCCTTCGCCTATATTTTGAAGCAGGGATCCATGTTACATCCCTTCTATGCATGCTTTGTGTCCTTCCAATGAGGTGGTTGCCCTGATCTGGAGGGATTAATGAGCAAATAGATTCTCGCATAAGAGGGGCCTTGCTGCCTGTCATCCATCCACTATTCTCTTTGATTTAGTGAAGTGCATTCTGGTTTATAAGCTCATGATTAATTTATTTGCAATCTACAAGAAAGCCTTTTTAATTCCATGAAGGGATGTAGATGAATAATACACGCTATTTTCTTTGACCTGTATGTGTATGTTTGCTGGGGCTAGATTGTTGATTTTCCCCTCTGTTCTTCAACACTCTAAGCCTCATTACCATGAAAGCTGGCATCTGTCCAAATTGGACTGGGCCTGCTCCTCTGATACCCCTATTTTTTTCTTCAAACTAGGGGGCAATTATATTTAAGTCTTTTTTTATTCACTGTTCCCCAAACTAATTTAGCCCCATAATTCTGCAGGGCTTGAAATACATTGATAGAACCCATCAGTAGTGGTCTGGGGGTCCTGGAGGTACACAATACCACTGGGATGAGGTGGGGGAGTCAAAGAAATTGTGAAGCCTATTTTTGTACCTGAAAAATACCATGAGATAAATTTTTGATGCACACATAATATCTTAATTAATATTTTGATGGGAAATATGTTACTGCAGAAGAATTTTTCCAGCAGTCCCTTATTTGTATAGTACAGAAAACAAGGGTTGGGCAGAATATATTTGGGGAAATGTTATTGCTATTTTTATCATTCATTTACCAGAATAAACAGATGCAAACAGCAGATGAATATCAACAGATGCTGGTTTACTTGCACCCCACTAGAATATTGGTCAGAACATTTGATGATAGTCAAGCTAGACTACATAGTATCCCCTGAACATATCCTGTGCTTTCTCTTCCTCTGTGCCTTTGAATTATGAAACCTTATAGGGAAACTACAAAACCTTATTAAGTTCCATCTGAAGGAATTTTAAATCTCCTTTTACAACATACCTAAAAGGTATTCATTCAGCTTCCACTTAAACTACCTGCAATGATAGGGACCTCACTCCCTTTTAAGATAGTCACTTCCTCTCACGCAGGTTGATCATCACCCCATCTTCTTCTGTCTAATGTTTGCCCTTCCTTCAAGATCCAGCTGGAGAATCAAATCTTTCATAGCCTTCTATGATAGCCCAATTAATCAACTAATTAAAAGGAATTTATTAAGTGCCTAGTGAAGGCCATCACTGGTCTAGGTGCTTAGAATACAAAGCCAAAAACAGTTTGTGTTCTCAAATACTTTTTACTTTATCAGAGGAGATAGTGTCTACACACAAATATGTGTATATGCAAAGAAAAAAATAAAATGAAATAAATACAACAGAGAAATATAATGTAACAAGGGAAGGAGGACTAGCAATTAGTTTGGGGGGAGGGTTGGTCATGAAAGACTTCATGTAGAAAGTGTTGCTTCGGCCACATTTTAAAGGAAGTGAAAGAGTATATGAGGTAGAAGAGGAAAGAAGTACCCTCCATTCATGGAGGACAGCCAGTGTAAAGATGCTTGAAACATTTCCCTCCCTGAATTCTATTATACTTTGTTAGCAGTTTCCTTGATACATTTCCACGTTGTATTTTGTATTGAGGTAATGTGCAACACAAGTGTGAGGACTGACCAGCATCTTGGGATTTATACAGAGTGATAACTACTTTCCTTTCAAGTATCTCCCAAACCTCCATTACATATATGAAGCTCTTTGCCAAATTTAAAGCACTATTCACAGGTTGATGTTGTCATTTTGCTATTAATTATTATTATTACCTTTACTACAATGGTTACTTCTATAGATAAACGTTATACTGATCTTTATGTCCTCTTTAGTGTCTGGTAAGGGGCCCTGTTTATAGTAGGTGCTTAAAGTTTCTTTCTTTCTTTCTTTCTTTCTTTCTTTCTTTCTTTCTTTCTTTCTTTCTTTCTTTCTTTCTTTCTTTTTTTTTTCTTTCTGCCTTCCTTTCTGTCTTTCTTTGTTTTCTTTCTGTCTTCCTGTCTTTCTTTCTTTGTTTTCCTTCTTTCCTTCTTTGCTTCCTTCCTTCCTTCTTTCTTTCCCTTCTTTCTTTCCTTCTTTCTCTTTCTTCCTCCCTTCCTTCCTTCCTTCTTTTCTTTCTTTGCTTTCTTCCTTCCTTCTTTCTTTCCCTTCTTTCTTTCCTTCTTTCTCTTTCTTCCTCCCTTCCTCCCTTCCTTCCTTCCTTCCTTTCTTTCTTTCTTTCTTTCTTTCTTTCTTTCTTTCTTTCTTTCTTTCTTTCTTTCTTTCTTTCTTTCTTTCTTTCTTTCTTTCTTTCTTTCTCTCCTCCTCCCCATCCTCCTCCTCCTTCTTCAACAAGTGCCTAGGAAGAACCCTGGGTTAGAAATTAAAAGGCAGAACCAAGTTCAAGTCCCATTTCTGCTACTAATTAGCTATTGTGTGTGTGGTGACTAAGAGCTGACTACAGATTTATCAATAATTATGACTTAGGGCTAATAGTAATTTTAATAGTGAACTAAAATCTATTTTATGTTAATGAATTAATCAAGTTACCTAACAGCATGTTAAAACCTAATGAAGAATTTTGACGAAGTGACTGAGTAGATGTATTTGTTCCTGGTGTTTAGGGCTGTCAGGTCATGTGAAGGAGGTATGAAAGTTACCAAGTGGCTGAAGAAAAACAGAACTAGCAAAAGTATGTGTGTGTGTATGTATATATGTGTGTGTGTGTGTGTGTGTGTGTGTACACACATACACACACACACATATCTATCTGCAATTTAAACTTCCTAATGACCCTCTAAAATTTTGTTGTTCAGCTGTGTCTAACTTTATGATGCCATATGGGGTTTTCTTGGCAACGATACTGGAGTGGTTTGTGTTTTCCTTCTCCAGTGGATTAAGGCAAACAGACATTAAGTGGCTGGCCCAGGGTCACATAGCTAGTGAGTGTCTGAGGCAGAATTTGAACTCAGGTCTTCCTGTCTCCGGGCCCAGCACTCTATCTGCCTCTCGGTAGTTATTATTGTCCTCATTTAACAGATTAGGAAACTAATGATTATAGGGTGGTTGTGATTTGCCCATTCCCAAATGGCTAGTTAGTGTCAGAGACAGGGTTCAAAGCAAGGTCCTCCTTGACTCTAAGACCTGCACTCTTTGCCCCAAATCATGCTCTCTCTGAGGAGGTTGTAGTCAATTATAAAAGACTGTAAGGAAAATAATTTTCTTTTTTGAACTTTGGAGTGGTGTGTGTCAGTGGAATTAGTCTGATTTTGAGGGCATTGGGCCACTGCTATAATCATTTTTTCCTTGTATTTTGTTTGATTTGTGGGAGGAGAACTTATTTAGCTAAATGGTCAACTAAAATTTTGGATGGAACATTTCAAAGCCAGAGGCCTTGTTATTAGCTAAGAGTAGATCTGAGGTAGAATGAACCAATAAAGTCAAGCTAGAACTCTTTGGTGAACCAATAGAAATTCAATGAAAGATGGAGGGGAATTATATGCTGATGAAAGAGACCATTCTCTCCTATAGATTACAAGCGAGTGGATTCTCCAAAGGAAGAGGGAGCCAATGTCCAAGCCAGGCCTAGAGAACTATAGCTTAGTTGGAATTCTTCCTAGAAGACTAAAGACTACCTAGTTTTGAACTATTACTGAACCTGAGCATTAGAACAGACCCTGGCTGTTTAGTCCAGGTCTTTTTTTTTTTTAGTTCTTTTTTTTAGTCCAACTCTTAACTGAGTAAGAATCCATCTTAAAACATCCCCAAGAAATAATCATCCAGTCTCTCTTGAAGCCTTTCAATGATGGGGAACCCATTCTTCTCAGATGCACCCATTCTACTTGGTTGATTTCTTTTTCAGATCCAATTATTTTGACCTGATTCATTGTTTCTCAATTTAAAAGTTAATTCTAGGAAATGCACAGTCTTTGTATAGAGTGTTTGTTGATGAGGGAAGGAGGGGGAAAAAGATCAGATTTCTGCACCAGGTATATACTTTCTGGGGGCAGAGGTGGAAGAAAGGGAGGAGAAATAAATAGAAATGGTGCACAGGGGATCACTGAATCCAAATTTCCATCCACATTTTTGCATCAAGAAGGTCCAAGATTCTTAAGGCTTCAGCTTGGGATTTTGCTGGTTCAGGAAGTTTTGCATATTCTTGAAATCGAAGTTTCTGGTACCGAGGCCTCTGGACAAATTCTATGAAAGCTGTTTTGAGATTGATGGTCCAGGGCTTTCACTGAAACATTTCATAAAGACCAAGGCATTGCCCAGTACTGGGCTGTAAGCAAGTGGGCATGTGGTGCACGTAAGCCAAGATTCAGTAACAATAATAACAAACTTATGATAGAAATACTATGAAGTAATTCAGGTAGTAGGGTGACTAGATGGTGCAGTGGATAGAATACTGAGCCTAGGGTAAGGAAAACTTGAGTTCAAATCTGGCCTCAGACACTTACTATCTGTGTGACCTTGGGCAAGTCACTTAACCCTGTTTGCCTCAGTTCCTCATCTGTAAAATGAGCTGGAGAAGAAAATGGCAAACCGCTCCACTATCTTTGCCAAGAAAACCTGAACAGGGTTATGAAGAGTCAAATATGACTGAAACAACTGAACAATAACAACAACATTGAAGATTCTAGGCCGCAACATCTGATGTCTTTGCTTATTACTCAAGCAGCTGCAGGGAGTAAAAATTGTATACAGCATCTCCTTCTAAGGGATGAGGCTCAACTTGAGCAGGGCAAGATGTCTATCAACAATACAACCTACTCTAGTCTTGGTTTTTTCACCTGTGGCTTTCCTGAATCTCATAGCTCTTTTGATACTTGGTTCCCATTCTAGTTTCTGTGCTCTGTTCTTTTTTAAATTCCAGTGACTCAGACTAAAGTTCAAATTTAACCTTTCTTCTCCTTTTTATCTATATTGATATGAGATTATACGTTCCTCCTGCTTTCCAGATTTTTTCTTGCCTTCCTGAATTCACTCCTACCCTTTTCTCTCAGCTCCAAATTTCATTTGCTTAGCTCACCTGCCATATTATCCCATTTTAGCTGAGGCACAGAACCCCTCTATCACCTTCTTGACATTTGATTATTCAGGCTTTGTTTGAACATTTTTACTGATGGTGAACTCACTCTTTTTTGAGGCATGGCATCCAACATTCAAACAGTTTTAATTGTTAGAATATGTTTCTTCATGTTGATTTAAAACCTAATTCCACGCCATCATCCCCTGATTCTCTTAATTGATTCTAGTCCTACCTTTTGGAGCTATGCATGACAGCCCTTCAAATGTTAAACGATACCATTATGCCCCTCTTCACCCTCCTATGCTCTTCAGAACAAACATCCCCAGATCCTTTGAACTAATGATTGATCAAATATCTAGTAAGAAGGTTCTAAGAAGTGAGTTGTAATGAAGAGTGTTGTATTTGGCATTGGGAGACCCAGGTTCAGTTTTTCTGGCTCTGCCATCTACTCCTTGGATGATTTTTGGCAAGACGTAAACTTTTGGGGCTTCAAGCTTTTCATTTTTAGAATGAAAGAATTGGACAAGATGGTCTCAAAGTTATAGCTCTTTGGCAAATCCCTTAACATGTCTGGGCCTGAGTTTCCCCTCTTATAGAATCAGGGGGTTGGACAAGATTATCTCAAAGGTATTAACCATAGGCAAATCTCTTAACCACTTAGAGTCATCAGTTTTTTGATCTATAAGATAATGGGGTTGAACAAGATGGCCTCTGTGTTCCCTTCCAGGTCCACATTTATGATCCTTTGATCCTCTGGTACAGTATAAACTTAAAAAAAAGAAAGTTGATTTTATGTTTCTCTGAAAAGGGTTTGCCCTTGAGGCTCCAAGATAAGACTCTGAGAATAGAAGATTTTGAATGCTGATGAATGCATCTAATGATCAGCCTTGTATACATGGGGCAGGTGTGTCTAATAGGAAGACTAGCAAATAACAGCTGGATTGTGGATAAAGGCTCATTGGCTACCAAATGATAAATAGAAAACAGCTGGTTTTTTCATGAGGGGCAGGCTTTCCATGATGCCCTTGCTTCTTCATCCCTCTTAAATAAATATTCTCTCAGGCTAAAGGGGAAGACACATTTATATATCACTGAGACAGCTGCTGTTGTCCTTAAAGCGAGATAATTTGTCCTGTTTGCAGAAAAAAAATGCTTTCATTGGTCACTATGGGAGTGGACACAGATGTTTTGTGCTATGACATTCAAAGTCACACTAATTACGAATATAGAGATGCACCATAATTTCAAATATGGAAAACTACGAATGGGGACCACTCCTCTCTGAACACTTAAATTTGTACTTTTCATAGTGTCTGACTTGTGCTGTTACGCTGATACATGAGAGACTGTGATTGCTTGATTTCTTTAGCCTTATGAAGCCTTAGGGTAGCTAAGTGGTATGATAGAAGGCGTACCGGATCTAGGACCCCAGCGCTGAAGCAGGGAGTGTGACTAGGTGCCCAGCTCTGAACTTCAGTGGAGAGAAGGTATGAGACAGTCATTTCACCAGGATCTGTTGTTCCTTTTCCCATGAGGGATCTTGATGCAATGGGTTTAAATTTGGAATACATGGGTTCAAGTCCAATTTCTACCAATTGGAAGCTGTGTGCCTCAGGGTTATTCATCTCACTTTTGTGACTCCCTAGTTCTTTACCTGGAAAACAGGGGTAATAATGCTTTCCTTACCTATCTTACATAATTATTATGGATACTGAAAGAGACTAATTATGTGACTGTGGTGGGAACTGGTACAAAGGGATTGCAATTACTATTGTTGTTGTATAATTATTATAACACATGATTTATTACTTATTATTGTTGCTAGTGATGTTGTGGATATTCTCTATCCTCACCTTCACTGAGTAAGGCTGGCTCTATCTCCTTCATGTTGTATGGGTGGCTTTGTATCAATTAGGGTATCTCTTCTTCAATGAAAAGAGTCCCCAAAGGCAGCTAGGTGATGCAGTGGATAGCATATTGGGCTTCGAGTCAGGAAGATCTGAGTTCAACTATGACCTCAGATATTTATTACCTGAGTGACATGGGGTGAGTTACTTAACCTCTGCCTCTGCTTCCACAACTTTAAAATGGGAATAAAATTGTAGCTACCTTTCAAGGTTGTTGTGGAGATCAATGAGATAATATTTATGAAGTGCTTATCATAGTATCTTTAACATACTAAGTGCTGGATAAATTATTGTTTCATTTCCCCATACCCACATAGTTAGCCACTAGTGAGTGACTATTATCTCCAGTTCTATTTAACAAATTAATGTTATCATTTACAATGAGATATTTATTATAAACATATAGCAAAATTATTCACAAACATTTTCTCCTCCAACAATCTGGGGACACTCTTTCCCCTATAGCACTTCAGTCTATGGAGGGGAGGGGAGAAGTGGTTAATATAATTTCTACATAGCATTGAGCCCACCAATTTCATGTTCAAATTTGGCATTGCTACTGGATAAGTCTTTGTTTCAGCTACTAGACTGGGTCCAGAAGGTAATTTCTTGCTCCTTAGGGCATAGATGCTGTGCTAGCTGCAAACCCCAGCATGAACTCAACTTCTGTATTGCCAGACATCTTTCTTGTCCTTTTGAAACTCACAAGGTCATAGTCTCTAGTTTCCTTCATGTAAAACTAACTGAGAAGAGTTGAAGTCCTTATTCATAGTGCTGTGTGTTGGCCTGGAGGAAAAGGGCCTAGGGCCCTTCCCCCTACAGCATTGCTTCTCACTGGATGCCATATGCCAGAGAGAAGCCAAAGAGAAGAGGCCAAACCCAGAGCTAAGTACTAGGTCAAAGAAGTCTTTTAAATATACTCTTAGCTCTGGTAATGCAACTGTAGCCAATCAGAGAGGCTGCTATTCATGGTCTGATTAGCAGACCAAAACTAGTTAAAAAATGTATGTGCATCTTTCAGTCCCTCTAAGGCATTTCTATTACGTATCTTCATGACTCTCCTGGAAGAAGATTCCCCAGCTTCTTCCCTATTGGAAAATTGCTTAAATAGCATCCTGTCCATGCTTCTAAGGACCACATTCAGTGGCCAGCCCTCTATTAAATTAGCAAGCAAAGCAAAACAATACAAAACATGAATTATATGCCTATTACGAACTAGACATTATGTAGGGTGTTGACCATACAAAGACAAATGAAATGTGGCTCACCTTCAAAGAGGACAATCTATTGGAGGAAATAGCATTTACACAAATAAGTATATGCACACAATTTGTTTGTTTGTTTTATGGGTTTTATGGGACTTGCAACTTCATAAATGTAGGGAATACCCCGTGAGAAACTCCATTTGCCAAATGCAGACCAACACCTGTTCCACAACTTATAATAATATATTAAAAGAAAATTCAAGCTAATTACTCAGACATGACACCCAAACATTGGAGCAAATGAAAAAATCTGATAATCAATTGTTTCTTTAGTTTAGGGAGGATATTAGTAAGCTAAAATTGAGACAAAGTGATTGCCCAGGACCACTGGTACTCTAGGTATTCATCTTAGTCAGAATTTGAACCTAGATCTTTCTAACTCCAGATCCACTACCCCATCCACTATGGGTAGTTACTGTACTAGAGAGGGGCAATGCTTTACATAAAGTTTGCTGTGTTCATCTGTACTAAGAACACTGACCAATGGTGGTCTTATTACTCCTAAAATTGTCCTTATTTGGGATTGTGAACTGAGGACTAGGAATTGTGAAAGTTGGCTACTATTCTCCAGGCTGTTACTATGATTATAAGCATATATTTAGAACTGGAAGGGACCTTCGAGGTCATTTACTATAACTACTTTCAAACTGTAGATGAGGTAACTGAGGCCTGGAATGCATGTGACATGCCCAAAGTCACACATATAATAAGTTTCAGAGGTGAAATTTGAAACCAAGTAGTCAAACTCAAAATCCTATAGTTTTTCCACTGTGCTATACCTACATCATCTTAGGTAATCGTTTCTTCATCCTGTTCCTTATTTGTAGAATGAGGAATTTGGATTAGATGCTCTATGAGCTACCTTTCAGTTCTGATCTTCTGAGTTTATAAGGAAGAAATAGCATAGCATTGTGTAAATTATAATAGATCTGGAGTCAGAAAACATTGTTTCAAACCCTAGTTCTATCACTTACTATTTGTGTGACTCTGGCAACATCCTCCTTGTTGGGTCCTAATTACTCCATCCATTGGTGGTTGGGGGAGCGGCACAGTTGTATTTAATGATCACTATGACCCCTTCTTTTCTTTTCTTTATTTTTAAATTATATTTTATTTTTCCGCAGTTACATGTAAAGACAATTTTTAACATTCGTTTTAAAAAGATTGTGTTCCAAATTTTCTTCCTCCTCCCTCACTTCCCTCTTCCCTGAGACAGAAAGTAATGTGTTATGGGTTATACATGTTCAATCATGCAAAATATATTACCATATTAGTCATTTTGTGAAAGAACACACAAACCTAAAGGGAAAAACACACACAAAAAATATAGAAAGTGAAAAATAGTTATGCTTTGATCTGAATTCAGACTCCATCAGCTTTTTCTTTGGAGGTCGATAGCATTTTTCGTCATTCATCCCTTTGGAACTGTCGGATCATTGTATTGCTGAGAATAGCTAAGTCATTCACAGTTGATCATTGTATAGTATTGCTGTTACTGTATACAATGTTCTCCTGGTTCTGCTCACTTTACTTTGCATCAGTTTGTATGAATCCAGGTTTTCTGAAATATGCCTGCTCATCATTTCTTATGCACAGTAATATTCTTTATAATCATATACCACAATTTATTCAGCCATTCTCCAATTGATGGACAGCCCCACAATTTCCAATTCTTTGCTACCACAAAAAGAGCTACTAGAAATATTTTTGTATATGTAGGACCTTTTCCCTTTTTCATGATCTCTTTGAGAAACAGACCTAGTAGTGGTATTGTTGGGTCAAAGAGTATGCACAGGGTGACGCAGTGAGTAGAGCACCAGCCCTGGAGTCAGGAGGACCTGAGTTCAAATCTGGCCTCAGACACTTGACACATGTACTAGCTGTGTGACCTTGGGTAAGTCACTTAACCCCAGTTGCCATGCCCCCCCAAAAAAACAAAAACAAAGAGTATGCTCAGTATTATAGCCCTTTGGGCATAGTTCCAAATTGCTCTCTTGAATGATTGGATCAGTTTACAACTCCACTAATAGTGCATCAGTGATTAAGACCTCTTTTAACTAAAAAACAAAATATGAAATGTGGCAAAGAATTGGGCAGTGTTGATTCTAAAAAGGATTAAATGTTTTTTTTTTTTCCAGAGGCCATGACTATGCAGTTTAGCTGGTTCATAAAAATGGCTTGGTCAGTTGTTTGAATGAATTCAGAAAACAGTGTACGGTAGACCAGCTTAGGATGTCTTGGGAGAAAGTCTTTGTCTCCAGAACTCTGAGAGGAAAAAAAATCTTTGTTTTCATCTACTTGATTCTACCCCCACCCTGACAGACACAAACAAACATACAAATAAAAAAAAATCAAAACAGTTTATTTTTACCAGCTTATCTGAACTACTCTGTTCAGAGATGTGTCTTATGTGAGGATGAAAACTCAAATGGATATCAACTGGAATGTTTGTTTAAACTGGCCAGTGAGTTAATTCAATAATAATCAGTTCTGCATCTGAAAATTTCTTGTACCCAAAGAGTGAGAGGACAGTCATAGTACACTGTGCAATTTTGTGGCACCATTTGGGATTTTTAAAAGAATTTTTCCTCTTGCCTCTTAGTCTCCTAATGGGTATTCATGACTCCACCTTGCATCTCCTATCCTTGCCATTGCTAGAAAAATTATTCTTACACAGGACTTTAGTAATTCCATTCTGAGGCTCACAAATAACTAGCAGCTTGACATTCCTTACAGGGTAAAGTCCGTTCTTCTTTGCCTACCATTACATAATCTGGCATTACACTACTTGGATTATTTTATATTAGTTCTCTTAAGTTTTCTCCATTCTAGTCCAACTGTACTACTTTGCATCCCTTAAAGAAAGATGAGCTATTATGCTTCTTTACCTTTCCTTGCCCTGTTCCCTATACCTGGAATATACTCCCTTTTCCTTTTTCTTAAAGAATTCCTACTCCTCTTTTAAGGCTCGACTTAAATGACACCTCCTCCATGAAACCTTCTCTGATCCACCATGTCTTAATATTTTAACTCAGCCTTAACTTTGTTTTTTACTTCTCTTTTGAACTTATAATATTTTGTAGAGATCTTAATTAGGGATTGCCATGTATGCCTATTGGACTGTAATTTCCATCATGGCAATGACTATATCTCAACTGCACTCTATTTTCTCCCAGCCTGGAAGAAAGTTGTTATTCACTGTCTACCTGACATCAGTAAGTGTTTGTCTTTGTAGTGCTAAATTGGTTAGCAATATGGAGCCTTTATCCTTCTGTATTAAACATCATGAAGCTGGTTACTTGATCAAAGAACACATCTCCATTTTGATTTTTGTTTTTTATTTATATTAGCATGATTAGATCCATGTTAATGAATCATAATGGATCATTTATGTTAATGGAGTTAGAACAATGGAATTAGAGAGAGAAGACATGAGTTCTAATCCTTGTTCTGTCTAGCTGTGTGATCATGGACATCTTTGTCTATGTCTCTGAACCTGTTTCATCTGCTGTAGAAAGAAGTTTAAATAGATGACCATCAATGTAATTTAGACTCAAACATTCTGACATTCTATGTTATAGATTGTAACATTCTATATCACAAGGTACATTTCTTCTTTAATATGCCATCATTCTAAATTGTCCTCCTATGTTTCTATAGCTACAATATACAAGGTCTTGCATGGCTTATTTTATTAACTTCTGATTGTGGATTTTGCATTGTAACTTATGGATGGCATAGAGGTTAAATTTCTTCATAAGGAGTAGCCATTTAGATATTTTTTGAGAAAAAATTTCAGAGTTGGAATTCAACTGCATTAAATAAATATATCATTGAAACCACATATAATCCAGAAGGGACATCCTTTTAAGGGCATAGTATTGACTACAGCTTTCTAATCAAACAGGAAGGTTAGACATTTTTTAAAAAAGTTATGATTGATAAACACATAATGAAACTACAGTATAATTAATCTTCTACAACAAGCATCTTCCCCTAGACATACATCTCTGAGTAGTGTGGGAGTTAGTCTAATTTATCTTCTGTTTGTCAGAATTTTGTTCAGGATGCTGATTAGAGCCAAATCTGTACATTCTCTGAGTTGCTAAAGTCTGTCAGGAGCAATGGATAATTTTTGTTTAAATAGCAAAGGGAGAATCAAAGCCTGGAATATACCCTACTTCTGACTCAATTAGTGAATTTGTTATATCTGTTTTCTACTTTAAAAAGGAAGAGTCATAATACCTTTTTAGGAAGAAGGACATTTTATAATCACAGAATTTTAGAAGCAAAAGGGTTTTTACTAGACGTATAATACAACTCATGAACAAAAAGAAACCACTACTTGAACATACCCTGGTATTTATCCAACCTCTTTTGGTGCTGGGGAGATAAATATAAGCACAAGTGCTTAATTAATGCATATTGAATTGAATTTATTGAAGGATATACTCATCAAAAGTACCTAGGTGGGTAGATGTTCTCTAACAAATTAATGATATTGTTATAAGAGAATATTACAGACTACCTAGCCAGAAAGAGGAAATACATGAGTACTTCATCAAACAGTTCTCCAGGCTGGCATCAAAGCATGATATAATAGTGAGGGAGGACTTACATTATATGGAAATCAACTGGAGTTCTCTCTCTGACAAAAATAAAACAACTGATAATTTCTTGACTTGCTCAAATGATTTCCATTCAACCTAAACTACATTTCTATTCCCCACCCCCCAATATGGTTAAAGGCTATGCCAACAAATGAAACTCCAATTGCTTTTTCTGTTCTTAGCTTCCCTCATTCGTCTCTCAACTCTAGCACATTTGATGATAGCCATTTCATGATTCATTCCATGTTACCATCCATTGCTTCCATTTTTGTTCTATTTTTTAAAAAATTCTCTCTACATCTTTATGTCTTTTTAAGAGATCTCTTTGTATCTACACTGATGTCTTTGGCAAAGACCTTTTCCCCACTTCATCAAAATTTTTTCTTTCCTTTTTTGCATCTTGAGAATTTTTCTACCTTTCATGGACTGAATACTCAAGTCAAATTTTAAACTATGAGATTCTTCCTATTAACAATTATGAATGCTTTTACATCTACTTTCCCCCAAACAAAGCACTTGTTGTTCTGTGCTCAACTTCCCTGTCCTTCTTTAGTGTAGTAAATAGAGAGAGCAATCATTTTCCAATCCATTCATCAGATCTTGCCAACAGGTAAGATTCAGATTTAGCATATGTCTTCTTTGGTGGTTCCTCCAACTTTTGAATGAAATTATCATTAAGGCATATCAAGAAATCCCTAGCTTTTCCATTTTTTTCAGAGAGCTCTAGCTACTGAAGTCTGCCATTACTACTATCACATGTTTCTAGGCTTGGTTTTCCCAAACTTCTCATTTGTTCTTTCTATTTGGGAGATCTGAAATATACTCTAATAGCAACATCCTTTCTATTTCTCTTTTCATTATTCTTTGGCCAAATGTTCTCTACCATGCGTTCTTCTTCTGGTTCCTAGATGTCTCCATATAAGTCTACCTTTTTAATATGTGATTCTACCCTGTCGCCCCTTTTAATCATCTTATTTGTTTTGAATGTGGTCTAATCCTCCTGATGATGAGGTTGAAACATACATCGCCAGAGCTAGCCCAGCACTTGGAAGACTCTGAAAGAATGTGTTTAAGGGTAGAGATATTAGGGGGCAAACTGAAGTTTTTCATGAAAAGAAAAATTCTAATAACTTTGGTCTCAACAAATGGTTGAGCAAATTGTAAGATTGTAACCACATTTTAACTCTACAAGTCTTAAAATGGGCTAATTTAACTACCTGCGAAGACATGTTTTGGGGACCAAAAACAGCAGAGGAAAAATGTTTTATTTTCTCTTTCATCTCCCTTATAAAAATTCAAATCAACATAACAGGTTGTTGTATTTTTATGTCTATACATGAAATGCAAGACAGAATGGTATAAGATGAAACTAACCAGTAGCATTGTTATAAAGAAAAGCAGATCAGTCTTCAATAGCCTTAGAGTGAATTGCATCTTCATAACTTCCTCTGTTGCCTCTTTTATCACCTTTGCTTTCTCGATGTAACTTAATGAGGTAATCTATTTAAAGAATAGTAAGAGGTATTAGGAGTATTTGGCTACATAGCAACCTGAAGGTCTACAGGACCTTTATGCTGACCCTCTTTGTTGTATGTCTGTGAAACTTGGACAGCCTACCAGCACCATGCCAGAACACTGAACTGCTTCCATTTGAATTGTGTTAAGGAGATTCTGAAGATCACTTGGCAAGATAAGGTACTAGAGACTGAGATCCTTTCTGAAGCTGAACTGCCAGGCATTCAAACTCTACTGCAGAGGGTACAACTTGATGGGCTTGCCACATTGTCTGAATGCCAAATGTACATTTGCCTTAACAACTATTTTATGGATAACTCATACAAGGCAGGTGCTCACATAGTGGTCAGAAGAAGTGATACAAAGATACTCTCAAGATCTCTCTGAAGAAGTTTGGTATCAATTGTGAGACATGGTAAACATTGGCAAAGGATTGTCCAGCATGGCATGCCTGTGTCAAAAAAGATGCTGTGCTCTATGAGCAAAGTAGAATTGCCCTAGCACAAAAGAAATGAAAGATGCACATATTTAGAGACATCTCCTTTATAAATGTTTAAAACATGTGGTAGAGCCTTCTGAGCTTGTATTTGTATGATCAGTCACAGCTGGACATACTACACACTGATCCCAACATCATGATTCCACTTTGGTCCTCTTTGAGCATGAAGGACAAACAACAATCCTCCAGAACCATATTCTAGTTATGGTACTTAACCTGGCAAATCTCAGTGATAGATGTGTGGTCAAATTTCCTTCCTTGAATTAGGACTGCAAATTCATCTTTCTCATTGCCTAATCTTCATGAATTTGTATAAAGACATTTAAGGCTATGAGCTCTCTACTATTGGTCCCTTCTTTGACTTTTGTCCCTTGAGAATTTCTGGATATCTCATTTGTGTTCTTATTATCTATTACGTTGGTAAATGTATATAGAAAATTTTCTCTGTTCTCCTTTTTCATTCAAATCTATGATTAGGTTTCCAAAAATTCAAGCAAATACATTCTTAATTACTGCCATTAGATGCATACCATACTTGCCCAAGAACCTACTATTCTTTATAATTTTAAATTTTAATTCAGAAATCCAAATTCCATTCTTAGACATCTTCCCCAAACCTCTTTTTTCTTTTCTACATTTATTGCTTTCTATGTTCAAAAGAGATTAAGATATCATCTTTGCTCCAAATGGGCTTTGAAATCTTTGGCAAGATTTTATTTATGACAGTATTATTTGTGTCCAGGTGACTCATCTTTAAAGGCCAATTATCATACAGTTTGATAAGTCTTGGGGGATTCTCTTTCATATCTTAGATGCATTCCCTGGGAAGACAATAGATTTCTGTTGTTCTTATTAAATAAACTATCTCTTCTTATACTCTCAAATTAGTTGCTGAGCTCCACTATTCTTCATTTTCTTCTTTTTCTCATTACTTCTTCTTCTTCTCATTACTGGGTGACCTCATACCTGACAGGTTAAACATATTTACTTTGTCAGTATCTCAGGGGAAAACAGTGGCTTCCTTTTCAGGATATTTAACTCCCCATTCTTCTGGAAGAACCTCACCTTTTAGTTTTTAGTGATCCTTTTTCCTTCCTTTCTGTTGTTCCTTGACATCCTATACTCCTCAATGACCTGAAATTCACCTGGATTCACCCTTGCCTTTTCTATTTTCTTTTCAAATTGAAGCCATTTCTTGAGCTTTTCATGGGATATTTTATTGTCCTGGATGACCTGAAGTACACAGATGCATTTCTGATTCTCTATCTTATTTTCCACAAAAGAGAAGAGTCCATTTACAAAAAGTTTTACAGATGCAAGAGATCATGCAGCCATCTAGCTCAATACCCTCATTTTAGAGATGAGAAAACTGAAGACAGGTTAAGAGACTTAGTGAAGGTCACACAAATAGAAGTGTCAGAGCTGAAATTTGAATCTCTGATTTCAAGGCCACTGCTTCTAGCACTGCGTCATGCTGATGGCCACTTTCCAATTTGAATAATGATACCAGTTATTTGACCACAATAGACATACAAATATTGCATACTCAACTAAAGGGACTGCAAGGTTTACCTTACTAACTGGCAGTGAGATAATTAATTCTTGTCTATTTAAGTTTTTGTGGGAGATAGTAACTCAGCTCATTAGCATACTATTAGCATATTTTACAAATGTTTATCATAATTTAGGCATGCTACTGCTACACTCATTTTCCTTTTTCTTAGTAACCTCCTTTTTGACTAATGTGATTAACTTACATTTTATTTCTTATGTTGTATTACCAGTTACTTCCTCCAAATTAAATCTTTTTGTTCAGGAGTGATGAAAATTAATTTCAGGATTGGCAAAACCAAAAAATGCTTAAACTATTTGTGTGGATGATTCTGTATCTAGTTATTTTTGATATTATTTCATGAATGTTACATTTTATTAATGACAACAATTGAGACGATACGAGGATAAAGCAATGAAAAGAAAAGCTTTCCATGTAGACATCAGATACTCTAACATTTTCACCATACTTGAGCCCATCTTATGTGTATATAGTACATGACTGAGGTGTGAGTAAAGATATGACATAACAGTGTTGAGGTAATTTATAAAGTCTATGTAAATTATATTGTAGTTTGAAGATGGCTTGTTTAATAATCACCAAATTGCTGAGGTGCTTATAACTATTGGAATTTTGGGGAATATTCTTTTTTGCTCTTCAGTAAATACATTGTTTTCTTAGAGGTGTTTATAGTTGTTTGAGTGAATACTTTGCATAAAGTACTTAAACACACAAGTGGCCCATATTTTAACATCATTTTTATAATAAATACATAACACCCTTTGTTAAGAAAGATGGGATCGAGATTTCATGTCAAGCTGGTTGAAGAATAGGTGACCTAAGGATGCTAAAAGCATCTAGGTGATATAGCTTGCAAATGTTCTATTGCATTACTAGCTAGATGTTGATGTAGGCCACCAATTTCTTCCCATAGATCATCAGTATTTTTTTCAAGTCACTTCTTCCATGCTAATGTCAACACCTGCATTTTGGAGCATTACTAGATAACTACAACTTCCTTCCTGAGTACTTTACCATGATAATGCTGCCACATAGAGAGTTGTGTAAAGGGACCAAAATATTTTAATTCAGTCATTTTTTCTGTTGTGTCTGAATTTTGTGACCTCATTTCAGGTTTTCTTGGTAAAAATACTAGAGTGGCTTGTCATTTCCTTCTCAGTTCATTTAACAGATGAGTAAACTATGGCAAGCAGGATTAAGTGACTTGCTCAGGGTCACATAACTAGTTAGTATCTGAGGCCAAATTTGAAGAGAAGAAGATGAGTCTTCCTGACTCCAGGCTCAGCTCTCTAAATACTTTTATCCTCTAGCAAATACTGTGGGAGAATGTGGTCATTCATAATGATTATATAGTGTATACTAGACTTTTTTTATAATTACTCTGATTAGTAACTGATTAGTTGGATTCATGCTATCACACTCAAATGGGGCCCTTAAAATTTGATTTATGCCTATATCATTTTCAAAATTATTCAGGGCATCCACATTATCTTTGCTTTCCATTGTGTTATTGGCTAAAACTTTGGAGAATGGTATTAAGTTATCAATGATATTAGGTCCTTCAGTTTCTCTCCAGATATAAGTAACTTCTCAACTGCTATTCTTGTTTCATCAAATATGGGTTTGGAATTAAGTTCATATCTTATGCTACTCTGTGATGATTTGTAATATTTTATTGTATAACATGGGCAACAAGGTTGGATAGAGTGGATAGAGTGCGGGTCTTCAAGTCAAGAAGATCTGATTGTTTGCCTCGGTTTCCTCGTATACAAAATGATGTGGAGAAGGAAATTGCAAACCACTCCAATATCTTTGCCAAGAAAACCCAAAATGGAGTCACAAAAAGTAGATGACAACTGAAAAAAATGACTGAACAACAATTATATAACTTGGAGCCAAGGATAATGTAAAAAAAAAAAGCTTTAGGATATCTTTGCTTTTAACTGATAAGATCTGTTTCCAATTTTGTTATGATGGACCACTGTCACATAATAAAAGCAGTCATATCTTCATTCCATTTCATACATAAACAAGGTTTATCTATTTAAGTGGTCAATGCCATAGGTACCTAGACATCTAAAACAGGTTGGGTATTGGTATTTCTGCTTTGTTCCAGTATTTAACTGTGTTCCTATTGTATTATGGTTATAATAATAATAATTATATCTTCTTCCTCCTCTTATTTCTCTTCTTCCTTTCCCTCTTCCCCCCTTCCTCCTTTCTTTCCTTCTCTTGCTGCTGCTAGTACTACTATCACTACTACTACTATATTTTCCTTTTGCAAGTTAAATTCCCATAACTGAAGGTCACTGAATAATGACATTAATTTGGAATTAAGAAAGATCTGTTGCAAAAATCCAGCTTTTCTTTAAATACCTCATAAGGGGAACAGCTAACCCTTCTTTATGAAAGGTTTACCTAATGCTTGCTTAGCTTAATTAAATCTTATCACATTTATGTGCACGTCCTAATTAACAATTTGCAAAGTTTTTTGTTGTTTGCTTATTAAACAAATGAAAAATTTTCAAGGTGTAAAGGGATGCTGAAAACCCTCTGACTGCCTAATGAATCTAAATCTAATCTCTCTGGAGCAGAATTTACATTAAATTGCTGTGGAAAGTAAATAATTATTGTGTTGGTGATGCTGGAAAATGACAGGCCTTTCAGTGGAATACCCACAAACAGGTCAAAGTGATGAAAGGAGGAAAAAAATACCTTGAGGAAGGTAGTCTCTATGGGAGACAAAAAAAAAATTCATCTTTTGAATGTGATCAGCCTGAATTGTGTGTCTATTATGCAGGGGGGATAATGTCAAAATAGAGCAAACAAATTATCTCATCTTCCAAATTCCTACTTGCATGATGCTGCACAAGTTACTTAAACTTTCTGAGTTTCATTTTCCTCCTCTGTAAAAGGGAGAACATAATGCTTATACTATTTTCTTAAAAAGCGATTTTTAGGAAAACACTTTATAATATATATTTTTTAAATTTTTTTCTCTAATCTGTTCAGTATATCAACTATGGTAAAACTTAATCCACTGCTTTAAAACTTCAAAGTGCCCTGCCCTTCACACTCATTCTTTTGTCTATGGTGCATAAACCAGAATCATTAATCTGGCATTCTAGGCCCTATATGATTGTGTCCTAACTTTTCTTTGAAGCTTCAGCTTATACATATCCTGTCACAAGTAGAGAAAGTAGAAGACACAATACTTTTAATGGACTGTAACATCAAAATGAGCCAATGTTGTGACATGGTGGACAAAAGAAGCAATGTGAACTTGGTCTGCTTTATATAAACATAGGATCTGGAATGAGGAAGCTGATAGCCTTGTTACACTCTATCTTAGGTAGACCACATTTGCCATATTGCATTCTATTCTCAATGCCATATTTTGATAAACTTGAGTATGTGCAGAATTGACTCAGTATCATTTCATACAAGACTTTACAGGTTTTTCTGAAACCATCTGTCCGCCAATTCTTTTGGCACAATAATATTGTAATTCTTTATATACATAATCACTTGTTCAGCCATTTCCAAATTGATTGGCAAACCCTGCTTCTGATTTTTTGCCATCACAAAAAAAGAGTTGGTATAAATGTATTGTATATGTGGGGCCTTTTCTCTTTCTTTAATCTCAGCTCTTGACAAAGCAGTGATATTTCTTGGTGGATGAGTTTGTGCAGTTTAGTAATTTTATGGGCATAGTTACATATTGCTTTCTAGAATGTGTAGACCAGTTTACATCTCCAGTAATGTATTAACACATCCATTTTCCCACAGATCCTTCAGCATTTCTCATTTTCTTTTTCAGGGTCAACTTTGCCAATTTGATTGGTATAGGATGGAACCTCAGAATTGTTTTAATTAGCATTTCTCAAAATTATTAGTGATTTATATTTTTTCATATAGCTTTCTGTCCATGATTCTTTGACAATTAATTAATTGGGGAATTTGAAACAGTTCCCTATAAATCTTAGAAATTAGACTTTTATCAGAGAAACTTGTTGCCAATTTTTTTCCCCATTTACCTGCTTCTCTTCTAATTTTAGCCACACTAGTTTTGTTTGGAGCATTTTAAATTTTAAAAAAAGTACATTATAATAATCCTGTGAAAGAGCTGGTAGAAGTATATTTAACAATTTCTCTCTATCAGTTTTAAGAATTCTCATAGTGCTTAAAATGATCATATATTTCATAAATTTAGAGATGGAAGAGTCCTAAGAGACTACCTAGTCTCATTCTACAGATGTAAGGCCCAGAGAGACTGACTTCCCTGATATCAAATAGGTAGTACTAGACAATGGCAGGATTGGAACTCAAATGTTATGACTCTAAAGCCAACTCTAAAGCCAACACCAATTCCTCTGTACCAGATTATCTCATTTCATCTTCAATTTATCTCTAATTTATTTCTTTACATGTCTAATCTCCTTATATTCCCAGGGTACTTCCAACTGTATCTAATATTCTATATTTTAAAGACCCTGACAAATTATTAATAATGTGAAAGTCAGGGTCCTAATCTAATTTACTTCATCTCTCTCAGGGTCCAACATAGAGCCTGGCATGTGGTACATGCTCCACAAGTCATTTTCAAATCAGTTAGTCAACAAGCATCTGTTTTGAGTGTTAGAAATATAGACAAGCAAAAGAAACTGTCCTCAGGAAACTTACATTCTAATGGAGGAAGTCAATGCACAGAAAAGAAGCTACGAAAGTGTGTGTGGATGGTTATAATCTGATGTGTGATATGGCATAGAAAATCCAGACTACAGCCTGGAAAGTAAGAGATATGGCTAGTTTGGCCACCCTCCTCTAATGGAAGTTCTAGGAGGAATGACTCAATCAAAGGAAGAGGCCAAATGGCCCAATGAACTCACCAATAGGTGACGAGGGCTGAACAGGATGAAGAGGTTTCTGAGCCATGATGGAAAAAAAAATCCCAACGTGTAGCTTGGAAAGGAATTAATATTTTTGCTTGGTCATAAATGAATCTAAAGAATTATCATCTAGAAATAGTACATCATAATAAGAAATGTTACAGACTTATTTAGAAGTATTGTATTGAATGAACAAATGGGAATTAGTGTGACCTTGGGCAACTCACCTTTCTGAGTTCATAGTTTCTACTTCTATAAAATAAAGAGTTAGATTTAAGTGAAATCTTAAGTCCCTCTTAGCTCTTATAGTCTATTTCGCATGTTCCAATGTATCTTTGAATGCTAACATTTTATCTCCTCAGGTCTTTACTGGTTTTAGTAGACTATGTCCTGTATTCTAACATGCTCTGATTTAAAGTCCCTTCCATCTCTGATATTTTACCTTCTGAAGATCTCTGTTCTACAGCCTCTTCTAACATTGGCATTTTATTTAATTCAACATTTATTATTCATCCTATGTTTTATGACCTATGTAAAGTAGAATAAAGAAGACACATTTGTGCATAATCAAAGCATCTCTTGGTTTCCTCAGCACTGTTAGAGAATCATTTTGGAGTAAGAATGACTCAGAAATTGACTATGAATTTTAATGCCAAAATTCAGCTTGTGCATTCAGAAATACAAAATTTGAATCAAAAACAAAGCTGCAGAATTCTTATACCATGTATTGCTCATTTGACTTTCCATGTGATATTCCTTTGCAATCCCCAAGTGACTGCATGTGGGGGAATGTTGGGTTGGGGTGGAGAATAGGCAACAATAAAGTGGTGGAGGGGCAAGAGACAGACTCAATTTTAAGAAAGTTTCCCCTTCCAAAATTAAATTAGTCAATGAATAAGTCAATTTTTATTGAATACCTATACTGCACTGGGTTTAGGAAGTTATGAAACCTGATTTAGATTGCTGGTTCTGCCACTTAATAACTATGTCACACTAATGAAATCACTTAATCTCCTTGTAATTTAATGTATCATATGCAGATTGGGGATAATATCACTTGTGCTACCTATCCCCATTGTAAAGGTTAAATGAAATAATGTAGCAAAGGACTTTATAAGTATAAGGTACAACATAGGTATGTGTTTTTATGATGCGGATTTTTAAATAAAAAAAAATCTTGGTCTGAACTTATTTGAAGAATACAACAAAGTTTAAGATGTGATCCTCACCCTCAATCATCTTGAAATGTAGCTGAGGAAATGTGTCATAAAGGTACAAAAACTTAGCAATAAAATATTTAAATACCAAATACAGGAAGTCGGTGTAGTTTATCTTAGAGAGTGGTCATGAAGATAATGATGTGAAATCTTAAAGCATGTTTATTGGTGTTATTATTATCAATATTATAATTAGTATTGCTTGAAAAGTTATTGGGGATATGATGAGCCAGAGGGAAAGACCAATTTCTATCCACCTCAAGTATTTAATTCTTACTGGATTAACCTCCAGTTTCTACTTTAATATTGTGTTTTGACCATGTTCAGTGTCAAGTCCTTGATAGAAATCTTTGTTTAATAAATAAATGTTGATTAACTGACTGTTCTTCACAGATCCTAAACTCTACAATTATGTTCTCAACAGCTGATGTCCTTCTCCTATTTTTTTTCCATTACTTTTTCTCAAGGAGTCTAGAACTAGGGTTTTACCATTAAAGGCACATAAAAATGAAAATGGTGAGACACTCCCCCTTTTTTCTACATTGTAAGTGTCACCTTTACCATCTAAATGGATTCAAGAAATGGGCAAAAGTAACAGAAAAGGCAGAGCCAAGATGGTGGAAAAAAAGGAGAAGCTTGCCTGAGTTCTCCCTCAAATCCCTCTTAACACGTTTAAGTAACACCCTAAAACAAATTCTGGAGTGGGAGAACCCACAAAAGGACAGGGTGAAATAATTTTCCACCCCAAGACAACTTACAATGGGGACAGGAAAGGTCTGTTGCACCATGTGAGAGTGGAGCCCAGTCCAGTGCAGGCCATGGCAACACAGACTAGGCCCCAGAAAACCAAGAGCAGGCCTTGGGACCTAGTGAATTAGAAGCAGCAGTGGCTGTTTCCAGAGCTCTCAGCCTACAAATGATAAGGGGCTCAAACGACTGGTCAGAAGAAGATTTCAGGAGTCCCTTTCCTGGCACTGGGGATAAGTCTCTGTTGCTTTGTCCATATTTTGATCTAGGTTGCAGTGCTAGGTGGTAGTCTCAGGGGGAAGAGGAATGCTAGCACACCAGAACTTTCAGCTGCAGTGGATCAGGGTCCATTGCCACAGTTACAGGACAGAAAAGAATGCTTGTGGTCACTCACAGACCATAGCACAGGCCAGGAGAATAGTAAGCACACTTCTCCTAAAATCATGCCACCTTGGAAAAACTAAAAACTTGTAGATCCCTAGAAGTATCTCTGAAAATAGCTGCACAAAACCCTTGAAACTTGAAACATTTTGACTTCCACTGTGGAAGCCAAGCCCCACTTTAGCAAACAGTTAAAAATTGATAAATATGGTTGGAAAAGTGAGTGAACAAGGGAAAGAAATTCTGGCTATAGGAAGTTACTATGGTGATGAGGAAGATCAAAACACACATAGAAGAAGACAACAAAATCAAAACTCCTACATACAATGCCTGAAAGAAAAATATGAATTGGTCTCAGTCTATGGAAGAAGCTCAAAAAGGATTTTAAAAATCAAGTAAGAGAGGTAGAGGAAAAATTAGGAAGAGAAGTGAGAGTGATGCAAGAAAATAATGAAAAATTACTTAATATCTTGGTAAAGGAAGTACAAAAAATATTGAAGAAAACTATCTTAAAAAACAGAATAGGCGCAATGGAAAAAGAGGCACAAGAATTCACTGAATAAAAGAGGTCCTTAAAAAATAAAATTGTCCAAATGGAAAAGGAGGCAGAAATTCTCACTGAAGAAAATAATTCTTTGAAAATTAGAATTAGACAAGTGGAAGCTAATGACTCTATGAGCCATCAAGAAACAACAAAATAAAAACAAAAGAATGAAAAAATAGAAGCCAATGTGAAATAACTCATTGAAAAAAAACAACCGATCTGGAAAACAGAACTAAAAGAGATAATTTAAAAATTATTGGACTTCTTGAAGGCCATGATAAAGAAAAAAAGAGCCTAGACATCATCTTTCAAAAAATTATCAAGGAAAACTGCCCCAATATTCTAGAACCAGAAGGTAAAATAGAAATTGAAGGAATGTATCAATTATCTCTTTAAAAAATATTTATTTTATTTTCCAACATTCACTTGCATAAGCTTTTGAGTTTTAAATTTTCTCCCCTTCCTTTCCCTCCCTCCTCCCCAAGATAGCACACCATCTGATAAAGACTCTACATATACATTCTTATTAAATATTTTTTTCACATTAGTAGTATTTTAAAAAACTAGACTGAATGGGAGAAATGGCAAGAAAGAAAAAAAAAAAACAAAACAAGAGAGAGAGAGAGCGCAAAGAGTAGGCTTTAATCTGTATTCAGACTCCATAGCTCTTTCTCTGGATGTGGACAGCATTTTCCATCATGAGTCTTTTGGAGTTGTCTTAGATCCTTACATTGCTGAGAAGTTTCTATTTTATTCATGTAAGCATTTAGAGATATAAAACTTCCTCTAAGAACCACTTTTGCTTCACCCCCTAAGTTTAGTTATGTTGTCTCATTATTCTCATTCTCTTGGATGAAGTTATTAATTGTTTCTATGATTTGTTCTTTGACCCACTCATTCTTTAGGATTAGATTACTTAGTTTCCAATTAATTTTTACTCTTCATTTATAAGGCCCTTTATCACATATAATTTTTATTGGATCATGATATGAAAAGGATGCCTTTAATATTTCTGCCTTTCTACTTTGGATTGTGAAGTTTTTATGTCCTAGTACATGGTCAATTTTTATGTATGTGCCATGTACTGCTGAGAAAAAGGTATATTCCTTTCTATACCTATTCAGTTTTCTCCAGAGGTCTACCGCATCTTACTTTTCTAAAATTCTATTCACCTCCTTATCTTCTTTCTTGTTTATTTTTGTGGTTGAATCTATTTAGTTCAGAGAGGGGGGAGGTTGAAGTACCCCACTAGAATTGTTTTGCTGTCTATTTCTTTATGTAACTCCCTTAACTTCTCCTGCAAGAATTTGGATGCTATACCACTTGGTGTACATATGTTTAGTAATATTACTTCATTGTCTATGGTACCTTTTAGCAGGATATAATTCCCTTCCTTATCTCTTTTAATTAGATATTTTTCCTTTGGCTTTGTCTGAGACCAGAATTGCTACTCCTGCTTTTTTTCACTTCAACTGAAGCACGTTATATTCCACTCCAGTCTTTTACCTTTACCCCTTGTGTATCCCTCTGTGTCAGAATGTGCTTCTCGTAAGCAACATATTGTAGGATAATGGTTTTTAATCCACTTTGCTATCTACTTCTGTTTTATGGAAGAGTTCACCCCATTCACATTCACAGTATCTGTGTCTTTCTCTTCATCCTATTTCCCTCTCCCCTCTATTTATGGTTTTATTTCCCCTTTCTCCCTTTCCCTCCTCCCTAGAGTTTTGCTTTTGACTACCACCTCCATCAATCTCCCCTCCTTTCTATCAGTCCTCTCCCTTTTCCTTCCCTTTTCCCTTACAACTTCTGCCCTCCCTTCTCCCTAGCCACTCCCTCCCTTTTCTTTCCCCTTTCCATTTCTACTGCCTATAGGTTAAATTAGATTTCTATTCCTGAATATGTTATTCCTTCCTTTAGGGGAATCCAATGAGAGTAAGGTTCGAATAATGCTTTTCTCCCTCTCTTCTTTCCCTCTACTGTAATAACTTTTGTGCCTCTTCATGTAATGTAATTTACCTTTTTCTGCCTCCTCCTTTCCTCTTCTCCCATTACAATCCCTTTTCATCCTTTAATTAGGTTTTTTTTATCATCACATCAAAGTCAATTTATACCCACACTCTCTATGTATATCCTTTCTGAATGTTGTAACAAAGCGTATTGATAAGGCAGGATTCATGACCTTGAAGATGGCCATGAGTATGCCTGTGTAGTTCAGAATTGCAAAGTATAAAACAATAAGAAATTCTTTAGGTAGAAGGCAGAGGAAGTGTAACATTTATTTAGACACAAGATGATCAAATCCCAGAACCAGTAATTCCAATTTAATATAGTGGTAATTGTATTCCAAAACCAGTAAGACCACCTCAATGTAACAAAGAAATTATAACATAATATTACAGCATGGAATCAAGTCATCCTGTAAGCTTTCCTCCTGCTGGGGCCTCTCCATATACACTCAGATTCCCAACTGTCTGCTTGCCTGCATTCTTTCCCTCCTCATTCCTCTGGTTTCCACGGCTCCCTGGTTTCCACTCTCTGTTCCACACTTTCTCTGCAGCTCTGTCATCTCAGAGTTCTTACTTCTCCTCCTTGGGCTGAATTCCATATTCTGACCTTACAATGGCTACCTTCTGGTTATATATATTCTTTTTAGGGCCCGAGGGCTTCACACCCAATCAGCAAAAGAGCGTAGGCCTACCTATAAACAAATCTCTACTCAAGCTTCCCTTAACTGGCCCCACTTGAGGCCTATTGAATGGATTGGAAAGGTCTTTAATCACTGATTGGCACCACAAAAGTGTAGGCCTTCCTCTAATCAAGCCTCCCTTAACTGGCCCCATGTAAGGCCTGTTGAATTGGTGGGAAAGATCTTTAATCACTGATTGGCATCACATGAACATACAGTTCTCAAGAGTTACAAGTATCATCTTCCTATGTAGAGAAGTAAACTGTTTGCCCTTATTGAATAACTTTTTTTTTCCTTTCCTGTTGACCTTTTTATGTGTCTTTTGAGTCTTGTATTTGAAGATAAAATTTTCTGCTGAGCTCTGGTCTTTTCATCAGGCAGATCTGGAAGTCCCCTATTTCATTGGATGTCCATTGCTTTGCCTGAAATATTATGTTCAGTTTTGCTGAATAATTGATCCTTGGTTGTAATCCAAGCTCCTTTGCCTTACAGAAAATCATATTCCATGCCCTCTGATCTTTTAATGTAGAAGCTGCAAGGTCCCATGTAGTCTTGACTATGGTTCCATGATATTTGAATTGTTTCTTTCTGGCTGCTTGCAATATTTTCTCCTTGAACTAATAATCTGGAATTTGGCTATAATATTTCTTTGCCCTTTCAATTTGGAATCTCTTTTAGGAGGTGGTCAGTGGATTCTTTCCATGACTATTTTGCCCTCTGGTTCCAGGACATGAAGGAAGTTTTCCTTGATGATTTCTTGGAAGATGCTTTCCACCCTCTTTTTTTCATCATGGCTTTCGGGTACTCCGATAATTCTTAAATTATCTTTCCCGGATCTATTTTCCAGGTTGGTTGTTTTTCCAATGAGGTATTTTATGTTTTCTTCTATTTTTTTCATTCTTTTGATATTGTTTGACTGATTTTTGATGTCTCATAGAGTCATTAGCTTCCACTTGCCCATTTCTAGTTTTTAACAATTTTTTTTTTCTTCAGTTAGCTTTTGTATCTCTTTTTCTTCAATTTGGCCAATTCTACATTTAAGGAGTTAGTTTCTTCAGTGAATTTTTTTTTCTATTTTGCCAATTGTATTTTTAAAGGAATTATTCAATTTTTCTTCTACCTCTCTAATTTTACTTTTAAAATCCTTCTTGAGCTCCTCCAAGGTGTCTTGGGCTTGAGACCAGTTCATATTCTCCTTTGGGGTTTCAGATGTGGGTATAGTGACAATGCTATCCTCCTCTGAATTTGTGTTTTGATCTTCCCTGTCCCCATAGTAAGAATTTCTGGTCTTTGTTTTTCTATGTTGCTTTTTCTAGTGGTGTTTGCCTTTTTCCTGGTTTTTAAAGTTGATCTCTGTTTCTGGGGTGCAGGGGGCCACTGTCTCAGGCTTCTTGTGTTGGGGTTTAGGGGCCTGGTTATTGGCTTTGTGTGCTGGTACCTCAGTTTCTCGCAGTGGGATGCTATAGTGGCTGTAGCTTACCTGGTGCTTAGCTGGAGCTGGTGGTAGTGGCTGGTGTGTGCCGATGCCATGTGGGGTTTTACTACATTTCTCCAGGGTTACATTGCAGCTCACAGGGTGAGGTGTGGGGGTGGCCATTGTCTGGCCATTGGAGGTCACTTGAGCACAAGTAGGCTCAGCTGCTGGTGAACGCTCATCCACTGAACAAGAAGTGGTTCTTTATGCTGGTGTCTGCTGGTTTTCCTGGCTGTGTGAATGCATGCAGGGGTCCTGGTGTTGGTGCTTACCTGCTCCACCACACTGGGGCTTAGGATCTTCTGCTGATTTGCTGAGTTGCAGTTTGCCACTAGCTTGCTGGGACACTTCCCATCCTGTACTGGTCCTCCTCAGCCACAGCAAGAGGGATCTTTCCTGTTAATCCCCCTAGCCTCATGAGCTAAAAAACTGCTGCACCTCATATTTCTGCTGGCTCCATTGTTTCAGGGTTTTTCCTGTTGTGATATTTTCTGGGTTTTTCAAGGTCTATAAGGGAGAGTGAAAGCGACTTACTGCTTACTCTTACACCTTGTTTCCTGGAAGTTCTCCAGTCTCTCAGTGATTGCTTGAAAGAGATCCCAAAATGAAACCTCCCTGGAATATTATAGCCAGATTCCTGAGCTCTCAGGTCAAGGAGAAAATATTTCAAGCAGCCAGAAAAGCAATAACAATAAACAATTCAAGTAGGATGGAGCCACATTTGGGATAACACAAGATTTAGCAGCTTCTACATTAAAGGATTGAAGGACTTGGGATGATATTCCAGAAGGCAAAGGAACTAGTATTACAACCAGGAATCACATACCCTGCAAAACTGAGTATAATCCTTCAGGGGAAAAAATGGAAACTCAATGAAATAGAGAGCTTTCAAGCATTCCTGATGAAAACACCAGAGCTGGATAGAAAATTTAACTTCCAAATACAAGACTCAAGAGAAACATAAAAAGGTATACAGGAAAGGGAAATCATAAGTGATTAAATAAGCTTAAACTGTTTATGTTCCTATGTGGGAAGATTATATTTGTAAGTCAGAAGAACTTTCTCATTATTAGTGCAGTTAAAAGGAGTACATATAGACAGATGTGATGATATCTAAAAAAATAAAATTAAGCAGTTAGAAAAAGGAATACACTGGGAGAAAGGGAAAGGGAGAGGTAGAATGGGGTAAATTATCTCACATATAAGAGGCAAGAAAGAGCTTTAACAATGGAGGAGAAGATGAGAGAGGAGGCAGGGAATGCTTGAATCTTAGTCTCATCAGAATTGGCTCAAAGAGTAAATAATATACATACTCAATTGGATATAGAAAACTATCTTGCCCTAAAGGAAAGCAGGAGGGGAAGGGAATAAGAGAAAGGTGAATTACTCATAGAAGTGAGGGTGGATTGGGGAAAATTGTAGTCAAAAGCAAAACACTTGAGGAGGTACAGGCTGAAAGGAGAGAGAGAATAGAATAACCAGGGGAAATAGGATAGAGGAAAATATAGTTAGCAATCATAGCTGTGAAAAGTTTTTTGGAGTAAGTTTCTCTAATGAAGGCCTCAGATGTCAAAAATGTAGAGAACATAATCAAGTTTATAAGTATAATAACCATTCCCCAATTTATAAATGATGAAAAAATATGGTCAGTTAGTTTTCAGATGAAGTAATCCAAGCTATCTATAACCTTATGAAAAAATCATCTAAATCACTATTGATTAGAGAAATGCAAATTAAAACAATTCTGAGGAATTACCTTACACCTATTAGACTGGCTAATAGGACAGAAGAGGAAAATGACAAATGTTGGAGGGGATGTGGGAAAATTGTGAACTAATTCATTATGTAGAACAATTTGGAAACTATGCCCAAAGTCCTACAAAACCATATGAACCCCTTGACGTAGAAACATCACTGCTAGGTCTATATTCCAAAAGAGATAAAAAACAAAAAAGAAAAGAACTATATGTACAAAAATGTTTATAGTGGCAAAGAATTGGAAATTGAGGAAATGCCTTCAAATGAAGGGTAAGGGCTGCACAACTTGTAGTACATGATTGTGTTGGAATACTATTGTGCTATAAGAAGTGATGGCTAGATGCTCTCATAAAAAACTTGGAAAGCTTTATATAAACTGGTACAAAGTAAATTGAGTAGACAAGGAGACCATTATACACAGAAATGGGAATATTGTTTGATTATCAACTGTGAAAGATTTAGCTGTTCTTAAAAATGTAATGATCCAGGGTAACTCTGCAAGACTTATAATGAAAAATGCTATCCACATCCAGATAAAAATGATAAAATGATTGAGTCTGAATACAGATTGAAACATACTTTGTTTTTACTTTATTTTTCTTATTTTTAATTTTGATCTGTTTTCTTTTTATAACATGACTAATGTGGAAATATATTTTGCATGACAACACATGCATAACCTATATCAAATTGCTTGCCTTCTTAATGATGAGGCTGGGGAAGGAGGGGGAAAATTTGGAACTAAATTTTAAAGATGAATGTTGAAAATTCTTTTATGTGTAATTGGGGAAAATAAAAAAAATAAAAATTAAATCTTTGTTGAATCAAAATAAATTGAATATTTTCCATTTGGATTCACCTAAGAAAACTGTGATATGGGAATGTAATGGAATACTCTAATGTTATGAGAAATGAGGAAAAAATTTCAAAGAAACATGGAGGAAGATGTATAAAATTATATAGAATGACGTGATCTAGAAGCAGAACAATTTATACTATGATATTAATACTGTAAAATAAATAATTCTGAAAGACTTAAAATCTCCAATAAATGATCAAACAATGCCAGAGGACTGATAATGAAAAACACTACCCACTTTATGACAGAAAGATGATAGAAATAAAGAACAAAAAATGGATATTTTGGAGGAATTATTTTGCTTGACTGTGCTTATGTGATATAACAGTCATTGGACTAGAGGTAGGTGGGGCTTTGTAATTAGATGGATGGTGGTGGGCAAAATTCATAGATTTGACTGTGAGCTCAATGAGAGCAGTGACTGTCTTTTGCTTTTCTTTATATCTCCATTGCTTAACACAGTGCCTGGAATGTAGTAGGTATTTAATGAACGATTATTGTCTAACTGGTTGGTATTTTAAAAGGAAGTATGAAGTCTGTATGGCTGATTTGTTTCCATGTTGAGGTAACTGTTTCACATTGGTTTGACATCTCTAATTGATGTTGTTTATCAGAGCCAATAACTATGCTGATGTCTTTCCCATTTTTCAGACTATTTAAAGAAGTTTTGTTTGAGCTGGTGAAATTGCTTGTAGCATCTTCTTCCACCATTTATCCTTTCTTCTAATTTGGTATTGATTTGGACCTTTGCTCTATACATCTAACAATGTAATCACAATTTTACTTAGCTGGTTTAGAAATAATTCTCGAATCGAATCTAGACATTCCCCATTTGGTGAAACATCATTTTCACTATTTCTTTTTTACATTTTTTCAGTGCTTTCTAGTCCACATCATATTAAATAACACACAGGCATCATGATACTGAATAGACTAAAAGATTTAGTCTGATTTATTTATTGATCTTGACATATTTCTCATCATAATTTTTTTTATCTCCTTTCCATGTACATATACTTTTACATTGAAGCTACTGAGTGTAATGGCATATGTTGCCTTTGAGAGATCTTGTGAAATTCTTCAAGGACTTATTCTACTCCCTCATCCTCTACAGGGCCACCCCCTAGGGTATGTGTGGCCCCAATCAAATATTATTTTGGGGCCTCTATATAACCAATCTGATTAAAATGTACCACAAAATTCGTTGGCTCATATGGGGAACTCTAAGTTATCAATGAAGATTTAGATTATTGGGAAGAGACGAGGTATTCACATATTTGTTTATTGTTCAATCAGTGCACATTAAGATTCTTCATAGTGTCCCAGCACCATCTTTTTCTGTTCAGGTTGCAGAACTATGTTTTTGTAGTCTTTACTGTAAAAAGTGACATTCCTGTCTAATTTCACATCTCTCACATTGAGAAAAAAAGTAATGATGCTACTATTACTTAATGCCCATTTCATAAGGATTGTAATTTAAAACATTTGCAACTTTCTAAATTAAGGTTACTATTGTCCGCATGACCATTTGAGTTACAATTGCATATAACGTTTAAGATGGCTGATTGTTGTTCTTTGTCCTTCCTTCTTGAAGAGGATCAATGACATCAAGAAGGTGATATTTTGACTTGCAAATGAATTGGATTTAAGTGGGGCAGGGCTGTGCAAAGCCACCAGCCTCACTCTCTTCTCCAGAGTCATCTGGATCCAGTGGCAAGACATAGATCAGGATGACTGGAAATGCCTCAGGATACAGTGGGGGACCTTGGCCTTTATAAGCTAAGATCATTCCCAGGTCTCAGTTTGTCTGTGGTAACACCCATTTAATGATTAAAGCTAGGTAAGAAATGAAGCAAAAAAAGGCCTTTTTTACTTACTAAAAGAAATCAATCCAGGAGGGGAAAACTAGGAGGTTTTCCAGCCAGAACAGAAACAATTGCTATTTATACCCACCCTGAACTAACAAAACCCAAACAATGACCAACTGAGACTTGGGTTGGGGCCCATTATTGGCCAATCAGTGAGAGCTAGAGGGATTTGTGTTTAAGGAATTGTCAAGCAGCTCCATATGAATGAGAATGGCTTTATCAATGACTGGTTTCCAGAGCTCCATTTCAAGAAATTTATATTCCTTGTAAGGTATTTCTCAGGTCTGAGTTTGTCTGAGGCAGCACACATTAAGTGATTTAAGGTTGCTGCTGTTTGTCCTTCTCAAAGAGGATCATGACATCAGGGAGGCAATGCCATTACATGCCAGTGAATTAGATTTAAGTGAGAGAGGGCTGTGCAAAGTCACCAGCCTCACTTTCTCCTCTGGAGCCATCTGGGTCCAGGGGCCAGATGTAGATCAGGGCAACTAGACATGTCCCAGGATGCAGTGGGGGACATTGGCCTTTTCAAGCTAAGGTCTTTAATGCTCTCAGTTTGACTGAGGTAGTGTCCATTCAGTGATTAAAGCTTAATAATAAGGTTGGGTAAGAAATGAAGCAAAAGATAGCTTTGTTTGCCTATTTAAAAAAATCAGTTTGGGAGGGGAAGACCCACAGGGTTTCTGGCCAGAACAGAAATAATTGTTATTTACATTCATTCTGAGCCATCAGAACCAAAACAATGACCAACAGAGGCTGGGGCTGGGACTTGGTATTGGCCAATCTGAGAGCCAGAGTGACTGGGGTTTAAGATCATTGATGGTTAAAGAGTGAATCTCCCACCCTTCTAGTTATATACAACACTATTCTGTAGATATTCTAGGAAAACAGACAGCTTCCTTCATTCCTATCCAGTCAGCAGTCCCTCAATATGTCAGAGCATTTTCAACACCATTTGACAGCTGATATCCATACATTAAACGGCCTGCTATCACTTCTCAATAGTACACATTCGAAGAAAAGCTGAAAATGTTGCTCTTTTTCCAACAGAGTATGCCAAAGAATAAAATAGTCAATAAAAATCATACGGTAGATTAGAATTCTCTTTTAATGCTTCCATGTAAAAATAGCTGGTATGCATTTTTATAAAATGGATAATTTTAAGGATAGTTTTTATTGCATCATACATTGAAGTTATTTTAAAATTATTTTAAATTGAAATTATTTTTAAAATATTTGTTTTAATAGCAGTACAAATAAACCATTGTGAAATATTGATACTGTATGAATGTTGATACTGATACATAGGGTTCTCCTTTTAAAACCTCAGATATAATTACTTTATGTTTCTAGAAAAAAATCACTTTGCAATAAATGTAAAAATACGTAAAATTGTAATTTAAGAAAATGAATTTATGTTTAAATTATTGATACAACTTATAATGACATTTTCATATTAAAATTGTATCACATCTTACTTTACATTATAGTTTATGAGAATTAAAAATACATACAAAAATACAAAATTAAATTATTTTGGTCTATACACAAACTGAACAGACTGCAATACAATGTTAGGTAATAAAAGGCTGCATCTTACATAACATGATGAGTTAGTATACATGCACCCTTTAAGAGAGATCATCAATCTGTCTCATCTTTGGAAGAGAAAATTTGAAAAGTAGTTTATTAAAGTTATATTAAAATATTAATAATTATAAGATATTTTAAAAACAAATATGAAAAAATCATGACTTATTTTATGAATTATTTAGAATTAAAGTACTTGGAACTTTTAGACAGCCAAGTTGGGACATAATAGAAATTATAAGAAGCAAATATTGAACATAAACAGCAGGTAAGTGCCCAGGACAAAGCAAATGCAGCTAAAGTCAGTATTTAAAAATTAATATCATCAAGCTGCAATTGTGATCTATTTTCACATCATAAACTTGATATGTACATGAGATATCAAAAGAAAATCCATAAATTCAATAATAATGTTTAGCTGATTACCTCAGATCTGAAAATCAGAATATTACTATACAAATTGTTCATACCACTAGTTCTCAACTTTTTCATCAGAAATTACAATGTGTTTCTCTCCTAAAGTAGTATTTTGTAATACTATATAGGATTATTGCCCATGAATTATTGTTGTATACTTTAGAATACATTATCATCCATAACAGTTTATTCAGTCAGGAATATACATTCTACTTTCAAGTGATTTATGACAGTTAATTATAAGTGATAATTCTACAAGCATTTAAGTGATCTGATGAAAATTCAGAGCAAGCAGAACTTCTGTTGTGGAACATATTGGGTGAATGTGGAACATTTTCTAGGACTCTTCACCATACAAGGACAGGGAATGTTTTCTAGTTGCTACCATCTTAAAAACAAAACAAACTATTTCAATAGTGAAAATAGTGTGATATTTCATACCACAGTGCTTTCTTCAGTAGGGTTAAAATTGAACTTCCCAAGACTTCTGGGAGCCAAGATGGAGAATAAATAGAAGAAAAAATGACCAATGATTTTAAAAATACAATTGATAATATAAAAAAAAAATCACTGAAGAAAACAACTCTTCAAATGTAAAATTGGCCAAATAGATAAGGAGGCACAAAACCTATCTGGAGAAAATAACTCTTTAATAGGAAAAAATGACCAAATAGAAAAAGAGATACAAAAGCTAACTGAAGAAAACAATACATTAAGTATTAGAATTGGGCAAGTAGAAGCTAATGACTCTATAAGGCACCAAGAATCAGTCAAAGTCTAAAGAATGGAAAAACAGAAGAAAATGTAAACTATCTCATTATAAAAACAACTTACCTGGAAAATAGATGCAGAAGAGAAAAATCAAAGAATTATTGGTCTACTGGAAAGCCATGATGAAACAAAGAGCCTGGACAGTATCTTCCATGAAATCATCAAGAAAAATTTCCTGAGGTCCTAGAACTAGAGGGCAAAATAGTCATAAAAAGAATCCACTGATCACCTCCTGAAAAAGATCCCAAATTGAAGACACCAATGAATATTGCAGCTAAATTCCAGTTATCAGGTCAAGGAGAAAATAACGCAAGCAGCCAGAAAAAAAACAAAAAAAACAAATACAATTCAGATACCGATGAACTACAGTCCAGGTCACACAGGACTTTTCAGCTTCTGCATTAAAAGATCAGAGGGATTGGAATATGATATTCCTTAAGGCAAAGGAACTTGGAATACAACCACGGATCAACTTCTCAGAAAAACTGAGCATAATCTTTCAGGCGAGGAGACAGACTTTCAATGAAATAAGGGATTTCAAGACCTTCCTGATAAAAAGGCCAGAGCTCAATGGAAAATTTGATCTTCAGATACAAGACTCAAGAAACACATAAAAAGACACGCAGGAAAAAAAAGAAAAAAAAACTTGTTATTCAATGAGGTCACACTGTTTACATCCCTATATGGGAGGATGATACTTGTTAATCTTGAGAATTACATATTTGTTATGATATTTAAAAGGGATATATACAGAGAGAGACAGAGAGCATGTGGGTATAAATTAACTGATGCGATGATAAAAAAAATACTAAGTAAGGGGTGTAAAGAGATTGTAATGGGAGAAGAGGAAAGGAGGAGGCAGAAAAGGGTAAATTATATGAAGAGGCACAAAAATATATTATAGTAGAGGGAAAGAAGGGAGGGAGATAAGCATTGTTGGAGTTTGACTCTCATCAGATTTTGTTCAAGGAGGGAATAAGTACTGTTAAGTATAGATATCTAACTTGCCCTACAGGCACTAGGGGGCAAAGGGGAAAGAAAAGGGAAGGGAGCTGATAGAAGGGAGGGAAGATTGAGGAAGGCAGTGGTCAAAAGTACAATTCTTTTGAGGAGGGAAAATGTGAAGGGAGAAATAAAAGCATAAATGTGTAGGAAATAGGAAGAGAAAGACAGAGATAGTAATCATAATCATGAAAGTGAATGTGATGAACTCTCCCATAAAATGGAGGTGGATAGCAGAATGGATTAAAAATCATAGTCTCACAATATGTTGTTTACATGAAATACATTTGCAACAGAGGGATACACATAGGGTAAAGGTAAAAGGCTGGAATAGAATATATTATGCTTTAGCCAAAGTTAAAAAAAAAAGCAGGGGTAGCAATCCTAATCTCAGACAAAGCAAAAACAAAGATCTAATTAAAAGAGATAAGGAAGGACAGTATATCCTGCTAAAAGGCACCATAGACAATGAAGTAATATCAGTATTTAACATATATGCACCAAGTTGTATAGCACACAAATTATTAGAGGAGAAGTTAAGGGAGTTATAGGAAGAGATAGACAGCAAAACCATACTAGTGGGGGACCTCAACCTCCCCCTCTCTGAACCTGGTAAATCTAACCACAAAATAAACAAGAAAGAAGTTAAGGAGATGAATAGAATTTTAGAGAAGACAGATATGACAGACCTCTGGAAAAAAATGAATGGAGATAAAAAGGAATATACTTTTTTTTCTCAGCAGTACATGGCACATACTCAAAAATTGGCCATGTACTAGGGCATAAAAGCCTGGCAATTCAGTGCAGAAAGGCAGAAATAGTCAATGCATCCTTCTTAGATCATGATTCAATAAAAATTATTTGTAATAAAGGACCTTGTAAAGATAAAATAAAAAATTAATTGGAAACTAAGTAATCTAAACAATGGTGGGTCAAACAACAAATCATAGAAACAATCAATAATTTCATTAAAGAGAATGACAATAATGAAAGAACATACCAAAACTTATGAGATGCAGTGAAAGTGGTTCTTAGGGGAAGTTCAATAGCTCTGAATGCTTACATGAATAAAAGAAGAAGGAGATCAATGAATTGGGCATGGAACTGAAAAAGCAAGAAAAATAACAAATTGAAAACACCCAATTAAATACCAAATTAGAAATACTTAAAAGCAATGGAGAGATTAATAAAACTGAAATTAAGATAGCTATTGAACTAATAAATAAAACTAAGAACTGGTTTCATAAAAAAAATAAAATCGATAAACCTTTGGTCAATTTGATTTAAAAAAAGAAAACCAAATTACCAGTATCAAAAATGAAAAGGGTGAATTCACCTCCAACAAAGAGGAAAATGAAACAATAATTAGGAATTATTTTGCCCAATTGTATACCCATAAATTTGACAATCTTAGGGATATGGATGAATATGTACAAAATATAAATTGCCCAGATTAACAGAAGAGGATATAAAATACCTAAATAACCCCATCTCAGAAAAAGAAATTAAACAAGCCATCAATGGGAAAAAATAAATCTCCAAGGCTGGATGGATTTACAAGAAAATTCTATCACACATTTGAAGAACAATTAATTCCAATACTTTATAGATTATTTGGGAAAATTTCAGAATCTTACCAAATTCTTTTTATGACACAAATATGGCAGTGATACCTAAACCAGGAAGAATCAAAACAGAGAAAGAAAATTATAGACTGATTTCCCTAATGAATGTAGATGCAATAATTTTAAATAAAATGTTAACAAAAAGATTACAGGAACTTATCACTAGAATAATAGACTATGACCAGGTAGGACTTTTTCCAGGAATGCAAGGATGGTTCAATATTAGGGAAACCACCAGCATAATTGATCATATCAACAAGAAAACTCATAGAAACCATATGATTATCTCAATAGATTCAGAATAAAGTTTTGAAAAAAATACAACACCCATTTGTATTAAAAAAAAACATTAGAAAGCATAGGAATAAATGGAGTCTTCATTAAAATGATAAGTAGTATCTACCTAAAACCATCAGCAAGTATTATATGTAATGAGGATAAGCTAGAAACACTTTCGATAACATCAGGGGTAAAACAAGGATCCCCATTATCACTCCTGTTATTCAATTTGGTATTAGGAATGTTAGCTTTAGCAATAAGAGAAGAAAAAAATGAAAGAATTAGAATAGGCAATAAAGAAACAAAGCTATCATTCTTTGCAGGTGATTTGATGATTTACTCAGAGAATTGTAGAGAATAAAGTAAAAAAAAACTACTTGAAATAATAAAAAAAAAACTTTAGCAAAGTTGAAGGATACAAGATAAACCCACATGAACCCTTCACATTCCTATATATTACTAAAAATTCCTAACAGCAAGCGATAGAAAGAGAAATTCCATTTAAAGTTACTGTAGGTTCTATAAAGTATTTGAGAGTCTACCTGCCAAAACAAACCCAGGAACCATATTAACATAATTACAAAATACTTTTCACACAAAGTCAGATATAAATAATTGGAAAAATGTCAGTTGCTTGTGGTTATACTGAGCTAATAAAATAAAAATGACAATTTTACCTAAATTAATTTACTTATTTAGTGCCATACCAATCAAACTAACAAAAAATATTTCATAGAGCTCGAAAAAAATAATAACCAAATTCATCTAGAAGAAAAAAAGTCCAAGAATATCAGGGGAAATAATGAAGAGTAATGCTAGGGAAGGTGACCTAGCCATGCCAGATCTTAAACTGTATTATAAAGCAGCAATCATCAAACTACTTGGTACTGGCTAAGAGATAGAGGGGTAGATCAATGGAGTCAGTTAGGTACATAAGACACAGTAGTCTATTACCACAGCAATCTACTGTTTGATAAACCCAAAGACTCTAGCTACTGGGATAAGAACTCACTGTTTGAAAAAAAAAACTGCTTGGAGAACTGGAAAATAATATGGCAGAAATTGGGCATAGACCAATATTTTACACTGTATACCAAAATTAAGTCAAAATGGGTTCATGATTTAGCATAAAGACTGATATTATAAGCAATCTGGGAGAGCAAGGAATAGTTTACCTGTCAGATTTAAGAAGAAGGGAAGAATTTATGACAAAACAAGAGATGGAGAGCATTATGAAATGCAAAGTGGATAATTTTGATTATATTAAATTGAAAAAGTTTTGTACAAACAAAGCCAATGAAACCAAGATTAGGAGGGAAGCAGAAAGTTGGGAAAGGATTTTTATAACCAATGTCTCTGATAAAGACCTCATTTCTAAAATATACAGAGAATTGAGTCAAATTTATAGGAATACAAATCATTCCCCAATTGAGAAATGGTCAAAGAATATGAACAGGCAGTTTTTAGAGAAAGAAATTAAGGATATCTATAGTCATATGAAATTGATTAGAGAATCACTATTGATTAGAGAAATGAAAATCAAAACAACTCTTAGGTACCACACCTCACCTGTCAGATTGGCTGACATGAAAAATAAAACAGGAAAATCTTAAATGCTGGAGAAGATGTGGGAAAATTGGAACACTAATGAATTGTTGGTGGAGTTGTGAGCTGATACAACCATTCTGGAAAGCAATTTGGAACTATGCCCTAAGGCTACAAAATATATTAAAAATGTATAAAAAAAACTCTTTGACTCAGCAATACCACTTGTAGAGTTGTATCCCAAAGAGATCGTACAAATGCAGAAAGAATCCATATGAACAAAAATATTTATACCACCTCTTTTTTTGTAGTGTCAAAGAATTGGAAATGAAAGGGATGCCCATCAATTGGAGAATTGCTGAATAAGTTGTGGTATATGAATGTATGGAATACTATTGTGCTATAAGAAATGATGAACAGATGGACTTCAGAATAACCTGGACTTATGTGAACTGATGCTGAGTGAGGGGAGCAGAACCAGAAGAACATTGTACACAATTACAGATACTTTATGCAATGACTAACTTTGATAAACTTGACTCTTCTCAGCAATGCATGCCTCTAAGGCAACTCCAAAAGGCTTATGATGGAAAAAAATTATCCATGTACAGAGAAAGAGTTATGGAATTTGAATGAAGATTGAAGCAAACTATTTGCTCACTCTTTTTTTGTTTTGTTTCTTCTTTCTTGTGATTCATTCCATTGGTTATAATTCCTCTTTACAACATGACTTACATCAAAAATTTGTTTAACGTGAAGGTATATATAGAACCTATATCAGATTGCATGCTACATTGGGCAGGGGGAAGGGGTGGAGGAGAAGGGGGAGAAAATTTGGAACTCAAAAGCTTGTGGAACTGAATGTTGTAAACTAAAAATAAATAAATAAATTTAAAAGGAAAAAAAAAACAGATCTGAGTTATTCCTAAGATTAAAGACATGAGATAATAATAAGATTAGGAGAGAAATACATAGTAATCTCTTCCGCCTGTGATCTAACATAGCACTTTATAGCTTCATTAGATTTTCAGAAGTGACCTTGCATTATAGTTGTTTTGTTTGTGTTATTTCCTGGTTAGATGGTGATAGAGGTGAAACCATGGATACTGTAGGCTCTGGTTAGTCTTTTTGGCTGTTTATGGGAAGCAGTGGGACATAATAATAAGAACATTAGATTTTAGGTAACAAAATCACAGAATGAGAGAAAAAGCATTGAAAGAGACATCAGAGGGCATCTACCTGACCAAGAATCCTTAACAGGGAATCATTGATTTTTTAATTGGTTAATATTATTGATAGAATTCACCTGTACTACCAGGAATTATCGTGAAGGATAAAAAAAAATGGAGAAGTACAGAGACACAGACACATACTTAACTGAATTTCATGATGATTTCCCTATTGATCCACCTTGGCTTATTTAAACTCTTCTCACCTTTTCTCATGTCAACAAAAATAATTATTTATACTGTTCTCTGCATTTTAGGACCAAGTCTGCCAGGTATAATTTTATTTAATTTGAAATTAATCTACTATTCAAACAATTTATGAGAAAGTTTTCTTGAGAATTTCCCCCCAAGAAACAAAATCTCTGTATCTCTAAATCCTTTAAATCCACTCTTCCCAAGTCTAGAGTCCGTATCAGCTCATAAAATAATTGGATTTTCTCTCCTCTATAATGAATAATAGTAATAACTAACATTTAGATAGTGTTTACTATGTGCCAGGCATTGTGCTAAGCAATTCAGAATTTGATCCTCACAACAACTCTGGGAGGCAGGTACTATTATTGTTTCCATTTCACAGATGAGGAAACTGAAGAAGACAAGGTCACACAACTAGTAAATGTCTTAGGTTACATTTAAAATCAAATCTCCCTGACTGCAGGCCCAGTGCTCCACCTAGCATGAATTCTCTAAAGAATTCACTGAGAGCCTGCTTTGAAGCTACTTTCCTCAAAGGATCTTGACATTTTTACTTTCACAATTATCCCTTGAAAACCTTAATTTGATTCATGGCTCTGACACTTAGTACATCTGTGACCTTGAGCAAGGCACTTATCCTCACAGAATCTCCTTTTCTTAATTCAGAAAGCGGGCACAATAATACTAGTACTACCTATCTCGGGGTGGTTTAGAAGAAAGTGCTTTTATAAGCTGCAAAGTTTTGTAAATGTGAGCTGCTTGTCTTCACTAGCACAATGCGAGGAGTGTTGATGTTGGCTGAGAATCAGCAAGGTGTAACAGAATGGAGCAGTGGTTTGTCTGAAAACAGTCATGGTGTTTTAGTGGACTTTATGCTCTATGTGAGTGAACAGTGTCACAAAATGTCAATCATAAAAGCTAATGTGGTCTTGACCTGCACTAAGATGGTCATAGCTTTCAGGAGTAGATAGTCCCTCTGTACCCTGGATTCATTAGACCATAGCTACAGTATTGTATTGAGGTTTGGGAAACACAATCTAAGAACATGGATGAACTAGAATGTTCAGAGCAGGGTAACTAGGGAGGTGAAGGACCTTGAGTCTATATTATATACTGTCTGACTGAATGAAATAAATGTGTTTATGTTGAACAGGAGAAGATTTAAGAATGGCATAATATTTCAAGTGTTTGAAAAGTTTTCACTTAGAAGAAATGTTAGACTTGTTCTGTATGGCATTGGGGGCAAAGCTATGAAGAATGGTGAAATATGAAAGTGATAGAAACCTAATGACAGATACTTGATGACTCCATGAGGCATGAAAAAAAAAACAATAAAACAAAGTCAAATAAATGGTAAAACAAATAAAATAATAAAATAAATAATAAAATAATATAATATAACAGTCAAAATGAAAAAAAATAGAAGAAAATATGAAACATCTCATTAGGAGAGAGAATTCTGGAAAGATGGCAGAGTAGGTCAGAAAATTCCAAGCTCTCAAGATTTCCTCCCACAAAAGAGATAAAATGGCACCTTAGGGTGAACAAAATACAGGTAAAAATAAATAAGAATAAGGGCACAACAGGGGTCTTCCTGGGACAATTCAAGAAGCTCAGAAGAAAAATCCCAGGATGAGGTTTGGCCCCTGTGAAGAATAAATACTTCCAGGCTAGAATTCATGTTAACAATAAGCAGAAAGCTGCTTAAACACCAAACTGTTAGCCATGTGGATAGCTGGGTTGGGAGGCCTTGTCAGCCCCAGCCACCAGAGCTTTTACTCCCCACCCCCATAGTGAAGGGAGTTAGGTGTCTGAACTGGGGAAGGTTGAGGGAACCTCTGCTGACAAGCAACACCAGACCTATCTATGCTGTAGAGAGTACTAGGGCCCAGAAGGAACCAGGACATGCCCAGGGAGTGCAGGAGCAGTGGGACAGAATGCCCCTGGCTGTGGGCACTCATAGGAGGCTGGAGGTTTGGCTTTGCTTTCAGGCTAGAGGGAAGAACTGAGATCTGGGGCAGGAGGCACCATCCCCTATACCCTAGGACTTGAGGTGATGAAAAATAAATAAGCTATTACTACAAAAAAAAATGCACAGGCAAAGGAGAAAGAATCCAACCATAGAAAGTTACTTTGGGAATAGAGAAGACAGGGTTTCATCTTCAGAGGAGGATATGGAAGGAAAGAAACCCTCTGCTACCCCAAAGAGTAATGTCAAATGGTCCCCTCCTCAAAATGAATTCATAGAAGAACTAATAAAAGACTTTAAAAATCAAATGAGAAAGATAAAGGAAAAACTAAAAGCAAGAATGCAAGAAAAACAAGAAGATTAGGGAAAAAAAAGTCAACCAATTAAAAAAGGAGATCCAGAATCTTAAGGAAGAAAATGATACCTCAAAAATTAGAATTGGGCAAGGTGAAGCCAGGAGTTATAAGAGATCAAGAAATAATTACACAAAATATGAAGAATATGAAAAATATGAAGAATAAAAAATAGAGAAAGTAAAACATCTTATAAGAAATAACAATTGATCTGGAGAAGAGATCAAGAAGAGAAAACATAAGAATAATTGTACTACCTGAAAGTTATGACCATAAAAAGAATCTTGATACAATAATAGAATAAATAAAGAAAATTGTCCTGAAGCATTAGAACAAGGGGGGAGAAGTAGAAGTAGAAAAAAATACATTGAACACCACTTGAAAGAGATCCTATGAGGAAAACTCATAGGAATATTATAGTCAAATTCTGAAACCCCAACCTCAAGGAAAAAAATATTAAAAGCAAGAAGAAAAAATCAATTTAAATATGATGATATCACAATTAAAATCACAGAAGACCTAGTGGTGGAGAGAGTAAAGGTCTTAGAACAGTATATATAAATGAGCAAAAGAACAGGGGCTCTGGCTGAAAATATCATACCCAACAAAGTTATGTGTAATTCTGAGTGAAATAAATGGACATTTGATCAACTGTCAGACTTTCAAGACTCTGTTATAGAAAAGCTGAACTTAACAGAAGAGTTGACATACAAGAGCCAAGAGAAACATAAGGTATATAACAAAGACAGATTACAAGGGATTCAACAAGGATAGACCACTTACTTTTTATATATGTAAAATGTATATATGTCTAAGATTGTCATTAGTAATTGCATAGTTTGTAAGAAACATTGGGGCAAACCTAAGTGTGATATGATTTTAAAAAGTAAAACCATTTAGCAACAGTTAAAAAGAATAATTATTTTATAAAAATGATGTGCAAGAGGAAGAATCAATACAGAGGAATTAGATGGGGGGAGGGCTGGTAGTTCTGGCAACCTACTTTCATGGAGAATGGGTTTAAGAGGGAACAATACATACATATGTATATATATATGTGTATGTATATATACATATATATGTGTGTGTGTGTGTCTTCTAAATTTAGAAGAAATAAATCAGTAAGGGGGCAGAGAGAAGGGAGAGCACAAAGGAGGGCTCTCTAGAGAGAAGGGTGAAGGAATAGGTAAAAGGGGGTATAGAAGGATGCTTAGATCAATGGGAATGAGAAGATAAGGGAGGGATCTCTAAAGGGGACAATGAGGGAAAAGGTTATAGGGGGCTACAGAGAAGAGTGTTTAGATTTATGGGAATGGGAGGATAGGGCAAAGATCCTTAGAGTGGGGTAGGCTAAGTAATAGGTGAGCAAGTTAGAAGGTAGAAGTAAAGTAGAAGATTAAGGAGGAATAGGGAATAAGAAATATGCACAAACATAAAAACAAATATCAGGAGTAGAATGTGTCAGGGAAAGTATATATCTATATATGTATGTATATGTGTGTATATATGTATATGTGTATAGATATATCTATATTTATATAGTCACATATCAACACTTAATTGTAGCCTTCTGCAGAGGAGGGAGGAAGGGCAAAAAAAAAAAGAACAACGTAAAAAGTGCACAACAGAGAACAAAAGAAAACTTACAAGGCAGCAAAAAAAAAAAAAAAACAGTTCTCAACACAACATGTAGTATTTATCATCCAGGCTTTCTTGAAATGGAGTGGAATGCTAAAATAGTGAAGCCCCCTCAGTGTGGGAGAAGACCTTACCTCCCTTACCATTCACCCCCACCCTGCGCCCCTTCTATATTTTTAGAAACTGCTCTGCTGAGAATGTAGAGATAAGAAATTGCATCAGTAGACAGATACCTGCAAGGTCCTGTTTATTTAGCTTTTACTCCTTTTTTTGCTGAATACTAGTCCCTGGTCTCATGCCTGTCTTTTTGTATTTTTGTTCTCTGTTACTGGGAAAAGATTCTGCATTTAGAATGTGAGCTCCAAACCCAATCAATGGGAAGACGAGCAAGTAGGGCGTGGAGGAACACTGTGTTAGGGTCTATATAACTTGCTTTGAGATGTATGTCACACATACACACTGGCTGGGGTGTGTCCTTTCTCATGAGAAAGTAATAAACTCCTTTTTTCCTTTTCTCAAGAATGGTCTCTGTATATTTTTAATGTGAATAGTGGTATCTGACCCACACAAAATGAAAATTTATCCTTACATATTGTGAATCCTCTCTTATGTTCTGCTATACACATGGCATGCTTCTTTTTCTTTTCTTACTTTGTATTTAAGTTCCAATATTTAAGTTTATGATATTTTTTTCTCTTTTCTCCCTTCTATATTTGTGTTCTGCTGCTTGAGACTAAAATAAAATTGTTACTGCTGTCTTTGTCCTTTGTTTTCGAAGAGAACCATGACTTCAGGGAAATGATGACATGACTTGCAGTTGACTTTGATTTGAGTGAGGGAGGGCTGGGCAAGGTCACCAGCCTTACTTTCTCCTCCTGAGCTATCTGGGTCCAGGGATCAGATATTCATCAAAAGGGCTGGAGATGACGCAGGATGTAATGGGAGACCCTGGCCTTTGTAGGATAGGGTCTTTTCAGGTTCTCACTTTGATTGAGGTAACACCTATTTGGTGAATAGGCCTCTTTAAGAAGTGAGTCAAGGGATGGCCCCTTTAACAAGAAAAAAAATCAGACGGGGAGGGGAAGACCCTCAGGGTTGCTGGCCAAGAGAGAAACAGTTACTATTTACATTTATTGTGAGCCAGGAGGGCCCAAAATATGGCCATTAAGTGGTGCTTGGGCAGTGACCTATTGTCAAATATATGAGCTCCAGAATGAAATGGATTTAAGATATTGGTTCTTGAGGAAAGAAAGAAAGAGATGAAGGGAAGGGAAGAAAAGAGAAGGTTAAGGGAAAGGAGGGGAGGGAAAGAGAAAGATGCTATTTAGTAAATCCTAAGCTACTGCTATCATAATTTACCTTCCTTTGGAGAGGAGAGGGAGAAGGAGAAATAGAGGGAGAGGGAGAAGACAAGCTGAGTTACCCAACTAGCTGAGTCCCCATTCAGGCAGCTCAGATTACTCACAGGTTGTGTTTGTCCTTGTTTTTGAAAAGGACCATGACATCAGGGAGATGATGACATGACTTGTAGCTGGCTTTGATTTAAGTGAGGAAGGGCTGTGTGAGGTCATCAGCCTCACTTTCTCCTCCAGAGCCATCTGGGAGGAACCAGATATTCATCAGGATTACTGGAGAAGGTAGGTCAGGGCATAGAGTAGAGCAGTGGGCATTAAGTCAGAAAGACTCCTCTAAAATAAAATAAAAAAAAAAGAAATGTCATCAGAAAAACTAACCTGGAAAAGAGATCAAGGAGAGATAATTCAAGAATTGTTTGACTATCTGAAGCCATGATAAAGCAAACAAATGCAGAAAACCAGAAATATCAAATGCACCACAATGAAATAAAAATTACATTCAATAAGAGACCATGGAAGCATATAAAAATTATTTGAAACTAAATAATCTATTTCTATAGAATGAGTGAGTCAAAGAACAGATTATAGAAATAATCAATCATTTCATTAGAGATAATAACCAGCTAATGTACCAAAATTTGTGACATACAGCCAAAGCACTACTTAGGGGGAATTTTATATCTCTAAATGTATACACCAATAAAAGAGAGAAAGAGCAGATGTAATAACTGGGCATGCAACTAAAAAAAAAAAACCCTATAAAAACAAATAAAAAATCCTCAATTAAATACCCAAATGGAAATCCTGAAATTCATAGGGTAAGATTAATAAAATTGAAAGTTAAAAACTTCAACTAATAAATACCACCAAGATCTGGTTTTATTTAAAAAAAAAACAATAAAATAGATAAACCACTGAGTAATTTTATTTTAAAAAAAGGAAAACTAGATAACCAGCATTACAAATGAACAGGGGTAAATGCACAAACAAAGAAGATGAAATTAAAGCAATTATTAATAAGATTTATTCTGCCTAATTTTTTTCCAGCAAAATTCACAATCTATGGGAAATGTAGGGCTATTTACAAAACTATAAATTGCCTAGATTAACATAAGAAGAAATAGAATAAATAACTCCATCTTTTAAAACAAAAAGAATTGAAGAAGCCACAAATAAGCTTCCTAAGAAAAAAAAATCACCAGTACCAGATAATTTTACAAGTGAATTTTACCAAACATTTAAGAAACAATTAATTCTAACACTGTATAGTCTTTTGAAAAAATAAAATTCTTCCTATGAGGCAAATTTTGATTTGATATCTAAACCAGAAAGAGGTAAAACAGAGAAAGAAAACTATATGTCAATTTCCTACTAAATATTGATACAAAATTCAAAAATATACATATATTACAGATTATAACAATATATGACAAAGATTATATCCTACAACCAGGTGGAACTTTTAACAGTAATTCAGCATTGGTTCAGTATTGGGAAAACTTTCAATATAATTGACCATAGGAATACAAACAAGACAAATGTGATTATCTGAATACATGCAGAAAAAGCTTTTGACAAAATAGAACACTCTATGGGAATAAATAGGGTTTTTCTTAAGATAAGTAGTCTGTATCTAAAACCAAGAGCAAGCATCATCTGTAATGAGGATAAATGAGAAGCCTTCCCAACATCATCAGGGGTGAAACAAGGATGTTCATTACCAAGACTTATTAAATATATTAGAAATGTTGGCTATAGGAATAAGATAAGAAAAAAATAAATTGAAGGAATAAAAATAGACAAGGAGGAAACAAAACTATCCCTTCTTGCAAATGTAATAGCAAGCAAAGTGGGACTTTTTGTCTGGCTCTTTTTTCTTTTGGGATTCTAGTTCTTCTCAGCACTAAGGTAATCAAGTGCCTTTGATTGAGACTTGCCTTTGTTTGAATCAAGAGTCTTTGATTAATCAAGGGTCTTTGATGACCTGATTAAGTCACAAGAAAGCCTAAGTCACATGAGTTTGAGCCATATGGTTGTGAAGCCCTCTGTGGGCTGACTCTGAAGAAGTATATATATATACTCTGAGGTTAGCATTTTGCTTGGGGGCTCACTAATTGAAAGAGTGGCCCTGTGATTTGGCTAGACAAGACTCTGGGTACTCCTTAAGGAATTCCCTGGCTTTGAAAACCCAGATGTTGGTGGTTTTCTCTCTGGTAACTATGTATGTATTGCTATGGACAGACAGAAGCCCTGTCTGCTGATTTGTTATTTGTTCTGTTTATATAATTTCTGCTTGTAATTTCTGTTTGTTTTTCTCTGAATTTCAGGGTGCCGATTTTTTCCCTTGAACTGAATGAATGGTATATTTATGTTTAATTAAAGTAAGATTGTAAACCCTTAAAGTTGCTTTCCTTAGAAAAGCAGATCAAATAATATGTGCTTGCAGCCTTCCTGTGTGCTGGTGTTATGGGCCTTAGACCTCCACAGCAGCTGCAAGTAACATTATTGTTATAGCAGATGATATGATGTTATGTCTAGAGAACCCTAGAGAAAAAAAAACTAAAAATCTATTTGAATAAAGTTGCAGGATACAAAATAAACCCACAGAGATCATTAGTATTTTTATATGTTACCAAGAAAACCAAGCAAGAAAAGATAAAAAAGGAATTCTAATTAAACTAACTGTAAATGTTATAAAACACTTGGGAGTCTACCTACCAAGAGAAAACCAGGTACAATATGAACGCAATTACAAAATAGTCTTCACAGAAATAGAGGCAGATCTAAATGATTTAAGAAATATTAATTGCTCATGTGTAGGCTCAGCCAATATCATATAAATGACAATTTTCCCTAAATTAATTTACTTATTCAGTGTCATACCAATGGACCAAAGAATTATTTTATAAAGCCAGATAACAAATAACAATAACAAATAACAATAACAAATAACAATAACAAAATTCATCTAGAAAACAGAATTAAAAATATCAAGGCAATCAATAAAAAATGAAGGCAGTTTCCCTAGCAGTACCATATTTCAAAATATATTACAAAGTGGTATTCATTAAGACCATCTGATACTGACTAAGAAATAGAATATTGGATTATCAGTATAGATTAGGTATACAATATGCAGTAGTGAATGACAGCAGTAAGCTAGTGTTTGATAAACCCAAAGATCCAAGCTTTTGTGTTAAGACTCATCATTTGATAAAAATTACTTGGAAAAGTAGAAATCAGTTTGGCAGAAACTAGGCATAGACCAACATCTCCTACCATATGCCAAAATAATGTTAAAATTGAGAAATGATTTGACAAAAGAGTGATATCATAAGTAAATGAAGTGAGCATTGAAAAATTTACCTGTCAGATCTATGAACAAAAAAGACTTTGTGACCAAATAAGAGACAGACAGGATCATGGGAAATAAAATTAATAATTTTGATTACATGAAATAAAAAAAAAAAATTGGGGCACAAAAGAAGCCAATGCAGCCCAAAATAAAAGAATATCAGGAAATTGGTTAAATTTTCAACAGCCAGTTTCTGTGAGTGTTTCCACAATATGGCTAGCAGCTTCTGTGGGGGTGTAAGATCCACCAACAGCCTGCACCCAGAAAGCTGCCAGCACGCTGCAAAAGCACAAGTTCTTTTGATCTGCTTAACTAAGGAAAGCTGCATTAAGGGGTTTGACAAGCTTATTTTAATTCAGCATACAAATATCATTCACTTAGTTCAGGGGAAAAAGGCAGCACCCTGAACTTCAGAACAAAATACAAACAAATTACAAACATTGACAGACAGAACTTGTCTGATTCAAATCCCAATACATAGTTACCAGAATTCAACAAAGTCTCAGCATCTGGGTTACAAGCTGGAGGGCTCCTTAGTTACAGCTATCCAGAGTCTCTGCATCAGCACCATCATGAGTGAGAGCCCTTAACCAATTACAAACAGACAGACCCAATACAATTCGTAGTTACCTACATCTAGGTTCAGCCTGGGAGCTCAGAACAAGGGCTGGCCCAGAGTCACGCACGCCACCATGGCTGTGGGTAAGAGCTCCCAAGAAAAGAAGGCCAACCCCTGGTTTTATATCTTTTTCATAGTCAGGGGTGAGTCACACATATGACTCACCCACATGACCTAAAATCGTCACAAAGAGGGGATTTAAACCCATGTGGTCTAAGGACCTCTGATGTCCCAAACCTATCACTCAAACTCATTTGTAAACTAGGCCCTCCACTGAGTTAGCCCCACCTTGGGCCCCACCTTAGTTACCAATCCACACCGACATAGGTTTGGTTAACACCTAATAGGGGTTAGAGCCTAGAGCTTAGCACTTAGTAAGACTCAATGAAATACACTGAATTACTGAAAGCAAACAAAAGCCAAACTCTTCAAGGGCACTTGTTGAACTAAGTGCTAAGGAGCCCATTTTGCTTACCAACACAGTGAGCAAGACCTCACTTCTCAAATACCATATTTCCCCATTTATAAGATGCACCCTTTTTTGAAAAATTTGAGGTCTAAAAACTGGGTGCATCTTATACAGTGGTTGTAGATTTTTTCACTTGCATTTCCCACTTTTTTGCACTTGTTTTTGTGCTTATTGTTTACTTGCATTTCCCACTTTTTCGCACTTGTTGTCTTTGTGCTCATTGTTTCACTTTTGTTACCGGTATATTAGGTTATGTTTTGCCACGTTCTGCCCAGAAATGGCTCAGAAAATATTTTCGTACAGTGCTGAATTCAAGTTAAAAGTGATCCAGTTTGCAAAAGTGAATGGAAATCGTGTTGCTGAATGTAAGTTTGGTCCTTTTCCAACTGAGAAAACAATCTGACACTGGCTATGGGAAGAAGAAACCCTAGTGAAAATGCCAAGGCTGAAGAAGCCCATGAGAGGCAAGTCAGCAAAATGGCCTGATTTAGAGAGGGAATTGAAGATATGAATTGAAGAGCAAAGGACAGTTGCAGTTCCTGTATCCACAATGATGGTTCAGCATGAGGCAAGAAGAATTGCTGATGAAAAAGAAGTTATTGATTTCAAATGAGGACACAATTGGTGCTTCAGGTTCATGAAACAGAATGGACTAAGCATGGGTACATGCACCAGACTTGCCCAAAAGATGCCTGAAAGCCATGAGCAGATAAGTAAAACTTGAGTTCAATAACTTTATGTAATATATTTTTTTTTTTCAAATTTTGGGCCCCAAAATTAAGGTGCATCTTATACGTGGGGAAATGGTTGGCAGTTTTCAGAAGAAATCAAAGCTATCAATAAGTCACATAGCAAAATGCTCTAAATCATTTCTGATTAGAGAAATGCATATTAAAACAACTTTGAGAGACCACTTCACACCTTTCAGGTGGGTTAACATGACAGAAAAGGAAAATGACGAATGCTGTAAGGGATATGGAAAAATTGGGACATTGGTGAACCATTGGTGGAGATACAAATTAGTCCAACCATTCTGGAGAATAGTTTGGAACTAGACCCAAAAGGCTATGAAACTGTGCATACCCTTTGACCGAACCATACCATTACTAAGTGTGTATCCCAAAGAGATCAAAGAAAAGGGAACAGGGCCCATTAGTTCAAACATATTTATAGCAGTTCTTTTTTGGAGTGGCAAAGAATTAGAAATTGAGGATATGCACATCAATTAGGGAATGGCTGAACAAGTTGGGGTATGTGATTTTGATGGAATATTATTCTGCTATAATAAATGACAAGAGAGATTGTTTCAGAAAAACCTAGGAAGATTTATATGAATTGATGCAATATGAAGTGAGCAGAACCAGAAGAATATTGTAGACAGCAACAGTAATATTGTAATGATGATCAATTATGGATAATAGCTTCTCTGGTCAAGATAGTGATGCAAAATAATTCCACAGGACCCATGATGAAAATTCTATCTACCATCAGAGAAAGAAGTGATGAAATCTGAGTGCATAATGATGCATATTTTTCCCACTTTTTTTGTTTCTTGTGGTTTTTTTTTGCAATATGGCTAATATAGCCATATATTTTGCATGACTTCAAATGTATAATTGATATATTGCTTACCTTCTCTATTGGTGCAGGATGGTCTGGAAGTGGTAGAGAATTTGGAATTTTAAAAAAAAATAATGAATGCTTAAAAATAAATAAATAAGACAATAAAATTAAAAATGTGTGTTTGAATTCTGGCTCAAACTTGGATTTGACTGTCATGATTGGGTCTGTGCTCAATCCCAAGTTACTTAACTAAACAGGGCAACATTTTTCTCATCTATAAAAATAAAAAAAAAAAAGATTGGACTGTATCCTCCTTGCAATCTTTTAGAATTGCTTAAATGAAGTGTTCTTTTGTTACTATCTTCATGGAATTGTTTTGAGGAGCAAATAAAATGATTAAGTGCCAAAGAAATGTGGGCTAGTAATATTATTTTTATCTCTTGAAACAACAAGTTTAAAGCATTAAACATTTCAGGCAAACAATGCTTATTTGTTGAATTGAATAGAAGCTGTTTAAATGAAAGCAAGTGGAAAGCCAGAGAGATGATGCTAAACAGAAGAACTTATTACTCAAAATGTATCAATCCAACCCTCTTACTCAGGTGTCAACTCAAACTGATTTCCTAAAGCTTTATTTCCGTAGGCTCAAACCTATTGGCTTACCTCTCCCCCTAATTTCCCTCATATTTTTTTTTTTGCTGCTAGGTGACTCTAGGGTTGGAATCAGAAAGACATGTTCAAATCCAGTCTCAGACACCTCATTGCTATGTGATTCTGGACAAATCATGTTTACTTCAGCATTCTCATTAATAGAATGAGGTAATAATAGCACATTACTCCCATAGTTGTGAAATTAAATATTTGTAAAGCCCTTTGCAAACCTTAAAGTGATAATATATCTACCTGCCAGCTGTAACAATGATGTGACAATGACAATGATAATATTGTGAATAATGGCTTTCTCCACCTTTCTTTTCAGTTCAGGATTATCCAGTTGCCTTGCTTTTGAGTTTTGCTGATTCAGATATAGAGTGTGGTGAATCACTCAAGAGAATTCAAAACTAAAGTAATCTCTTGGGAGAGTCCTGTTCTGCTGAAATGGCTGGGCCAACAGATTGAAAAAAAATTACATATCTTTTCTTCATTTTTGCATTTCCACAGATTATTGAGTATGCTGATTGCATTGTTCAAGAGAAAAACAAATGGAAAATTGGTATTCCAAAGGAAGTTCTGTGAATTTTGATCTGTAAAAAGACACTTCTGATTTCCCAAGGTTTTTTTGCTATTCGTGTAACCCATTTCCTACAAAGAGTAACCATTGCTTCCTTGTCGATGCTATTTAATTATCTCTAGCACTCATTTTTGTCTTTTAATTGCAGCCCAATAACAGAAACAAGTAGGAGTTTCAAATTTGGAGCTTTTATTCATGCCCTTAATAATATCAAAACATGCTTGCGACTCAGAATTATACCATTTATTCTGAGACACAGGATATCCTGGAGCTTATTATCACTTCTCAAAATGACTACATTCTTTTGTAATAATAATTACTTAAATCCATGCTTTATGGCTAGTTAAAAAAAAAAAAAGCTTTCACATATTGCCTGACTTGACACTCCCTGTTAAAAAATCCCTGAAGTAGGTAGGTAGCAGTAAAATCCTGAGTAGGAGGAGACTTTGGGGGTCATCTAGTCTGGTCTCCCCATTTTAAAAATGAGAAAACTGAAGCTCAAAGAGGCTGAGTGTAGAATCATATAGTTCCTAAGGGGCAGAAGGAGATTTCAAACTCATCCTTTCATTCTCAATCTCATTATTTCCATTGTCCCCAAAATAGAAGCAAATTATTTTCCTGTGTTGCTTTATAACTTTCAGAGATTTTTTCACAATACCCACAGGTAGTTAATACAAGTATTATTATTCAGAAAGAAGATTGAGGGAATGGAAGAGTCATGAATTAGGATTTCATTTGTAAAGAGAACTCAAAGTCTATCTAACAAGGCAGGTAATACCTCCTTGGAAATTTACAATCCTAAGAGAGTTTCCTGGAGCATAGAGGCTATGTGACTTGCGTGCAATCACATAGCCATAATGTGTCAGACATGAGAGATTCTAATTTTCTGACCCTAAGTCTATTGTTTTTTACCACAAAAATAGGTCATCTTTTGCCTCGATTCTTGCCTAGTCTTTTTTTCCCCTTTTTAAAAATTTCTTTCTTTTTAGTTTCAGCACTCACTTCCATAAAATTTTGAGTTCTAAACTTCTCCCCCTATTTCTCCTCCCCCTTCCCCAAGACAGTATACAGAGTTGTTTCAATCTGCATTTCTCTAATCAATACTGATTTAGAGTATTTTTAATACGACCTTAGACAGCTTTAATTTCTTTATTTGAAAACTGCCCGTTCATATCCTTTGGCTATCAATTGGGGAATGAGATATTCTTACAAATTTGACTCAGTTCTCTATATATTTTCAGAATGAGGACAGCCAGAGACACTGGCTATAAAAATTGTTTCCCACCTTTTTGCTTCTCTTCTAATCTTGGTTGCATTGACTTCATTTGTGTAAAAATGTTTCAATTTAATAGAATAAAAATTATATATTTTGCATTTCATAATGTTCTCTATCTCTTCTTTGGTGATAAATTCTTCTATTCTCCATAAATATGACAGGTGAACTATTCCTTCCTCTCCTAATTTGCTTATAGTAGCAGCCTTTATATCTAAAGTATGTACTCATTTTGACTTCATCTTGGTATATGGTGTAAGATGTTGGTCTATGTCTAGTTTCTGTCACATTGTTTGCCAGTTTTCCCAGCAGTTTTTGTTAAATAGTGAGTTCTTATCTCAAAAGCTATAGTCTTTGGATTTATCAAACAATGGGTTACTATAGTCATTGACTACTATGTCTTGTGTACTGTCAATCCTTTCAGATTATTTGAACCCTAATAATAACCAAAGCGTTCAAACTGCTTTGCTGTATTCTAAAAATCCCCCTCTTGCTGTCGGCAACTTGAAAGACCAAATAAACAAGAGGTATCTTCCCTGTTGGTGACAGGATGTGTGCAACCAGAACAGTGGGAATTCTACATTTGCATCTTGTGATTGTAATCTCTAAGGTACTCTACCTTGTCAATTATCTTGTTTGCCTAAGAACTTCCTTTCTTTGGTATGGAGATCATAAACTGCAGTTGGGAAATTGTTACTTAAACTTTGTCCTTCTTCAAGCAGTCAATCAGAAGTTTCTTTTTGATTCCATGATCATGGTCTGCTAGCTTTAAGGAAATAAGTTATACAAATTTAGCTCTGTTTGCCTCCTTTAAACAAACTTTCAGGTCAACAGTACCTAAACTATTCCACTGATCCACCACTCTATTTCTTAGCCAGTACCAAGTAGTTTTGGTACTGGCTTTATAATACAATTTAAGATCTGGTGTAGCTAGACTACCTTCCTTTGGATTTCTTTTCATTAATTCCCTTGATATTCTAGACCTTTTAATCTTCCATATGAATTTTGTTATTATTTCTTCTAGTTCTATAAAATATTTTTTGGTAGCTTGGTTAATATGTCATTGAATAAATTAATTTAGATAGAATTGTCCTTTTTATTATATTAGCTCATCTACCCATGAACAACTAATATTTTCCCAGTTGTTTAGATCTGATTTTATTTGTGTGAAAAGTATTTTGTAATTGTGTTTTGCCTAGTATTTAATACTGAATAGTCATTGTCTCAGACAAACTGAGAACCGGGAAAGACTTTAGCTTAAAAAAGCCAACATCTTCCACTGCATCTGGGGACATCACCCATCTTCTTGACCTCTATCTTGCCACTAGACCCTGATGACTTTGGAGGAGAGAGTAAGGCTGATGACTGCGTAGCTCTGCCTCACTTAAATCCAATTCACTTGCAAGTCAAGACACCACCCCTTTGTTGTCATTGGTCCTCTTTGACTGAAAGATGAACAACAACAACAATAATAAGCAAATAGATTCTCTATTATGTTTCTGGAATGATCTTTCTTTAAAAAAAAAAAAAAACTTTGGTAGCACTTTGGACCTAATTTCCACAATAACTAAGTTTATTTTATATTATGGTTGTATGTATATACCATCTGTTACATTTCACAGCCATTCAAAAACATTAGTTAATTGGTTGCTATGTACAAGGCGCTATGCTGTGCCCTGGGGATGCAATGGTGGCTCATTTATATATAGTGTTCCAAGACCTGTGGTCCTTTACTCTCTCCTAGGTCTCCTTAGTTAAGACCTCTCCTAGGTCTTCTGTACTCTGTACTTAGTTAAGCTGTTCCTTTGATAGACACAGTTTATTACCAAGATTGCATGAGAAACCTTTGAAGATTATGATCACCTGCCAATTTATCCACAGTCCACACCCACAGACCACAAATTTTGAGAATCCAGAGTTACAGCCATGGAAAAGACAGATGAACAAGAATGTTGAAAATTTTGGGGAAATGTCTTCTGAGATAATGAAACCGCTGAGGTCAAGGAAAAATAGCTATGTTACTAAAGTACTGAATCTAATACTTTGCTTCTCTGTTTTTTGGCAACGAAAGTATGAACAAGAATGATTACTTTTGAAAGAAAGGATCTACTTTCTTAGAGATTCCCAGCATAGGGAATTCAAAGACTAACTACTGAGAAAAAGGCATTGTCCCCAGGGAAAAACCTTACCTTCAGCAGCTTTTTGATTCAACACTTTGCCCATTATTCTATTGCTACAGAAAGCTACCGAGGGGTTGTATACTCTACTTGAGTCTAAAACAATCATTTAAGCAACCAGATTGTTAGATGATATCTTCTTGGATCTTTACAACAGTGTGAAATGTTGCTGCCAGATCAAAGAGCTAAGAAACAAAGGGAGTGGGGAAGGCCACTAGAAGAGGACATTGTGCAGAGAGCTGTGTAGTGCCACCAAACCTTACAGAGGAGCACAGCATCAAGGGGTTCCAATTCTGACCTAGGTTAATGAGCTGTGAATTGCCCAGTGTGGGAGGATGCTGAGACGCTTTTGGATCCAGCCCCTAAGGAAAACTTAATAAGATGGGAGGGATTCAGAAGGGAGTGACAAGAATAATAAGAGAAGGGAAAAGACTGAAATATTCTAGGAAGAAAAAAATCTCAAAAACTTTAAACATAAACACATAAATCAGCAGGAAAAATAGAAACAGAAGGAATTGTGACCTATAACTTTAGTAAATGAGTTCAGGCATCTATGAAAAAAATACTCTAAAATGAAGGAAAATGATCCAACACTTGAGACAGAGGATCCTGTGGAAGTTAAGGAGAACATGGGACCACAATATGCTATTCCTGAGTGGTTTGAAAGGGGAATTATGAGGACAAAATTTTTTGTCCTGTACAATAACAACAACAACAAAAGCAATGATTAGGATAGGGGAAAACAATGACAACAAAAATTTGACTCTATAATGGTAAGCCTCACCAATAGAACAAAAGAGAAAACAATAAATTGAGAATGCACATGCACAGATGTGGAAGATAACCTAGAAGAAGAGAAGCAAAAAAAAAATAAAAAATATTAAAAAGAAAATATAGTCACTATGAAAGCAAAACAAAAAACCTTGAAAATAGGATGCATGAGTCAACCTAAGGATCATAGATCCTCCAGAAGAACACTATGGGATGAAAAACCTTTACATCATCACCAAAGAAATAAAAGGAAAGAAATTTCCATCATTTTTAAACACAGAAAATGAAATTCCAATAGGAATAATTCACAGATTGCCTCCAGGGAAAAAAACAAAAAACAAACAAACTCAAGGATGAAAACTCCAGGACACATAGTGGCTAAATGTAGATTTAGTTCAGAAAAAAAAAAAAGTTATGCAAACCATCAGGTGAAAGACCAAAAAAATATAAAGGAAAAGTTATTCAAATGCTTCAAGGAAATTCTGGGATAATGGGATAATGTATTCTAAAGAGTTTTGGAGCTCAGTATACAACACAGCATAACCTATTCTGAAAATCTGTGCTCAACCATGCAGGAAAAAAGATGGACATTCAATAATAAAGTAGAGATTGAAATATTTTTAGAAAGAAAACCAGAGATGGAGATTATTTGCTTCTCAAACACCCCAGTAATTGAAGGAGGAATGAATAAATGGAGAAAACAACAGCAGTTGAGTGACAACAGAAAGACAAGTGAAAGACTTCTTTTTATTGGTACACAAGGAGATAGGGTGAAGCTAGAATTCTGGTAGAGGTAACAGTGAACAGACAGAGAAGAGACATTATGGAAAAAAATCTGGTGACACTCTGCTTACAGGTAAATAGTTCTTTTATGAGAACATACCCCAAGACAGGAGTGTACATGAAAGGGGATGGAACACAGAGGGGGATACAGAGGAGTGAGTGGTGCACTGGGGTCAAATCAAGGGCTACTAATAGTGAGGCCTCTCTGTGGTCTCAGAAAGAGAAGAGCCTGCAGGGGAGTGGATAAAGATGAGGGGGAAAAGACTGAAAAGGTAGAGAAAGGAAGGAGGCCTTACTTTGGAAGCAGTAGGGGGTTTCTACTGATGAATGCTCCTATAGATGAAGGGTGATGAAGAACTTAAATTGGATGAGTCCTGGGGGACACGATGACTGAAAAGTCTACTTGTCTTGAAAGGAGGGAAGACGAGGGACACAAAGAAGAGATTTCCAAGCAAATGTAAAAAGAAAAAAGGTCAACAAGAAAGGCTAGAGACTAGTGAAGGGGAGAAATCCTACCATAGGGCAGTGTCCTCTCTGACACCTGCAATAACTGGCATCGTTTGGAGAGTGAGGCATAGTGAAAAAGGGGAATCCATGGGGGTAAGTCCTACAAGACAGTTGCTAAAAGCATCTAGAGGGCAAAATGGATACCTTGGAAGATTAGATTATATAAAGAATACAAAGAAAAAGTAGAGACCAGATGATTATATTGATTAGGAATCAGAGGAAAAGTGTCAAAAGTAAATGGAAACAGAAGATAATGAAAATAGTAAAAGAAATCCTTTTTCAAAAGATTGAAAAAGAAAACCAAAAAGGAATTAAAAAAAAATAATAACCGGGACTAGCTAAAGGGGAGGAGAGGAAAAAGGGAACTGATTTGACAAACCAAGAGGAAAAAAGGGTGGTGGGGGGAGAGAGATACACATATATAACTAGATAAAAGGAGAGAGGAACTAATAAACAAAACCCTAAAGGGAAATGAGTAGCAAACGATTAGAGGGAATTGGGGGCCAAGGGAAGAAAGCCAATGGGAACAGGGCCATCTCAAAAAAAGATTAAAGTAATTAAAGAAACATAATGCTGTGTTTATAGCAGAAGAGGGGAAAAATCATAACTTGAATAAAACCCAATTTTAGAGATAGGTGGAAGAAAATAGAAACCTATCTCTTGTAACTTTAAATGTGAGTAGATTAAACAATCTAATAAACAAAAAAGGTAACAGATTGAATAAGAAATAAAACCTTACAATTGCCGATTACAAGAAACACATGTTAAAAAAACACATATAAAACTGAAGGGATGAAAAAAAAAATTACTATACAGAAAGTGAATCCAAAAAAAGCAAGAGCTGTCACCATGCTATCAGACAGAGTAAAAATGAACATTTAAAAAAACAAAAGGAATAAGCAAACGATATTATGATGAAAGGAACCATAGACAACAGACCAATATCACTATCTATCTTCTCTTTCTTTTTACTCTAGCTCAGCATTCTCTGATTCCTGACCCATATAATCATCTGGTCTTTCCCTTTACTTTGTATTCTTTATATAATGTAATCTTCCAAGGTATCCAAGTCTCTGCTTTTCTCGGAATAATATTTTATAATTAATAAAGAAAAGGGAAGAAACTACACATTTATTAAGTGCCTGCTGTATTCCATGAGCTATTCTAAGCAGGTCAAATATCATCTCATTTGATCTTTAATATCACTATTTACAGATGAGGAAACTGAAGCAAACAGTCATTAAGTAACTTGCCCAGGGTCAAACAGCTAGTAAGTGTTGGAGTTGGGGCTTGAACTCAGGTCTCTCTGATTCCAAGTCTGGCATTCTTTACCCTATGCCACTTAAATGATTTGGTTTTTCTGTAATAAAATACAGCACAGAAGCTAACTTACTGGAAAGATATTAGGAAGAGGTGTTCTATTATGTTTATTGCCAAACTTGTGGAATTCATGATACTACCAGGGGAAAAAACTTAAAGTCCCTTTCTATTCTGACATTCTGTGATTCTGAGTTAATACTCTTGGGCCTCAGATTCTTGCCAATCATCCAGTTTGCATCATAATTTTTGTTTTAATGGGCTTGGATTAGAACATATTTGACTATCAGAGCATATAAAACAACACTGGCTGAGACATTAAATTGAATAAAATGAAATATAAATATAATAATGATATAAATAAATATAAACATAACACTGTATACCTAATGTACTGAATATGCCTAAATAAAATAAGCACCTGACTTGTATGTAATATGTAAATATAATATATATAAATAAAATAAATATGATATATAATATATAAAATAAAGATATAAATATAATAAGTACCTGGAATATAATAAGTTAAGAAGAAGAAGAAGAGATCATTATAGACTAGTCTTGGTGGAAAATGTTTCTAAGAGGAGGGTGGACTGGAGTTGGGTGTTCCAGGATGGGTAGGATTTAAGTAGGCAGAGAGGGTGGGGAAAACACTGCAGGCAAGAGGACTAGCAGCAGCAAGTGTGGGGAAGTAGAGAACTTGTGAGAACAACCCCTAACTGGCTGTTTGGAAGGCTTATGAAGCTCTGGGGGCTAAAGGCCAGGGATTTGTTTTAAGTCAAGAGAGATAACAATTCTACTTTTGATGGTTTCCATGAGGCTTTGACTGAACACAGAGTTCTGAATTTAATTGAAGGAATATTCAGAAACTTGATAAAGTACAGGGAAAGATACCGGACTAATTCCAGGATTAAGTTATCTATGAGACAAATGTTTTTGTGACTGTTAAAAATGTTGATTTGCTATTATCTGAGTTCACCAGCAAATGCTTCCTATACTTATTCTGCTTGGCCCCAGAGGGTAGAAGTAAGAGCAATGGGTGGAAGTTTCAGAGAGTTTGGGTTATTTCAAGAAAAAATCACTAATGATTGGAGCTACTCAAAAGGAGAATCATGTCATTTAGTAGGAAGTGGGTTTTCCATCATTGGACATCTAAAAGTGGAAGAACAACCAATTTTTGTAAATGTTCAAGATGTAGAGAGTGGACAAGGTGAACTTGGAAGTCCCTTTCAGCTCAGATATTGTGATATTAATAAAACTAGATAAAGCAAAATTTCATTTTTCCTTCATTGTAGTCACACATTGAACAATTTTTAACTACTGGAATGTTTGACTTAAAAAATTCCATAGCTAGTTAGTGAAGGTAGATACTACGTACTGTTGTTTGGTTGTGTAGAGAGCTTGCAATCTTTTGGGATCCAAGGTAATAAAATTTTTAAAATTCTATTTAATGAGTAAAGAGAGAGAAGAGAGAGAGCGAGCGAGAGAGAGAGAGAGCAGAACAGAAAAAAAAGTAGAATAGAAAATATATATATATGAAAAGATGAATCTGCTTACTTCACAGGATATTTTTTGAAAGAAATACGTGATAAATTCACGTTATCTTCAAAACTATCATGTTTGTCTGTTTCTGACTGTTCTTCCATTTTTTTCTCTGCACATTTAAAAAAAATGATTCAGTAATTTCTTTTTCTTTTGGCAACACTATGTAATAGTAATTAAGGTGGGACCTTTTTGCTTTTTTTCTCTTAATGATTCTGGCCTTTGTTTGAATGGGGCAGATAAAATGGGATCTTTTTGTCTTGGTTATTTCTCACCTTAGAGAAAATTGGGAGTCATTGATTTGTATATGATGTGATTGTGTGGATGGGGAACTATCCCACACCCAGCCTGGGTGAGGTCAGAGCCTTCAGGGCTCTGAACAGAATATAATTGAGGACAACTTGGCATTTGACTTTTTGGGGGCCCACTTATGGAAGGAGTGTTGAGACTCTGGGCAAGCTGCAAACTGCCCCCCGGCTTTGCAACTCAGAAGTTGCACTGGTGTATTGTGATTTGAATCAGACAAAGTCTGTCTGTTGATGTTTGCATCTCCCTTGAAGTTCAGGGGGCTGATCTTTTCCCCCTGAACTGTGAATGATATTTGTATATTTGATTAATCTGAGATTGTTAACCCCTTAAAGTTACTTTCCTTGGTAAAGCAGTTGTTGTGTTGGCAGCTTTCTGGGTGCTGGTTATTGGTAGATCTTACACCCCCACCAAAGCTGCCAGCAAGATTGTTACAATACACTATTACTATCTTTCTCCTCCTTCCCTCTGAAAACATCTTTCTAAATAAAAACTAAAATATAATCCTTGTATCAAATAAACATAAAAAATTCAAAATGTTTCAAATCTAAAAATATATGCTTCACTCTGTATCTCCAATCCATGCCTCTTCAACCCTCAAATTTTCAAACCACAGTGGGAGGTGAGTAGCATGCTTCATCACTGGTATTCTGGAGGTCACTGAATGATCATGAGTCATTGCATTCTTCAGAGTTCTTAAATTTTTCAAAGTTCTGTTTCTTTACATTGTTCTTATAGTATAAATTATACTCCTGGCTCTGCTTACTTTACTCTATATCAATTCACACAAGTCTGCTCAGGTTTCTCTGAAACTATACCTTTCATTATTTATTGCAGTGAAATAACATTCCATTACAGTTATATGACATCATTTTCCAATTGATAGGTACCCCCATTGATCCAGGATATTAGTAATATAAATTTCACTATTTATTAACATTTGTAAAATATGTGACCATGTTTAAAAAGGAAACCATTTGCTTCTTAATGTATGTTAATAACATAGCCACTATGTGAGACACAAAAGACCTAATATTTGCCTGTCAGAGTTAAGATGAACATTTAAGCTTTCAACCTCTAAGAAGAAAGTGATTGTGAAATAGCCAAAATAGAATCTATCATGACATGGAGCATCTAGGGAGTGAGGGATCTGCTCAATTTTATAAACTTACAAAAATAACAGAATTTGATTTGGAAGAAACCTTAGATAGAGATCACCTAGTAGTCCAGCTTATAAATTAACATGTATTTCATTTATGTACTTCTTATAACCTTTGATTGTAAAGTATCCAAATTTAAAGCCAAACAATACGTGTAGAAATGGAAAGCATTATAACATCTGTTATACATCTCAATATCAGCAATTTTGGTAAATATCATAAATTGGTTTTCCCTAAACTACAACTTTTTGAAAAATACCAAATAGTAACTGTTTCTCTTTTGGCCAGGAACCTTGAGTGTCATCTCCTCCCAGTTTGATTTTTTTTCTTTCTTGAGTTTGATTAAAGGGGCCATCCCTTGATTGGCTTCTTAAAGAGTTCTATTCACTAAATGGGTGTTACCTCACTCAAAGTGAGAACCTGAAAAGACCGTAGTCTGAAAAGGCCAGAGTCTCCCAGTGCATCTTGGGCCACCTCCAGTCATCCTAGTGAATATCAGGCCACTGGACCCAGATGGCTCTGGAGGAGAAAGTGAGGTTGGTGACCTTGCATAGCCCTCTTTCACTCAAATCAAAGCCAACTGCAAGTCATGTCATCATTTCCCTGATGTCATGGTCCTCTTTGGGAATAAAGGACAAACACAACAACTTCTTGAAAATTAAAATTACTTCATAACAGGCATAGATAACAGAATCTTCTAACAATCAAATTAGAATTCAGTTAAATTATATTTTTGTCTCTATTTTTAAAAAGTTAATGTCCTTTTATTATAGATAAATATATAACTATTCCAAAAATGAAATCCAGTGGCACAGATGAAACTAGAATTGGCAAAAACAAAGAAGCTACTTAAGTGGTGGTACTACAGAAACTCTTTCCACAATCTGGCTAGCAGCTTCTGTGGGGGTGCAAGATCCCCCAACAACCAGCACCCAGAAAGCTGTCAGCACCCAGAAAGCACATGTTCTTTTGATCTGCTTAACTAAAGAAAGCAAGGTGAAGGTGTTGACAAGCTTACTTTAATTCAGCACACAAATATCATTCACTTAGTTCAGAGAAAAAAGCCAGCACCCTGAACTTCAGAGCAAATTACAAAGTACAAGCATCAACAGACAGACCCAATACAGATTCATAGTTACCAACATCTAGGTTCAGCCCGGTAGCTCAGAACAAGGGCTGGCCCAGAGTCACACGCGCCACCACTGCTTCGGGAATGAGCTCCAAGGAAGAGGAGGCCAACCCCTAGTTTTATATCTTTTTCAGCGTCAGGGGTGAGTCACGCATGCAACTCACCCACATGACCTAGAATCGGCACAAAGAGGTGGACTTAAACTCAAGTGGTCTAAGAGCTCTGCTGTCCCAGGCATGTAAACTAGGCCCTCCCTGGAGTTAGCCCCACCTTGGGCCCCACCTTAGTTGCCAATCCACACCCACATAGGTTTTACACCTAATAGGGGTTTGGGCCTGGGGCTTAGCACTTAGTAAGATTCAAAGAAATATGCTGAATTACTCAAAGCAAACAAAAGACAAACTCTTCAAGGGCACTTGTTGAACTAAGTGCTAAGGAGCCCATTTTGCTTACCAACACAAACACAAAACAAAAAAAAAATGTAGAAAATAAAATCTAGTTCATTTATCACTGAGATTCAATGCGTGTTATTGATGAAGAGGAAAACTTCAGTATTTCCCTTATGTTAAAGGTGTCACTGCAGACAGGCTGAGAGCTAATTAACTGAAATATCATACATACATACAGAATATTTTAACAAGGCTAGAATCTCTTTTTCCCAGAGGAAAATATATTTCAAAAACAATAACAAACCTTTAACTTTTTATCATTACATTAAACGAATTACTTGTATACACGTATGATTTCTTATTAAATTACTAAATACAAAAAAAAACTTTATAGGAGAAACATTGATGTAGCTGAAATCAGTCTCAATAAGTCATGCAAAACAACTTTAAAAGTTCCTGCTTGCAGATTTCCATATATATGAAGACCATGGTGTTCAATTCTCTAAGAAATTAAAGTTTCCATATTAAAGTAAATGGAGCAACAGATGTAGTAAAAGATGTTTAGTTAGGTTATTCTATTAAAACTTAGGGAATTGATGTTAGCTTGAAACTCTGTTGATGGTAATGTCAAATGAAGAAAAAAAATCTTTCAATATAATTGCTTTGGAAGGTGGGACAAATATTGTAGGATTTGGGGCTGGAGGAACTTCTTCAGTTGATACAACTGCGGAAAATATGCTCTCGTTGGCTCCCAAGTGAATCTTCTAACTATGTCCCTGAGGATTCTGTATGTTTATCGCTGCAGTGACCTAGAATGCTGAAAAGCCAAATAACTGGATGAGCTAGCTTGTGGTGCCTAGGAAGGTCTTGCTGCTCTTGCATTCTGATTTTTCCACTATGGAGAATGGGGAAGAACATTTCTTGTACATCAGTCTTTCAAGTTCCACCTGCACGTACGGATATAAATCTTGATCATATGCATTTTCTTCAAATATGATGAGTGGGGAACTGCCACTCCTACCTACCACATACCACTATCCCTCCTGAAAATGAGAAGTCTACAGAGCTCACAGCTGCTACAACTTTAGCAGCAGTAGAGATATTTCTGTTGGCATGTGAGGAAATGCTGCAGCTCCTTCCCATTGCTGAAAGTTATCTGATGCCACAGAGAACAATGAGGATGGTATCAGTGTAAGCTCTTAGAATGACAGGATTCCTCAACATGAATGAATGGGATAGTGGACCTAGGACTACATTTGAACTCAGAGGTTCTGAGCTTGTTTGTATGTGTAAGTAAGGTGGATTTTAGTGTGCGAGGGGTAGATTTTTGTTATTCTTTCTTAGAATTCAGTTTCCTAGACTCCATGGCCATAACAATCTCTATTGCCCAGGCTTATGGTTCGAAAGATCTGACCATGCTTGTGCAGCATCATATGCTGATAAATAATATAAACATTTGTGCTTAAATTGTAAATATCCACTGCAACTGCACAGTGAGATACAAGGATGAAGTGATGTAAACTTGTGAGGCTGTTGCTGGCAATATGTTATCTGTTGCCCTATAAAGCAGTTGGCCACTAGTCAAGGAGTGGGGAACACTTAGGGTTGAATGTACAAGCTAGAATGCTGTGTATGCCTTGATTGGCCTCCATCAAGGATTGGGGCGAGCCCTTAAGGTTGAATGCACAAGCTGGAATGCTGTGTGTGCCTTGACTGGACCCCATTAAGGTTTGGGGGGAATATGTGTTTGCCTCAACTGGTCCCAATTGAGGCTTGAGGGAATGTAGGGGAATGCACGAGTTGTGCCCATCTTGATTAAACCCATTGAGACATAGGGGTAATTGCCCCCCTTTCTCACTGTCCCCTGTGAGAAAGGTGATTAGAGAATGTTGTAGGAGTTTGTCCTCCTGTTATTAGCACCTCTTGTGAGAAGACTAGGCTAGAATAAAGTTAGATTATTAACCCCTTTGAAGCTGTCTTTACTATCTGAACAGATCAAGAGTGAACCTGTACTAGCAGCCATCCTATGTGCTAGTGTTATTGTGCTAGTGTTATCTGTCTTACACCATGGTACTTTACTTTTTATCTCATTTGATTCTTATAACAACCCTGTGAAGTAGGTGAAATTGTTCTCTCCATTTTACAGATTAAGAAACTGTTACATGACTTGGTCGAGATCACAAGGCTAGTGTTTGAAATAGGATTTAAGATCAGATCTTCCTGACTCCAAGTGCAGTAGTGTAGCCTTTATATAACCTAGCTGCCTCCCAAAGTGTGAGTTTGAATAGTGGCTCTGCTACTTACTACCTGTGTCATCATTTATTTCTCTTAGATTCAGTATTCTCATCAGTGAAGCAGGGATTTTGGATTGCATAATCTCCATGGTCTCTTTCAACTCCAAATTTGAGTATCTTTTTCCTTTTAACTTGCTATTCCCATAGGTAGGGGAAGAGCTCAGCAGTAGTATTTAAAGTAGTATTTAATGCTATTTTGAGAGGTCCTGGCTCAGCAGATTCAGTCAATAGCAACAACTCCAAAAGGTGTTCATTGTCTCTAGACACTCATCAAGTTAATGTCCCCAGAAAAAGGTGATTTAAACTAATAAAACAGATCTAGGTAGGGAGAGCATATCTAATATAGTCACATATTTGTTTTGGATAGATATTATGACAATTAAGCATTTAAGATTTATTCATACCATTCTAATGCTGTTGGCTGATTAGACCAATTTGTTAACAAAATCAATCAAATTAGCTAAATGTCATTGAGTACTGGCCAAACCTGTATTTTTCACTTTTCAGCTAATCTACATTTAATTTCATCTGCATGTAGGATTTAGCTTTAGCCAATAAGGAAGTAATTTTAGACCTTCTGAAGCTACATAAATGTTCAACTAAGGTTTGGTGAGGTTGTTGCTTTATTTGTTGGGGGAACCTATGAAATCATAGATATTTCTAAGTGTACACACACACACACACACACACACACACACACACACACACACACACACAGAGTTGTAGCCAAGTGTGATTCACATGAGCAATATATCAATTTTAGGCTCTAAAAGGTTTCTGAAGCATGATAAATCTCTTCAGAGGCAGTTTGATTGTCAGAATAAATCGCTTGCTCCTGATGAAAGAGAGAAAACTTATAAACAGAGTTCCAAACCAGGTCCTTTCCTATATGACTACTCTATAATTTAAAGTTATGGTTCTTGTGTTTTCATTTTCATTTTTTTTTTTTGAAAAATCAAACAAAAATGAGCTCATCTGATACAGTTATTACTGCCCAGCCACTCTAAGACTCAGGACAGAGACAGATGCTTCTCTCATTCTTCCTCTGGTAGGGAGGGATATATCATAGGATATCCATTATATTAATGTTATCTAAGCTTTAGATTCCTTATTAGATCTAACCTCAAGTCCCAAGTCATTGCATCAAATGACCTTACAAATTTGAATCATAACAATATTACATAATCACTGAATTTCATATTTGGAAAGGACCACAGTAGCCAGATTTCCTATTATTTTTGAGATTATTGATTTCCCAGTCACCCAAATTCAAAATGTAGATGTCATTTTCAACTCCTCATTCTCCTTCCCTGTGCCCTATCTGTTGCCAAGTCTCGTCATTTCTTCCTTCATGTCTCTTTTATTAGTCCCCTTCTCTCTATTCACACAATAGACACCCTTTTGTAGGTCCTTTATCATTTCATGCTTAGACTATTGTAATAGCCTTCTGGTTGGCCTCCCCAGTCTCAAATCTCTCCTTACTCTAGTCTATTTTCCCTTTAGTGTCCAAAATAATTTTCCTAAAATGCCACCCTGAAAATACTACTTCTCTACTCAATAAACTTTAGTGGCAACATTATTTCCAGGATCATATTTAAAATTCTCCATTTGGCCTTTAAAGTAAAGTCCTTTATAACCAGGACCCTTTCCACCTTTTTACAGCCGATAGGTGTGCCAGTGGATATAGCCCTGGAACTGGAGTCAATCAAAAAGGCCTCAATTCAAACATAGACAGTACTAGGTATGTGACCTTGGGCAAGTCACCACTTAACCTAGGTCTGCCTCAGTTTCCTTATCTATAAAATGGGAATAATAATAGCACCTACCACCCATGATTGTTGTGAGGATAAAGATGAGATAATAGCTGCAAAGTGCTTTGTAAACTTTAAAGTACTCTACAAATACTAGCTATTATTATGTATTGTCATTATCTTATGTCACTCTACACCCCTCTGTAAGCTAGCAAAACTGGCCATTTTCCTGTTCTTCATATACAACACTCCATATACAACCGAATTCTGGGCTTCTGTATAGTTTGTCTGTATGTGGTTGTTTGAATGTAGTCTCACTGATTGGATTGTGAACCTCTCAAGGGCAAGGATTGTTTTGGCCTTTCTTTGTATCCTCAGGTCTTTGCAAAGTGCCTGGTATACAGTAGGTGCTTAAAAATCCTTATGACTTGATTTTAGGCAGCTAAGTGGAACAGCAGATAGAACACTGAGTCTGGAGGCAACCTTAGACACTAGTTTCCTGACTTTGAGCAAGTCACAGCTGGCAAAAAGTAGAGAATATTGGGAAGATGAGCTGAGCCCTACAGTGGTAAGAAGAAAATCCATCTGGTTTATATAATTATGGTGAGAAAGTCTGAAAAAAGGAGAAAGAGAGACAACACAATTTTGTCAGCTAGTCAAGAATGAAAAATTATTTTTAGGGTCAAAACCAATTAGCAAATTTTATAACTGTATTCAAAGAATCTGGGAATGACAGAATATAACAAATTACAGAAGTTTATAGGATTTAGAGTGGGAAGGGATCTTCTAGTACAACTCCTTATTTATAGATGAGGAAACTGAGGCCCAGAAATAGAAAATGCCTTGCTCAGTGCTGTACAGGTCACTGGTTGAGCCAGGATTGGAACCAAGAGATAACTATAAACCAAATGTTCTTTCTATGGTACCATGGCATTGTGAGTCACATCTTAGTCATAATTTTAAAAGTCCTAAAAAAAAAAAAAGATAAGGTTCTGGATATCCCTGGCTTACCCTTGTTGTTATGCAAGGAATTCTGGGCTAGTGTCTAGATTTATGGTTCTTAGAGAGTAGATGAAATTCCTTCCCTCAGGCTCACATCTCCTTGAATGGTTGTGTTTTGTTTTCTACTCTAAAGTTTATGATTGGAGTGGATTAATCTGATCAGAATTATTAATAAACCCCTACCCAATGTAAAGCCTATATCCTTCCTGATTTGCTACATTTTACTGAGTGCTAGTCACATGATATTGGCATAATTGACTCAGTCCCTTACATGAATAAACTGGTGTGCTTGGATACTGTATGAGGTATTTTGCTTTATTTGCATAGAATCAATAAGAGGAAAAATATGCTAAATGCCATAGCATCTACTGTGTACCCATAGTTTCTACTACCCTAAACTTTTTCCTGGAGGGTATATACCCATTCTCTAAATGCATTATTTCCAAAAGAAATACACTTCAGTTTGTTTAGCCCCAGTAGTCATTTGGACAATGGAGAAGAGGAAATACAGTATAGTTACCAATTAGTGTTTGACTTGCAGCACCTACTAGGCCAGTCATTAGATGAAGTCAGTAAGTTAACATACATTTCTTAGGCATCGTATATGTGCCAAGCATGGTGCTCAGCACTGAGGATACAAAGAAAGACAAAAGATAGCCTCCGACCTCGATCTACAAGAGGAAATAATATGCAAACAACTATGTATAAACAAGATATTTGTGTATATGAATGTATATGTACATAAACATATGCAAACATACATATATACATATTCATACATACACATATACGGAGCTGAAGTAATCAACAATACATCAAAAGAAGGATGAATGCTAGTGCACTGAGGGAGATTGAGAAAAGCTTCTGCAGAAGATAGGACTTTAGCTGAGATTTGGAGGAAGTTAAGGAAACTAAATGTTGGCATTGAGGGACAGCAAGGAAAAATGCCCCAAATCAGGAAATGATGTGTCTAGTTTGAGGCATAGCAAAGAGGCCATTGTCACTGAATCAAAGAATGTATGGCAAAGTGAAGTGTAAGAAAATTAGAAAGGGAGAAAGGGTAAGGTTATGAAGGATTTTAAAAATTCAACAGAGGATACTATATTTGATCCTAGAGGCACTAGAGAGTGACTAGAGATGATTGAATAACGGATGGCATGTTCCAATCTATGCTTTAGGAAGATCCTTTTAACATCTAGGTGAAAGATCGACCAGAGTAGGGCCAGTCTTTGAGAAAGAGAGGACAACAACTAAGCTATTGAAGTGGTTTAGGCATGAGGTGATAAGCTCCTGGTACATGGTGGTAGCAATATCAGAGAAGAGAAGAGGGAATATATGAGATGTTACAAAGGGAGAAATTATAGGACTTGGCAATAATTTGATTATGGGGTGGAGAGAATGACAGTGTAGAGTTGAGGATGATACCTGGATTTCAAGCCTGGATGACTATGAGGATGATGGTTCCCTCAACAGTAATACAAACTGAGGAACTCCAGATCTGCAATTTGGCTACTCCTTATAGGACGTGAAATGGACCCAGGAGAACACCCTCTTCTCTGTGCTGACAGAAGCTTTTCCATTGATGTTTTTCTCATTGATAGTGAACTCAGACTTCTATTCTCCAAATAGTTCATCAAATATAAGGAAGAGAAACTTAAAGTGAGGCCTCAGCAAGGAGATTCATCCCATGTGTCACTATTGGTCATCTTTAGGAAGAAAATGGTTACTCAGTTAACCTGAGGAGTTTAGATCCTCATCTTGTTAAAGGTGAGGTACAAGGACAAGTGATCTCCTTGAGATTCTCCTAGCACAAGCATTTTAGGCATGTATTTCTCTGTCACCTTTAACCTTCTCTCCATGCTCCTTTAATACCTAGTCTCTGTAGAGAAAGCAACAAAAAGTTAATGGAAGGTATTAGAGATTAACAAGCTATGAAGCTGAAGAAGGGAAGATGACAAAGAAAGCTAGATAACAGGAAGGAGGAAAAGATTATTTCCATCAATTTGTCTTTGCAGATATGGGAATGAGGAGATGGGAGATTAAGGTAGTGTTAAAGGAGAGGTAGGAAAAAAAGGTAAACTATAGGAAACAAAGGAAGAGACAAAAGAGGTCTTGGTTTCTTTCAGAATAAAATTCATTTCATTAATCACAGTGTTTATTTAAAGCGTACAATAGTATGTTTATTTTGTCTGACACAGCACTGAAGTGGTAAATCTACATGATGTGAGTTTAAATGTCTGTTAATACTTAGATTTGCAACACCAATGTCACCTTTGACTCCTCACCGTCATTTTCCCCACATATTCGATCGGTTACAAAATCGTACTTAACACCCCGTGTACTTTCATGTAGCCACCACTCTAAGTGACTCACCTCTTAGGAAACCTAAAAAGCTCAGTTAAAGTGCCACCCCATACATATTACCCCATCTGATTTTCTCAGCTTCTAATGCCACTGTCTTGAAATTACCCCACACTTACTCTATGAATATATTTTACATAACATGTATATGTACTTGTTGTTTCTCTTGATAGAATATAATAAACTGCTTGAGAGAAGCTTTATTTGTATCTTTGTATTACTCCAGTGCCTGTAGCACATAGTAGATGCTTAACAAATGGTTGTTGATTAGTCAATATGATAAATTTTCTAAGCTACTGGATTTGATCTCAATGAGGTCAATCAAGGAAAGTGTGTCATCCCTAAACTGCTACTTATTAGATGTGTGACCCCTGGGTAAGTCTTCTTTTTGACCCTGCATTTTTCAACAACAACAAAATAACAATAATATTTATATAGGGCTTTACAAATATTATAATATTTTATTCTCAGAAGAACCAAAAGGGATAGGTGTTATCATTATCTCCATTTTTCTTAATTAATTAATTAATTAATTCATCTTCAGTTTTCAACATTCATTTTTATAGGATTTAGAGTTCAAAATTTTTCTCCTTCTTTCTCTTCCCCCTCCCCAAGACAACATAGAATCTAATATAAGCTATACATGTACATTCATATTAAACATTTCCACATTAGTCATGTTGTGAAAGAAGAATCAGAACAAAAGGGAAAAACCACAAGAAGAAAAAAAAAAGAAAGAAAGAGAAAATAGTATGCTTTGACCTGCATTCAGACTCCATAATTCTTTCTCCAGATGTGGATAGCATTTTCCACCATAGATCTTTTGAAATTATCTTAAACATTGCATTGCTAAGAAGAGGTAAGTCTATCAAAGTTGGTCAATGCATAATGTTGCTGTTACTGTGTACAATGGTCTCCTGGTTCTTCTCACTTTATTCAGCATCGGTTAATGTAAGTCTTTACAGGTATTTCTGAAAGCCACCTGCTCATCATTTCTTATAGAACTATAGTATTCCATTACATTTATTTACCACAACTCATTCAGCCATTCCCCAATTGATGGACATCCCCTCAATTTCCAATTCTTGGCCACCAGAAAAAGAGCTGCTATAAATATATTTGTATATGTGGGTCTTTTTCCCATTTTCATGATTTCTTTGGGATACAAACCAAGAAGTGGTATTGCTGGATCAAAGGGTATAGACAGTTTTATAACCCTTCTGGAATAGTTCCAAATTGCTCTCCAGAATGGTTGGATCAGTTCACAACTTCACCAACGATGCATTAGAGTTCCAATTTTCCCACATCTTCTCCAACATTTGTCAATCTGATAGATGTGATGTGATATCTTAAAGTTGATTTGATTTGCATTTCTCTAATCAATAGTGATTTAGAGCATTTTTTCATATGATTATAGCTTTAAATTCTTCATCTGAAAACTGCCTGTTCATATCCCTTGACCATTTAGCAATTGAGGAATGACTTGTATTCTTATAAACTTGATTCAGTTCTCTGTATATTTTAGAAATGAGGCTTTTAGGCCAAGATGGCAGCTGGAAAGCGGGGACTACCGTGAGCTCCCCAACAATTCCCTCCAAAAACCTATAAAAATGGCTCCAAACCAATTTTAGAACTGTAGAACCCACAAAGTGGTGGAGGGAAGCAGGGCAGCCTGAATGGTCTCTGGGTAAGGTCTATCCCGCATGGAGCTGGGAACTGAGGGGAGCGGAGCTGAGCTGAGCAGAGCAGAGCCCAGCGTGGGCAGCACGGACAGACCAGACCGCAGACCGACCAGACCAGGAGCTGGGCGGAGTGTGCCCTGGCACCCTGAATCAGTGAGCTATGGCATTTACCAGACCTCTCAACCCACAAACAGCAAAGACAACAGAGAAGGTTAGTGGGAAAAGCTGCAGGGACAGTTTGCAGTTCCCCTACGGCCCCTGGGGCAGCAGAGGTAGGGCAGCTACAGAACTGCAGCTGCAGTTGCTTCTGGCCCCAGGCCCACCTGGTGGGAGGAATTAAGTGGCTGATCAGAGCAGGAGTGAAGAGCCTGCTGAAGATCTAAGCCCAGTCTGGGTAGGGGGTTCTTGGGGAAGGAGGAGCACTGGTGAGGCAGCGCATCTGCCCAAGTGTGAAACATAGAACTCTTTAGTCTACAAGCAGTCATACCCCGCTGAAAAACTCAAGG